>JARBWK010000008.1:108640323-108905422 GCA_030556195.1 Anolis apletophallus | reverse complement strand
CCCTTTCTGCCACTCGGTATTCACTGGGTCCCCCCAAGTGATCTTGATAGCCTCCAGGAATGCCGCCACCGTGGCCACTTGTGGGGACGCTGCCTGGAGCTGTGTGGTCGCCAATGCCGCCGCTGTGCCCTCCAGCAGCGTGTAGACGAAGCCCACCTTGGCTCGTTCAGTGGCAAACTCCGTGGGCCGAAGTTCCAGATACATTTCACATTGTCCAATGAACACATTGACTTGCGCTGGGTTGCCTCCGAACCGAGCCGGTGCAGCCACGGAAGGGTGCCGGCCCGCCCTGGCCCGTAGTTCTCCCAGCTCCTGCTGCAACGCTGCCATTTGAGCATCGGTCAACTGGGCCATGGTGCCGGCCTGCCGGCCGCGTTTCCTGGGGCGTCCCGTGATGTGAAAAAGGGGTTCGTGGAGTACCTCGGCCAACTGTCACGATGCAAGGACTCGGCCGGCCCCTTAATCACACACACAGAGACGGTAAACAGCTAACTAGTTTATTGTAGAATAAAGAACAAGTAAAAAGGCAATTGTCCAAAAGGTATTGAAAGTTCAGTTCAAAGCAAAGAGTTCGTAGCAAAATCCAAAGGCAAAGGTCTAGGCAGTGGACTTGGCAAAAGCTCCGCAAATCCAAGCGGACCAAAGAACAAGGCAAAGTTCAAAACAAAACCCCAAGAAACTTCTTGGCAAGGTACAAGCCGCAGCTTGGCTCCGTGGTACTTGGCTCGCTACACTTCACTAGGTTAGAAGTGGCCGAGGTACTGAGGATCCGTTCCCACGGATCCTATACTTAAACCTCACGGCGGGGGCCCCGACGCTCTAGGCTTCGGCGGTAATCTGTGCTACGGGATCTCTCGCCTCTCTGGCGCTCTAGGCTGCGGTGCCATTCCCTCCTGCTGGAGTCGATGCTCCGTCTCCTATCAAAGCTCCGACCTTGCCTCCCAGCACCTGGCTCGCTATCTTCGTGAGAGTCAAACTCCCCTTCGTCTTCCATGGCCTCCTCGCCCATGTTTTCCCAAATTCTCTCCTGTGATCCGTACCCACCCGGTTTCTCATAACAATCATCACTATCAGCACTTTCAAGATCAGCCTGACCTTCATAGTCCTCATAGGCATCCGGCCATCCTTCATCCCAAGCCAAGCTCTCTGTGGGCGAGGAAGGCCCAGCTAGCTCATTAACCCCTTCCTCCATTTCATCCTCAGCTGCTGCTGGCTCTAATGCAAGTGGGACCCCCGGTGCTGCCCCCTGCCCTCCAGGCACAAAAGAGAACTGGGGTGCTACAGAGAGTAAAAATGAAATATACTTATGCCTATTGTTTGAGGGAAAACTTATATAAAATGATGTACAGGTGGTACATTACCCCAAATCAATTGGCAAAAATTAATAAAAATAACAATGACATGTGCTGGAAGTGCAAATTAGAGAAAGGCACTTTCTTTCATCAAATGTGGACCTGTAAACAAGCTGATAGATACTGGAAAATGGTACATAATAATATTCAGGAAATATTACAACAAACATTCCTCAAAAAACCAGAATTATGTTTATTACATATTTCAGGACAATTCAAGAATAGAGACACTGAAAGACTCATAACCTATCTTATCACCTCTGCAAGAATTACATATGCAAGGTATTGGAAGTCCACGGAGATTCCAGAAGAAAACGAATGGTTCCTGAAAGTACTGGACACTGCGGAAAATGACAAGCTTACCTGTCTTCTTCAGGGAAAACCCCTAGAAAAATTTGACCAAACATGGGAACCCTTTGTTAAATTCATGAAAAACAAAAAAATGTCTTATTGAAGGGCATGAATATATAATTTAAAGAAATATATAATTTAAATATGTGGAAAGTTGTAATGTGGAGAATAAGATTGATATTTCCTGTCTGAGATGTGAAGACAATTTCTCTTTTCTTCCCCTACCCTTACTCTGCTCTCCCCTTCCTCTCCCCTTCTCTCCCCCTTCCCTCTGATTCTTCCCTATGTTTTCTTTATCCCTACGTAACTCCTATCCGACTGCCGCCATATATGGGTTGTGTACTGTCTCTATCTTTGTTTTTATGTGTATATTCTCAATAAAGCTATTTTAAATATTAAAAAAAAGAGTGTTGGTGTTTTACTAAACTACAACTCCTAGGATTCCACAGAATTGAGCCATGAGAAATAAACTGGTGTCAAACTGCATTAATCTGACAGTGTAGATGCACCCCACAACAAAGTCTTGACCTTTCTTTAGTCACAAGCAAAAGTGAGGGAGAGGTGGGTCCGGGGAGGGGGGATGGTGTGTGTGGGGGAGGGGGGAGGGAGAGAGATGGTAATTTACGCAATCATTTTGTAGGTGTCCTGAGCAGCTGATTTTTTTGGAAAAGGTTTTTTGCATCTCCTCCTCCCAAATATATGGACAGTTAATCAAATCCATGGAGTGAAAATATTAATTAAAAACACATACATTCATAAAAAAATTACCTCCCCACCCTACTCCTGTGTCCTTTTAGAAAACATATTTTAATTTATTTTTTCAGTTGTAAGGTGCCATCAATTGTAAGATGCACCCTAATTTCAACACCACTAACAACAGCAATTCATAAAATACACCTGTGATTCTAAGACAGGATCTACAGTGCCTTATATATTAGGATCTGATCCCAGATTATCGTCTCATCCTATATTATCTGAAAGTGAATACTAATATAATCCAGTTCAAATCAGATAATCTGGGATCAGATCCTGGGATATAGGGCAGTGTGGACATAGTCCGAGGGCACTTCAAGACAGGAAAGAAATGCATGCCAAAGTGGGTTTTGAAATCTCACTTTGGCACGTATTTCTGTTCCCACCACCTCACCCCAAAATCCAGGCTTTCCTGGGAGGGTGTCGAGATGCTATCTCAGTAACCACTAGGATAGCATCCAGCCACCCTGAAGCCCCTCAAAACAGGCCTTAATTTTTTAAAAAAACTTAACGGGCTGCTTTGTTAAGAATTAATTTGGTTTTTATCAGAGGTGTCATTTAGTTCAAAGGCTTGTGTAGAAGGGCCCTTACTGGTGCCCCATTTTTAGAGATGTTTATCAAGGGAAAAATGCATCTTAGAAGTGAAGAATTACAGTATATGGAGCCCCCAGTGGCACAGTGGGTTAAACCGCTGAGCTGCTAAACTTGTTGACCAAAAGGTTGCAGGTCCAAATCCAGGGAGCGATGTGAGCGCCCGTTGTCAGCCCCAGCTTCTCCCAACCTAGCAGTTTGAAAACATGCAAATGTGGGTAGATCAGGAGGTACTGCTCCAGCGGGAAAGTAACAGCACTCCATGCAGTCATGCCAGCTACATGACCTTGGAGGTTTCTACGGACAATGCCGGCTCTTCGGCTTAGAAAGGGAGATGAGCACCCACCCCCAGAGTCGGACACGACTGGACTTAATGTCAGGGGGAAACCTTACCCTTTACCTTGATGATATATTTTTACTTATTTATTTTGGGGGAAATTGCAAAATACACCCAGAATGATAGCATTTTTGATTATGTGTATATATATTTATTGTGGGGTATCCTGTATTTATCTCCCTCTTTCCCCCTACCAGTTCTATCCTTTGAATGTGTCTTGTAAAGTTCTTCCTGGATCGCGGTGTGTGTCGCGTGATCGATGGGCTTAACCTCCAGAGGGTTTGTATTTCCGAATCTAAGTGGGGGAAGGGTGTTGGAAGAAATCAACTACAATAACCAAGGAGCCCGTCTCATTAAAGCGTGGCACAAACAGGCAGGGAGCGAGAGGCGGCAGCTGCCGGGGATACGCAGTGTGTCTCCGGAGATGAAAAGCGCAGCCTTCTTCTGAACATCACCGCCTTTTCTTGCCATGGGTTTTGCACGCGGCTACAAAGTGCTTTGAAGCTTCAAGGCACAGGCGAAGGGGGCTTGGCGCATTGGTGGGGGAGTGGGGTGGCAAAGGGATGGGAAAAAATATGCTCCTCCAGTGCCTGTTTTATAGAGACGTTCAAACTAATCTCATCTCACCATTGCTATATAAACACCCAGGGAGCTCAGGACAATTTTACACCGCCCTGTTGCTTTCAGATACTAACTCTGTTCCAACTCATAATGCTGTCAAGTTCTGTGTGGCAGCGCTTCAAATTCGTCGGGTGATAACTGGTACCACAACTTATAAGAAAATTGTAATTACAGGAAAGATTCCACCTGAAAATTAGGAAGAACCTTCTGACTGTGAGAGCTGTTCAGCAATGGAACTCTCTGCCCAGGAGTGTGGTGGAGGCTCCTTCTTTGGAGGCTTTTAAGCAGAGGCAGGATGACCATCTGTCGGGTGCTTCAAATGCGATTTTCCTGCTTCTTGGCAGGGGGTTGGACTGGATGGCCTACGAAAACTCTTCCAACTCTATGAGTCTATGGATATATTTAATGCTCCTAGTCTCCTAGATCTGTGCCTAACTGTACCTTTCCCTCCTGATGCTGATGCTCCTTCATATTCCTGAATGTTCGTACCCTTCCCTCCAGATTCTCTTCCATTTTCTTTTTCTTTTAGATTTTTTCTTTTTAATTATTATTATTTAATTAGTATTTTTTAGCTTTTTAAAATGCCTCAGTGTCTTAACCTTTTTAGCCTCGATTTTATTTATTTTTAATGCATTATGCTTTTATGAGACTGTACCCTACTCTTCTTATGCTGATCTATGACAGTAATAATGAAAGATAGGATAAGAAAAAAGAGGAGGAGGAGGAGGTGGCGGCAGCAGCAGCAGCAGCGTCTTGATAATTGGGTCAGGCGAAGTTGCTGCGACAGCCCCCCAATCTGATCAAGAGAATTCAGGCGCTGCAACGATTGTCTCTCTTTCCCTCTCCTTTTCCCTTTTGGTGAGATTACAAGCCGAGCACATCTGAAAACCCTGCCAGTTATTTTCTGTTTTCCTCTCCCGCATTACTCCGCCTGATTGCCCTCTGCTCCTAGGCCCTGTCCGCACTGACTATTTAATGCTCTGCTTCTAAGCCCCAACTCCGAATGGGGTTCCCTTAGCTCAATTGGGGGGGGGGGGTCACAAAACAATTGGCAACAGTAAAAGGTTTCTAAAGGCCACCCATTCACACGAATCTGTTTACTGCAGGAAACGTTTTAGCTGTTTTCTACCAAAAGGAACATCAGGCTGTTTAGCAAGCCTTGCAAATGCTGGTTTTGTCACACTGGTCAACGCACATTTTTGTGCCTTAAATGTTAGCCCTGTGTTAGCAGGTTATGTTTGACCTGCTGATTCCAAAATATGGCACTCATTTTCTTCTATCAGCTGTAGTTTTTGAAATAGAGAACATATGGCATCTACCAGTTGCCATCATGCTCACCGAAAATCATGATAATAACGTTATGTAAGAAACTAGAGCTGATGCAGTCTATCCAATGCTAACCAATGCCTCTATGAACCATCTCGGAGGTTAAGCTCATCTGAGGAGGCCCTGGTCTCGATCCCACCCCCCTTGCAGGCTTGACTGGTGGGAACGAG
Source organism: Anolis apletophallus (assembly GCA_030556195.1). Classification (NCBI taxonomy): domain Eukaryota; kingdom Metazoa; phylum Chordata; class Lepidosauria; order Squamata; family Anolidae; genus Anolis; species Anolis apletophallus. The sequence goes on along the minus strand of JARBWK010000008.1, from coordinate 108,899,921 downwards.
AGACCGGGCCTTCTCAGTGGTGGCCCCTCGGCTATGGTACTTCCTCTCCAGGGAAATTAGATCAGCCTCCTCCCTCCTGATCTTCAGGAAGAAAGTGAAGTCATGGTTGTGGGTCCAAGCCTTTGGACAATGATTCCCATTTGCATTAAATATCTCTCAGTGCAATAATGAATAATGCAAGTGACAACCGGAATGGCTCCTGGAATATGCTTTTGGATTCTGTGATTTTAAGTAATTGTTTTAAGTTTGATATGTTTTCATTATGTGATTTTAAAGTATATGTTGTTTTATTCTATATAAGTATTCATGGCATCGAATTGTGCCCTTGTTTTGAGCCGCTCTGAGTATCCTTCGGGGCGAGAAGGGCAGGATATACATGCAATAAATGCAATAAATAAAAAAAATTTCTGAAACAGAGCCCCAAATAACCCCAAGAATGGGCCTAAAAGATACCAAGATCTTTTTTGTTGGATGATGATCAGTAAATATTTGATTTTTATACCTGTTTAATATATCTATATACATTAGTTCATGTAAAAATTTCTCAGGTGGAAAAGGGTCACAAATGGAAAAGGCTTAAGAAGCCCTGATTTAATGCAGTTGGAAGCTAGCGTCCACTGGTGGTGGCTAGACAACAAACCGCCACAGAAATGTGCAAAAGAAAGCCCTTAATCCAAATCAGTGCTCTGTGGTTCGTGAAATCACCATCTGGCCCCAAACTGATTCTTGGATTTCATATGTAACTATCTGCTCAGAAAAACCACTTTCTTTAATCTGGTTTGAAACTGCATTAAATGGTCAGTGTTGATGGGGGCTAAGTTTTGTTTTCTATTGGATGAGGGGTGAAGCCAGGGGCGGCCCGACCTAATTGGGGGTGCGCGAACAAAATTTTGTTGCCCCCCCGTGTCACTCACCGCCGCCGCCACGCCCACACCGCCGCCACCGCGCTGCCGTGCCGCCGCCGCCGAGGCGCCGCCCCATCGGCCGCGGCACACCTCCGTGGCACACCTTTCTGCCGGCGCGCGAATGTACGAGGGCGCGCACTCGCTCCAAGCGCGCCTGCCGCTTTGGAGCCAGCGCGCATGCGTGCAGTGCAGGCTTTGCTCATGCGCTGGCTCCAAAGCGGCAGGCGCTTGGGAGCGAAAAGATGCTCGTACATTCGCGCATGCGCAGAAACGTCTACAGGCGCCATAGCGCCTGTAGGTGCTTCTGCGCACGCGCAGACGGCGGCGCAGGGCAGTGCTGCGGCGGTGGGGGCGCGGAGTCGGTGCGGCGGCACCTCTCCCAGCCGGTGGTGCCCCCCAGCCGATGGCGCTCTACGCGACCGCGTAGGTCGCGGAATCGCTGGGGCCGCCTCTGGGTGAAGCTAAGAATTTCAGCTCTTTTTGTAAAGTGGTGTGCACTGGTCTCCCAGACCAGTGTTTTTCAACCTTTTTTGAGCCGAGGCACACTTTTGACATTTAAAAATCCCGGGCACACCACCAACCAAAATGAAACAAAATGACACTCTAACACAGTAATACATATAGTTAATATGTTTTTAAAAGTATACACTCAGTGTGAAACCTGGGCCTGTTTCAATGAACACAACATAGATATCCTGGCAGAAATCAAAGAGCTTTTGCTAAAGGCTTTCATGGCCAGAATCACCAGGTTGCTGTGAGGTTTTCAGGCTGTATGGCCATGTTCCAGAAGCATTCTCTCCGGACGTTTCAGTCACATCTATGACAGGCATCCTCAGAGGTAGTGAGCTGTTAGAAACTAGGCAAGTGACGTTTATATATCTGTGGAATAATGTCCAGGGTGGAAGAAAGAACTCTTGCCTGCTTTAGGCAAGTGCAAATGTTACAAATGGCCATGTTGATTAGCATTTAATGGCCTTGCAACTTCAAAGTAGCTGCCTGGGGGAAGTGCTCCTCCTGGCCCCCTCGCTCGTCCCCAATTTGGGAAGGGCGTGGGGGACAGGTGGAGACGCCTCCTTGAGGCAGCGAGGACCTTGCTGCCTTGGGGAAGTGCTCCTCCTGGCCCCCTTGCCGTCCCCAATTTGGGAAGGGCGCGGGGGACAGGTGGAGACGCCTCCCTGAGGCAGTGAGGACCTTGCTGACTTGGGGAAGTGTTCCTCCTGGCCCCCTCGCCTGTCCCCAATTTGGGAAGGGCGCGGGGGACAGGTGGAGACAGCTCCCTGAGGCAGTGAGGACCTTGCTGACTTGGGGAAGTGTTCCTCCTGGCCCCCTCACCGTCCCCAAATTTGGAAGGGCGTCGGGGACCGGTGGAGACGTTCCCTGAGGCAGCAAGGACCTTGCTGCCTGGGGAAGTGCGCCTCCTGGCCCCCTCGCCCGCCCGCCCCAATTTGGGAAGGGCGCGGGGACAGGTGGAGACGCCGCCCTGAGGCAGCGAGGACCTTGCTGCCTGGGGGAAGTGCACCTCCTGGCCCCCTCGCCCGTCCCCAATTTGGCGCGGGGTGGGGGGACAGGCGGAGACGCCTCCCTGAGGCAGCAAGGACCTTGCTGTCTTGGGAAGTGCTCCTCCTGGCCCCCTCGCCCGTCCCCAATTTGGGAAGGGCGCGGGGACAGGTGGAGACGCTCCCTGAGGCAGCAAGGACCTTGCTGCCTGGGGGAAGATGCACCTCCTGGCCCCCTCGCCCGTCCCCAATTTGGGAAGGCGCGGGGACAGGTGGAGACGCCTCCCGCAGGCCTCGATGGCTCATGGGGAAGCTTTCGCCCGGCTCTCGCGTCCTTCCGACTCGGGAAGGGCACGGGGCCAGGCGGAAAAGCCTCCCAGCCCGGCGCCTCCCGCTCCTCCAACCCTCCTCTCACACACACACAAGACCTCAGAGCCGCCTCACCCGGTAGGCCCGGATCTGCCTCCGCCCGCTTGGCCTCCTCCTCCTCTTCCTCCAAGCAGCAGCAGCAGGAGGGGGAAGAAAGGCGGGGGGAGGGGACGTTTTTGCGGCACACCACGTGCTCTCGCACGGCACACTGGTGTGCCGCGTCACACAGGTTGACAATGACTGTCCCAGACAACTACACCACATTTACTCCTTTATTATTTTATTTCAGGTTATCTTCATCTGAAACAAAGCTGGTAAAATACAAGGGGCATCCATTAAAGATTTTCCCTGACCCACTTCCTGTGAACTAAGAGCAATGAAACTTGGCACAGGCCCGGATTAAGCCCTTTTGGCACCCTAGGCCAAAGGCTCCGCCTCCGCGGCTCCGCCTATTCCTCCTTGCGGCTCCGCCTCTTCCTCCTCACGGGCGTGAGGAGGAGGAGGAGGAAGGAAAGCCCCACCCCCGGAGCCGATGCCGTGCATGCGCGGCAGCGGCCCTGAGGGCGGGGCTTCCCTCCACGGCTTCGCCCCTTCCTTCTCGCGCTGGCCTGAGAAAAAAAGGGCGATCTTGGCCGCTTCTGTGCCTGCGTGCGGGGTGCCATAGACTCTCAGAGGCTGTTCCACTGCTTCTGAGAGTCTATGGTGCCCCGCGTGCAGGCACAGAAGCAGCCGAAGATCACCCTTTTTTTCTCAGGCATGGTGGCTTTAGGAAGGAGGGAGGAGCCATGGGGAGCCTCCCTGTGGCTCCTCCCTCCCTCCTAAAGCCACCACGCCAACCTGAGAAAAAAAGGGTGGTCTTCGGCTGCTTCTGTACCTGCGTGTGGGGTGCCATAGACTCTCAGAGGCTGTTCCGCTGCCTCTGAGAGTCTATGGCGCCCCGCACGCAGGCACAGAAGCCGCCAAAGATTGCCCCCTTTTTTTGGGAAAAACCTTTTTTGGGGGGATCTGGCGCCCCCCCCCCCATGGCTGCGCCCCTAGGCCCTGGCCTAGTGTGGCCTTATGGATAATCCAGGCCTGACTTGGCACAGCTATTAGTCCTTCTCTACATAGGTGCCACCCAGGGACACACACTTTCCCCATCTTTTTAGGCAACTGTAAACACCTCGCTTGTAGAAGTCGACAGGTTGCTCCAAAAGCCACATTGTGACTTCAGAAATCAGAGTTTCCTCATCTGAAAAATGCTTGCCCTTCAAAAATAACTTCATTGTTGGAAAGAGGAGGGAGTCTGATGGTGCAAGGACCCATGGACCCCACACTAATTTTGACATTATGGGATAGGTGGTGAATGGTTATGCAGAATTTTTCCAAAACGGCAACCTCCACTTGCTGGATGTTGAGTTCATCAATAACAGAGTGGGGTCACCCTGGAATTGGAGCTGCTTGCACTGAAGTCTGGCCACATTTGAATGGACGATGCCAGTTCTTGATGACATCATATGATGGGGAATCATCACCATAAACCTCTTTCATCTCATTGAACGTCTCCTTTGGTGTGAGGCCTTTCAAGTAAAGGAACTTGATGACTGCTCTGTATTACACTGGGTCCATTAGCAAACCTCACACCACTTCAGCACCTGTAAAATCAAGACCATTATCAGTTCTAAGTTGTAAATTGGCACGTAACCTATAGAGACTTATACCATGATATATGTGCGGTTTCAGTCTCCTGTGATAAATAGAAGTGGGTCAGGGGAAATCTCTAATGAATGTCCCTTGTAAGAATCCCAGCTGAACATAGTAAGAAAGAAATTATTTTTCTTTTTTTGTGAAGTTGTGTGCACATTGACTCGTTCGTTATTTTATTTCAACTTATCTTTATCAGAAACAAAGCTGGTAAAATAGACATCAAGGTATCAGGAAAGCTGCTACAATGGATCTATAACTTATAATCCATACCATGAGCTACCATAAGTTTGGTTCCAGGACACACACACACACACACACACACACACACACACACACAGAGTAGGTACTGGAACCAATAATAATAATAATAATGTATTGTCGAAGGCTTCTCTGGCTGGAATCACTGACCTCACAACCTCTGAGAATGCCTGCCATAGATGCAGGTGAAATGTCAGGAGAGAATGCTTCTGGAACATGGCCGTACAGCCCAGAAAACTCACAACCCAATAATAATAATAATAATAATAATAATAAATACTATATGAGTGCTTCCTAATCTATCTGATAAGGAGGATGAGCATTTTTATTTTCCAGATATGACAGGAATCATATTTGTGTCCATTGGCTATAATATTGTTCCTTCTTTCATGGAAACGCCAGGATTGGCAGCTAGTGGCCACTCCTCTGGGGATCATCAATTTAAATAGCAATATGCTTCATGATCAGCCTTGTGCTCCTCAAGCCATTGTGATGCCCTTGGCTACAGCGGAAGTCACTGTCCTCTATCAGAGTTGAAATAAGATTTAACTGAAGATTGCTCAACTTCTGTAATGGCAGATGGCTGCTACTTGGTCCTTTTCCTCAGGCAGGCAGCAACGTATCTTGGGTTGTCTACATAAATTGCTTTTCCACCACTGTTGTACAGGTTTTGCAGGTTTCTAAAATCACAGGAAAACCTGTCAAACCTGTGCACCCAGAGGCAAAAGTAGAACAAGTATGCACACTGCAAGCAATGGCAATCGCTTTCTGGCTGCCTTTGAAAGATATTGTTATCTCAACATCGCTGTTAAGGAATTAAAAAAAACTTTGCCAAGACTGAGGAAATGAAGGCGAGAAAGGCAGAAGAGTGAGAGTTTCTCAATGTTGACCAATCTGCCTGAACAGGAGCATGATTAGAAGGCCTGATCCACAGTGGATCTGGAAATCAGAAATTGGAAATGTTCATTTTTTTAAAAGTACATATTTCCAAATCTCCAGTCAACATGTTGAGTCTTTTCAGTGACTATATCAGTTAGAGCAGTGTTTCCCAACCAGTGTGACATGGCACATTATTTATTTATTTATTTATTTATATCATTGGGGCTTCTATGCCGCCGACTCCCTGAGGCTCGCGGCGGCTTACAGGAGCCGAAGGCACAATAAAATAGTGTGCCATGAGTGATCATCAGGTATGCCGTGGGAAATTGGAACCTCCAATGCCCTTTCCCCCCCCCCCCTCCTGCCGAACACATTTTCTTCTCCACTCAGGCTCCCTTCTTCCCAGCCTCGCTCTGCTTGCTTTGCCTCGCTTTGCTCATGCTGCCGCTTCTGCGGGGGGGACGGGGACGTGACCCGTGTGGGCGCTACTGCGCAGACTCACCCCACGTCTTCCTCCCTCCCCTCCACAGTGCTCTCTGGATATAGGTGAACTACCAGGGCTGGTTCATCCATTAGGCTTTAGGGCGAGTCAGGGGCGTCGCCGCACCGGCTTTGCCCGCCCCACCGCACGTTGCCCATGCCACTCCAAAGCCGGGGGCCGCGCCGCCGCGCCAGCCAGGCCTTTGTTAGGTGGCCCCGTTGCCCGGGGCACTTTGGCCGCGCCTCCACATGTGCGGACATGCGGCTCTGCGGCTCCACGGGCAGTGTACTGGCCAGCACTTCCCGCTTTGGAGTCAGTGCGCGTGTGACATGCGCACTGGGCTGCTCTGAGTCACTGGGCTGGCCATGCACACTGGGCTCCCCTCGGGAGCAACTGGGGGGGGGCGCATTTTTTTCGCGTACCCCCCGGGAACAGGTAGGTCTGCCCCTGTGAACTACAACTCCAAAACTCAAGTTCAATTCCCACCAAACTCTTATAGTATTTTCTCTTGGTTATGGTAGTTCTGTGTGGGAAGTTTGATTCCATTCCATCATTGGTGGAGTTCAGAATGCTCTTTGATTGCGGGTGAACTATAACTCCCAGCTATTGAGCAAGACCTTCGTGTGTGTCTTTCTGCCATTCCAGCCAGGATATCTATGTTGTGTTCATCGAAACAGGCCCAGGTTTCACACTGAGTGTATAAATACATTTAAAAGCATATTAACTACCGTATATGTATTACTGCGTTAGAGTGTCATTTTGTGTCATTTTGGTTGGTGGTGTGCCCCAGGATTTTGTAAATGTAAAAAATGTGCCACGGCTCAAAAAAGGTTGAAAAACACTGAGTTAGAGATTCCGAGAGTTGTGCTCCAAAAAAACTCCCAACAATTTTGAGACCTGGAGCTCTTTCACACCTTGCCATTATAGTGCTTTAGCTTCGATGGCTGCATAGGATTCCAGTTTAAGAAAGTGTATTTTGAATTCTAGGTCTAGTGCCCCTCCAGTTTCAAAACCCACAATTCTATAGGGTGAAGCTGTGTCAGTTAAAAGTAAGATGATAACCCTATATACCATGAAAAGGGTCCATATCTGAATGGGGTCTGCTATGTGAAACAAAGGTAAGAAAACAAAATGGATGAAGAGAACTGCTGCAACCTCCTTTGGCTTCTGTGTTCTTCCTCATTCACAGCTTTAGCTACACACTGTAATATTGCTTGGCCATACTTGTCCTCGTTTTCATCTGTGGACTATTGGAGAATATACACTTTGCTTAAATGTAGGTCTGCTATTACACAATGAAACGATTAAAGACCCCATGCCTCTGCCTCTTAAGAACAGTGGTACAGCCATAGTGTGAACGTTGTCTATCGGGTATTTCCAGTAGGCTGTGCATGATTCCCTACAACTTTGGTGTCTTTTTCTTATGTAGGATAACAATAACAACAACAATGCTTGGGAAATGTTCAACTTGTGATTTTGTGATACGAAATGCAGCATATATATCTCGTTTGCTGTGACATACTGTGTTTTTGTGTCAGTAAAATAATTTTAATTTTATAATTTTATCCCAACACTATCTCCGCGAAGGGACTTGAGGCCGCTTACATGGGGACAAGCCTAGTCAGACATAGTACAAGTTATAAAAGCAACTTCATAAAATAACATAAGACACAGAACAAGTTATAAAAGCAACATCATAAAACCACATAAAACAAACATCAACAAACAAGCAATAAACATAGTAGTCAAATTATTAAACTCAGGCGGGCAGGGGCTTGTGCAATATAGTTGCAAGGGCATGGCTGGTGGGAAAATGCCGGAGCCAAATGATAAGTTAGAGCTAGAAGGGCAATGTCAATTAGAACAATATATCTATAGGGCAAGGAACAATGGTAAAATGCAAGAGACCAGATATTAATTCATGGCTGGGGGGGGGAACTGTTTAATCAAAGGCACAGTGGAACATGCATGTTTTTAGGTTTTTACAAAAAGTGGGCAGGGCGGGCGCCACTTTAATCTCCCTGGAGAGAGAGCTCCAGAGCTGGAGGGCCATCACCGAGAAAGCCCTTTCCTTCGTCCCCACCAGCCGTGCTTGAGATGGAGGTGGGAGTGAGAGAAGGGCCTCCCCAGAAGATGTTAGAGCTCATGCAGGTTCGTAGATAAAATCACAAAGATAGGCAGATCCCAAACTGTTAAGGGCTTTGTAGGTGATATCCTGCACCTTGAATTGGGACCGGAAACTTATCAGCAGCCAGTGGAGCTACTTAAATGGGGGGAGGGGGATTGACCACTCCCTGTAATTTGCTCCAGTTAGCAACCTGGCCATCAACCTTTGTACCAACTGCAGTTTCTGGGTTGCCTTCAAAGGCAGCCCCACGTAGAGCACACAGTAGTCCAATGTGGCAGTAACTAAGGTGTGGACCACCATGGCCAAGTATGGTATGGTTGCAGTTGGCACAGAAGCCTTAATTGTGCAAAGGTCCTCCTGGCCACTACCAACACCTGAGTATCAAGTGTCAGCACTGAGTACAGGAGGACCCCCAAGCTGCAGACCTGTGTCCTCAAGGGAAGTGTAACCCCATTGAGCACAGGTTGCCACCCTATACCCCGATGGGCTGGACAACTGACCAGGAGGACCTCTGTCTTCTCAGGATTAAGCTTCAGCTTGTTAGTCCTCATCCAGTCTTATAATGGCGGCCAGGCACTGGTCCAGGATCCAGGGGGTTTCCTTGGAATTTGGTGGAAAAGAATAGTAGAGTGTCATCTGCATAGAAATGGCACCAAACCCCCAAAACTCTGGATGACCTCACCCAGCAGTTTCAGGTAGATGTTGAAAAGCACGAGGGATAAAATAGAGCCTTGCAGGACTTCACTAGTCAAATGCTAGGGGTCCGAGGAGGAGTCTCCCAGCTTCACCAACTAGGTGTGACCCTCCAAGAAGGAGTGGAACCACTATGAAGCAGTGCCCCCAGGGCCCATTCTGGAAAGCCGCCCCAAAAGGATAACTCGATGGTATCGAAAGGCACTGAGATGACAAAGAGAACCAACAAGGACACACTCCCCTTGTCAAGCTCTCTGCAGAGATCGTCCACCAAGGTGGCAAGGAAAACAGTTTGGAGGGGTGGCAGTGCATGTAGGCAAGTGGAAGGAAGGAGGATGCCCAGCAGTACAGTTTAGGAGAGACAGTCCAACCAGGAGGAGGTGTGGCATCGAGGCAGGGAGAGAATACCAGGGGAACACAGATGGTGGAACATGTTGCACTGTTTCTGTGCCAAAAGTGCCAGCAGCCTCAGGGCAAGGCGTTGCTAAGCTTGTCTCTGCATTCTTGGTGAGCTGGTGCCTCTGCAGAAGCAAGTGAGGTCTTTCCCAAGCTTGTTGGTGCCCACACCCTCACCCAGCCTCACTGCAGCCTCCGCCTCCTTTGCTGACCTTGGCATATTTCATTGAATGCAGGCTTCGGGCAGTGAAACCAGGAGGCTGAGTCAGTTGCGTTCCCCTCTAGGCATGGAGCAGGGAGGGGCAGGAGCCACTCCGGGCTGAGGCAGCATTGGGAAGGATATATTATTAACAGTACAAGTTTTAAGCAGACATGCTAGAGCCCAGAGCGACAGCTCACTATGGCTCACACTCATGATCATTTTCACTCTAGGGCCCAAAACGTGTGAGCTGATACATGTAAAAGACCATTCTGAGCACATGCAGTGGACCTTCTGCTCATTGCTTTGGACATTTAGCACATCCCACTTATACAGGGCCAAGTAAGGCTTTCTGTTTAGAAGGTTAGAAATACCTAGGAAGCCATTCTCTTGACTCCCAACATTAATATTTCAAGAGATGGATTTCTGCAGCGAAACAAACTTGCTAGAGCCTCCATTTCTCTCCCTCCTTTCTCTTGTTCCTGTTATTATTTTAATAGCGGGAGCACCAGCGATCGGAGAAAGAAGAAAGAAAGAAAAACCCCTTTCTCCAAACACAATTCAAGGCATTTTTTAAAGCAGTGATATGATTTAAAATTCTGGCTCCAAACCTCTGCCACATGCTTATGATCACCACTGTCTCTGTACTGTGGTATTTTGCTTCTCCAAATTTCTAGTACTCCTGCCAGTTTGCTTAGAAACAGACTACCGCCTTTTTGATACAATTTCCAAAGCAGATTACAAATAAAGTTAATATATTTTTAAAATATAAGAGCCTTAATGCAATACAGTACAATACAATGCAATCCTGTAAGAACTCTTTCAACAGGCCTTCGGCTTATAAGACGCCATCAGTGTCCTAGTCTTGCCTGTTGATTTTATCTTTTATACTGTACTAGCTGTACCCGGCACACGTTGCTGTGCCCTATTTAGGAGATGCGAGAAAGTCTGAGTATGTAAGGGTTGGAAATGATGTTACTTGGTGGGGTCATGGCTGTGTCGTTGTGGGTTGTTCTGGTGGGTGGGATGTTGAAGTCCTGTGGAGTTGTCGGTGTGTGGTGTTCCTGGCATTCTGCAGAGCTTGTGGATATACAATGTTTTTTGTCTTTCCGTTGGCTGTGTTGATGTAGAGGTTCTGTGGTGTCCCAACTCTGGAGCACACTACATAGAGTTGTCCGTGGGAGAAGCATTCTGTGTCAAGGTCTATGCCACAGATTTGTTGATGTGGTACCCATCTGCGCCATCCCAAAATATGATTGGGTACTGGAGGGCGTCATAGCAGCGATGTGTTTCTGATACGGTGGTCAATTCAGAGTTTCTTCGCTGAAGTGCTATGTCTCTGGGTAAGAAGTGATCGCCGACCATGATGATGGCCACTTTATCGATAGTTGGAGCGTTGTATCTGCGTTCATGTTGCCCTTCAGGCTTTTTGTCGGGATGTATTATAATTCTGTGTGTGTCAGTAGGCATCTTGTCCAGAGCGGTCTTGAATAAGTGGACTAATTGATTGTGTTCATGAAGGAGGTGTTGTAGTTGTGCAATAATGGGTTTTTTAACTTTTGGGGAAATGTGGCATCGTGTGTTGATTTCGGTGTCTTCATCACCAATGAAAATCATTTGAAGAAATTGATGTGCTCCCTTGGTGTTTGGGAGCAGGGAGCCAGCTCGGTGATAAATTTGTCCTTTGATTTTGAAAGTAGGCATGAATTGCGCACTTTCTATGTGTGCTCCAAATGATGTCATCTGGAAGCATGAGTTGTATTGTCTTATATAGCGGAGGAAGTGTTTTGATTCTGGAGTGTCTCCACTCAGCAAAGTCTGTAGTGGTTGTGGAGGAGTGGCAAGTGGTGGTAGAGAGACTTTACCGGCTAGGCAGCACATTCCTGGTGTTTCTGCTGGGTATTTCAGGGCTTTGCAGTGTGTGCAGATGTGCGTTAGGGTGCCAATGTCGGCCTCTGGCGCCATGCTGTAGTCTTCTGCAGTGTTGTATCTGAAGGCTAGGCAGTGGAATTGGTTGTGGTGTTTTTGAAGTTTGTTTTCTGTGTTGCGACGTCATTTTTCTGCGCTCCTTGCACGCTGCTGTTGTGTTGCATTTCTGCGTCTTTGTTGTTCCTGGCTGCACGCTTCTTCTTGTCGTGCAGTTCTTTGCATTTGGTTCTCAGCTGTGCGTCGTGCAGTGACCTGTTGTCTGTGTCTCTGCTGCGCAGTGTGTTTCTGTTCTGGCGTTTGTTCTGCCCTTTTTTGTTTGATGTATGTAGCATTGTGAGTGTGTCGTCCGATGCTGTTATTTTTATAAGGCATGGCTTGTCTTTTGGGTCAGTTTATGTCTGTGTGGAAGGAAGGATTGGTTTTTGTTTTTGGTGTTTGTAGGTGTTGTGTGCACGGGGTCCCGTAAGGTTAGTGGGATGGGTTGTGATTGGAAGTTGTGTTGTGTTGTGTGGGTAGGAATTTGCTGGAGAATTGCTCCCTCAGAGATTTGTTTTGACAGTTTAACCCTCAAACACCAACTGAAATCTCTCAGCATTCTATCCTAGCCTTGGATGGCTCTTGCCAGCGTTGCTATGGTTACAGCAGTTATACAAATCCGCCCTTATTGGCAGCCAATCATGTTGTTCAGAATGTAGAGGCTGGGTGAGTCTTTGGCTGCCCCGGAGGATGCTGGTAAATGTAGTTTTATTTTTACTCGTTGTTTTGGGGGCCTTTTAGGTTTTGGGGGGGAAAGTTTCTTTGCTACAAACGTACCTTGCTTGAGGCCAATTTCTGTTGGCAAGTATTGTGTTTCTGCGTTGTATGGTTTCTTTGTTTGAGGTATACATCACATGACGTGAACCCATTTATATAATAGATTATGCTGTGCGTTTCGTATTTCATACAGCGCATTGTGTTTTTAATGTATGGATATTTTAGAGTGCTTTATGTGGTTATGTGTTTTAATGTGTTTTATTGTGTATTGCCCTGTTGTGAGCCGCCCCGAGCCTCCCGGTAGTGGCGGCCTAAAAATTAGACAAATAAATAAATAAATAAATACAATATAATGCAATATGCACCCCCCCCCCCCAGGTGGCACAATGGATTAAACCAGGGGTCGGGAACCTTTACCATCCTGTGGGAGGCTTCTCTCATGTCCCTGCATGAGAAGCTGGAACTGACAGATTGGAGCTCACCCCACTCCCTGGATTCGAAGAGCCATGAAAGCGAAGTATTTGGAAATTTATTTCAGTGAGAGCCCACACACACACACATTAAATGTGAGTATATATATATATATACGTACATACTATGAGAAAAGGCAGAATGATGGAACACTTCAGACCTGGCTCTGCAAAAGGCATGCTCAGGACTCTGGGAAGGAAGAGAAGACGGAAGGAAGGAAGGGGGAAAGAAAGGAAGGAAGGAAGGAAGGAAGACAGAGGAAATAAAAGAAATAAAATAAGAATGAACTATGGAAAAGAAGAAAAGAAAAGCAGGAGAGAGACAAGGAGGGGAAAAGAAAGAAGGAAATGAGAAGGGAGGAAAGGAAAGAGTAAAATAATGAAGGGAAAAGAAGAAAAAAAAAAGGGGGAGAGAGAAATGAAAAGAAAGGAAGGATAAGGAAGGAAGGAAGGAAGGAAGGAAGGAAGGGAGGAAAAAGGAAGGAGAGAAGGAAAGATTGGAAGGAAGGAAGGAAAGAAGACGAAGAGAAAGGAAAGAAGGTAGGAAGGAAGGAAAAGAAAGGAAGGAAAGGAAGGAAGGAAGGAAGGAAGGAAGGGGGAGGAGGGCGCAGGACCAAGGCGGACCTTAGTGTCCTTCCGGAAGGCATTGAAGAGGCCATGGCTCTTGAGCTTCCCGACAATGAGGGCGATGAGCTGGGCATCCCCTGGGGGCAGTGAGGCCAGGTCTGTGGCGCCAGGGCCGGGCCCACCTCTGCCAACTCCCCCGAGGCCTGTGGCGGAGGACGAAGAGGAAGATGAGGACGAGGCACTGCCGCCGGGCTCCGCCATTCCCGGCGAAGAGGGTGCAGGGCCCCAAGAGCAGCGGGGAATGAGGAAGAGGCGGCAATGGCGGCACAGAATCGGCAGTCGCGGCGCATTTGCACCACTCCTCTCTGCTGCACCACTCCTCCCTGCTGGGAAACCGAGGCCCGGGCTGCTCTGGAGAGCCAGATGCAATCATGAAAAGAGCCACATCTGGCTCCCGAGCCATAGGTTCCCTACCCCTGGATTAAACCCTTGTGCTGGCAGGACTGCTGACCAAAAGATCAGCGGTTCGAATCCAGGGAGTGGGGTGAGCTCCAATCTGTCAGTTCCAGCTTCTCATGCAGGGACATGAGAGAAGCCTCCCACAGGATGGTAAAACATCCGAGCGTCCCCTGGGCAACATCCTTACAGATGGCCAATTCTCTCACACCAGAAGTGACTTGCAGTTTCTCAAGTCACTCGTGACATGAAAAAAGAACACAGTACCTAGCAGAAGACAGTATAAACCCAACAATGAGTTTTTAAAAATGCAGACAGTTGTTCAAAGATGTAGTCTGTCTCTATATCACCTTTGTTTTCTGTCAGTTTGCACAGGGTCATTTTCTACCAGCTTTCCATCTCAAATTCTTTCTCTTTCTTCCTGTCTTAGAGCCACACCCTTATTATTATACCTCGTATTAGTAAATGGTGGCAGAAGTATGAGCATAGGTCCGGGGTTTCATAACCTCCAACATTTCATAGAAAACTGAAATAGTTGTCTCTAACCAGCATCAGAGTGTGTCCAACTTAGTAAAAGCTGTTCATGAGGAAGAATTTGGAGGACAGAGCCAAATGGGACATACCGTATTTTTCACACCATCAGACGCAGTTTTTTTCCTCCCAAAGTAGGAAGAAAAATCAGCTGCGTCTTATGGAGTGACGATGCAGGCAGGGGAGGGGAGGCACTGGAGCAGAGGGGGGGCGATATACTCACGCTATATTCGCGCCCCCCCCTCGGCGGCTCCCGGCGGCTCCCAGCGGCTCCCGGCTGCGCCCGCGCATGCCCAGACTCCCGCCGCTGTGTTGCCGCAGCCAGCCAGCGGCGCGGAGGAACGGGGGCGGAAGAGGGGACTCACGGGGCGGGCTCGCCACTCACAGACCCGAGGAGGAGGGGGGAGGCCACGAGGGCGGCCCCCACGGCGACGCAGCGGCAGTGGCAGCAGCGGACTTCCTCCTCGGCAGAGGCGCATCTTCGTGATGTCACTCCGTCGCGCCTCTGGCGAGGAGGAAGGGGAGGAAGGCCTCGCTGGCCGCGGGCTGTAAGGACGGCCGGAAGAGAGGCCCGAGGGGGAGGGAAGGAGGAAGAGTTCCCCCTCCTCGGGCCTCTCTTCCGGCTCCCCACAGCGCGACCGGCAAGGCCTTCCTCCTCGCCAGAGGCGCGACGGAGTGACGTCACGAAGATGCGCTCTGGCTTCGGCCCTTCCGGAGACGCAGCGGTAGCAGCAGCAGCGCCCCAGAAGGGCCGAGACAGAGGCGCATCTTCGTGACATCACCGTCGCGCCTCTGGCGAGGGAGGAAGGGAGGGAGGCCTCGCCGGCCGCGCACTGGACGGCCGGAGAGAGGCCCGAGGAGGGAACTCTTCCTCCTTCCCTCCCTCCCTCGGGCCTCTCTTCCGGCCGTCCTTACAGCGCGTGGCCGCGAGGCCTTCCTCCCCTTCCTCCTCGCCAGAGGCGCGACGGAGTGACGCCACGAAGATGCGCTCTGCCGAGGAGGAAGTCCGCTGCTGCTGCTGCCGCTGCCGCCGTGGGGGCCGCCCTCGTGGCCTCCCTCCCTCTCCGGGTCCGTGAGCGGCGAGCCCGCCCCGTGAGTCCCTCTTCCGCCCCGTTCCTCCGCGCCGCCAGCTGGCTGCAGCGACACGGCGGCGGGAGTCTGGGCATGCGCTGGCGCAGCCGGAGCCGCCGGGAGCCGCCGGGCCCCGCTAATATAGCGTGAGTATATCGCTGCCCCCTCTGCTCCAGCGCCTCCCCGCCCTCCATATTAGTGTCTCAAATAGTAGCCAGCCCCATTTTTTTTTGTTTCCCAAATTTCCTCCTCTAAAATCTAGGTGCGTCTTATCATCAGGTGCGCCTTATGGTGCGAAAAATACGGTAAATCCTGCCCTATATCCCCTGAAACTGAGCTGCTGCTATCTCTGTCAGCCCTAAAGAAAGGTTCCTCTGACAATCCAATCAGCTTCCATTCATAGAACAGAGGACTATGTATGTCACTCTCTCTTTCATCTCAGGAAAGGAAATATCTTGAGTCAATCCTGGTTGCTTGACAGACAAGAATCAATAGCACTTCTCATACCTACACTGTTTTCTCTCTCCCTGCCTTTTCTGCAGCCACAATCTACACAAAGCAACCAGAGTCAAATTCCTACTAATACTGTGGGTTCTGGTGTTGTCTAAAGTTAAAAGTAATCTGAAAGTCAGAAGTTGCCCTAAGTCAGGCATGTAGCCGGGGGGGGGGGCTTAGGGGGCTTCAGCCCCCCGAAATTCTCAGGGTGGTCCGCGAAAAGGCCTTACTGGTACATTATTCAAACTGTTATGTTTATTCATATCGTGAATAACCAGTTCCCTCCCTCCCTCGGGCCTCTCTTCCGGCCGTCCTTACAGCGCGCGGCCGGCAAGGCCTTCCTCCCCGCCAGAGGCGCGACGGAGTGACGTCACGAAGATGCGCCTCTGGCTTCGGGCCTTTCCGGAGATGCAGCGGTAGCAGCAGCAGCGCCCCAGAAGGGGCCGAAGACAGGCGCATCTTCGTGACATCACTGTCGCGCCTCTGGCGGAGGAAAGGAGGAAGGCCTCGCCGGCCGCGCACTGGGGCGGCGGAAGAGAGGCCCGAGGGAGGGAACTCTTCCTCCTTCCCTCCCTCCTCGGGCCTCTCTTCCGGCCGTCCCCAGCGCGGCCGGCGAGGCCTTCCTCCCCTTCCTCCTCGCCAGAGGCGCGACGGAGTGACGTCACGAAGATGCGCCTCTGCCGAGGAGGAAGTCCGCTGCTGCTGCTGCCGCTACGTCGCCGTGGGGGCCGCCCTCGTGGCCTCCCCCCTCCTGCTCGGGTCCGTGAGCGGCGAGCCCGCCCGTGAGTCCCCTCTTCCGCCCCCGTTCCTCCGCGCCGCCAGCTGGCTGCAGCGACACGGCGGCGGGAGTCTGGGCATCTTGTGGCGCAGCCGGGAGCCGCCGGGAGCCGCCGGGGGCCCCCCGCTAATATAGCGTGAGTATATCGCCGCCCCCTCTGCTCCAGCGCCTCCCGCCCTCCATATTAGTGTCTCAAATAGTAGCCAGCCCCCATTTTTTTGTTTCCCAAATTTCCTCCTCTAAAATCTAGGTGCGTCTTATCATCAGGTGCGCCTTATGGTGGCGAAAAATACGGTAAATCCTGCCCTATATCCCCTGAAACTGAGCTGCTGCTATCTCTGTCAGCCCTAAAGAAAGGTTCCTCTGACAATCCAATCAGCTTCCATTCATAGAACAGAGGACTATGTATGTCACTCTCTCTTTCATCTCAGGAAAGGAAATATCTTGAGTCAATCCTGGTTGCATGACAGACAAGAATCAATAGCACTTCTCATACCTACAGTGTTTTCTCTCTCCCTGCCTTTTCTGCAGCCACAATCTACACAAAGCAACCAGAGTCAAATTCCTACTAATACTGTGGGTTCTGGTGTTGTCTAAAGTTAAAAGTAATCTGAAAGTCAGAAGTTGCCCTAAGTCAGGCATGTAGCCAGGGGGGGGGGCTAAGGGGGCTTCAGCCCCCCCTCGAAATTCTCAGGGTGGTCCGCGAGAAGGCCTTACTGGTACATTATTCAAACTGTTATGTTTATTCATATCGTGATCTGATCACCATGCTCATTATATCCCACATTCATGGGGTTATTGGGATAACAATACAAAAGGTTTGCTAGGGTAGACCCTCTTCCACCCAGTCTCAGCCCCCCCGAACCAAACGCACCGCCCCCCCAATCAAATTCCTGGCTACGGCCCTGCCCTAAGTATAGCATTCTTGTCAGCAAGATAGTAAAAGATAGCTGTAGAGAACATCAGCAAGCTTTGTTGGAACACGCAAGGAATCAATTAATGTGTGTGTGTCAACTGTAAAATAAGATGCATGAAGCTGATTGGTTGGGATATAGCTGTGTCTGGGACTTTTGGATACTGTTACATTTTCGTTCAGGCTTTAACTATGTGGGTGCACAGAGAGAAAAGTGAAGCAGAGAGACAGTGTTTGGACTGTGCTCTCGCTTCATGAGCCGCTGAAGGAGTTTATCCAAATGGACAAAGAAAGACCATTTTAAATCTCTCATAAAAGGACATTAAGTGAGTTGATGAAGCTGATCCCATTGTACATACGTTGTTCTGAACTATGAAGAGTAAACTACTTGCTCTGCGTGGCATATTTTCTTTCTCTGGAAAGGCAGTGTGTGGGCTGATCAAATGTGAACTACACATGGTTTATTATGCCACAAGCTTCACTGTGGACAAGGCAGAGAGATGTTCATGTCAAGATCTTCCATCTGGGTTGTGCAGATTCACACAATGCTTTACTATGTGATCTTTGTGTTGAATTGCAACTTTGTACAATCGGATGAATGCTACTTTCAAAGTCAGTGGAGGCAGACAAATACACGTTGGATGAAGATATTTGTTGTTGTTGTTGTTGTTGTTGTTGTTGTTGTGTGCCTTCAACTCATTTCCAACTTGCGACACCCCTAAGGAAAACCGATCATGGGGGTTACTTGGGAAGGTTTGTTTAGAAGAGTTCTAATTTTCTTTTTTTTTTTTTTTTTTTATAAGGTTTTTATTGATTAAAATATAACATGACAACATCATGACATGACATTACAAACAGGTCACACGGGATCCATTGGGGGAAGTGGGGGTGGGGTTAAGGGGAGGTTTCACAAGACAGACAATATCAACAATGTTAAAACAAACAGTACACGGGTTAACTTCACCCGCCGGTATCGAACGAGGAAAAACTGCTCCCATATAGTCATTGAGCTCCTGTATGTCCTTAAATTAGATCCAGAAACCCTTTAACTCTTCCTTTTTTTCTCTTTTGATATATTGAATAAAGGGTTTCCATGTCTCCTCAAAATGCTTTGTTGGTCCTCTTCTCATTAGAAATGTCAGCTTATCCATTTCAGCCGTGTCTAAGAGCTTGAGGTTGATTTCATCCACGTCTGGTGTAGTTTTCTCTCTCCAGTGTTTTGCCCATATAATTCTTGCGGCCGTTATCATATGTATTAGTAGTCTTTCCATCCCTTTATCCTTCTGTTTTAGATCTATAATGTTTAGCAGAAACACCTCCGGTTTGAATCCTATTTTAGTTTTTAGAACATCCTCTATCCAGGTATGTACCTTTTTCCAATATTTGACCGCCTCCCCGCATAACCACCACTGGTGGTAAAACGTCCCTCTGTTCACTTGGCACTTCCAGCATCTATCTTCCCCTGTCTTATATATTTTATCAATTTGGGCCGGGGTGATGTACCACCTGTACATCACCTTTAGGAGGTTCTCTCTCAGAGAGTATGCACAGGTAAATTCTATATTATTTTTCCATGCTTTTTCCCACCCTAGAAGAGTTCTAATTTTCTGTGGGTGAGTGGAGTGGGACTTTCTCAAGATCTCCTGGTGGCTTTCCATTGTAAAGCATGAATCGGTGCCCTGATCTTCAAAGTTACAGTGCAGTGTTCAAACTACTATAACCACACTGGGTATCTGGGAACACGTAGCCACATATATAATGACAAATGCACATCATTATATAACAATCCCCCATTCATTATGCATATGCAAATACGAGTATTCCAAATTCCGGTAAAAATCCAAAATCTGCAAACTTGAACTGAATGTGGACTTTATGACAAAAATGTATAAATAGCTTCATAGGGAAACTCATAAGACACTAACACAGTGGTTCCCAAACGTTTTTGGCCTACTGCCCCCTTTACAGAATTTTTTTTACTCACTGCCCCCCTAGAAATTATTTTTTAAAATTTAATAGCAATTAAACAGAAAGATATATGTATTAATGCAGTGGTTCTCAACCTTTGTAATGCTGTGACCCCTAAATAAGGTTCCTCATGTTGTGGTGACCAACAACCATATTTTCTTTGCTACTTCATAAATAATTTTGCTACTCTTACTAATTCTAATGCAAATATCTAATATGCAGGATGTTTTCATTCTTACAAATTGAACATAATCAAAGCATAGTGATTAATCACAAAAACAATATGTTTGGGGGAGTATGGACAACACATGATGGGATTTGCAGTACCTTCAATTGATTCAGCTCTGACTTGACAGACCACTGAGACCCCCACAAATTACAGAACTGGACCAAACTTGGCACACAGAACCCCCATGACCAACAGAAAATATTGGAGGGGTTTGGAATGAATTGACTGATTTAGGGGAGATGTAGTTCACCTACATTTGGAGAGCACTATGAACCCAAACAACTATGGATTTGGATGAAACTTGGCACAAATACTCAATAAGCCCAAATTTGAACACTGGTGGAGTTTTGAGGGGGAAAAGCCCTTCTCATTTGGGAGTTGTAGTTACTGGGATTTATGGTTTACCTACAATCAAAGAGCATTTTGAATTCCACCAACAATGGAATTGAGCCAAACTTGGCACACAGAACCCCCATGACCAACAGAAAATACTGGAGGGGTTTGGAATGAATTGCCTCCACTGAGGAAGGCCATGCTTTCTTCCACGGTGGTGGGGAGGCTTTGCCGGAGGACGCGGAGGCCTTTGCACTGCAGCCTTCGCACTGCGCGTAGGGGTCAAAGCGAAGGGGGCAGGGTGGGGGCAAAGAAGAGGGCCGCACAACCCCTCCTAAATGGCCAATCGTTCACCGCCTCCTTAAAGGGGTTCACCGCCCCCAAATTCCCCTGAGCCTCCCACCGCCCCCTTGGATCGCCTCACCGCCCACCAGGGGGTGGTACCACCCACTTTGAGAATCAGTGCACTAACAGGAATGCAGTCTTGCCCTTCAATCACTTGGGCCGATCCTGAGAGGAAGAAAACACAATGTCAAGTGGACAGATAGAGAAAATCCTACCATTGTAGGATCATTCCCATTGTATCAGTAGGCACACCTCCTATGCATGCATATAGCCATCAACACGCAGCTTGGACCAGTTTCCATGAAGACTCTTAATAGAATCAGTTAAAAGAGGGCCTTGGAAGTCATGTAATCCAACCTCTTGTCCAATACAAGATCTTCAGGGAAGGATGCAATTCCAGCATCCTTCACAAGTTGGCTGCCCAGCTTTTGCTGGTTGGTGAAATGGTCCTAAGGCATTTTGCACTGGATTCAGGACAAGCCGCAGATTAACTGAGACTTGAAACAATACATTTTAGTGTGGAGAACTCCGTGTCCCAGTCAGACATGTCTAGTTCCCAGAGCTAAAATCATTTATTTCTGTTACTTGTTGTAGTCTTATTATAAAGCCATTAGTTGTCATTACTCATGACCTAAAAATGTAATTCATTATATGCCTCATTGTTTTCTTGTTCCCTTTCATTAGTTTTTAGGGGCACTTTAGGATTGAAATAAGAAAGAGGGCTTCTATTATTTTAATCATTGTGTAGAACAGTCTTTCTCAACCAGTGTGCCGTGGCACACCAGTGTGCCGTGACGGACCTCCTGCTGTGCCGCGAGAAAAGCTCTCTGCCCCCCTTCCCTCCCCCCTCCTCCTGCCGAATTCCTGCTGCTTAGGGGAGGAGGAAGGGCCGGGCAGTGGCGAAGAAAAAGAAGGGACCGGGGCGCCGCCTCCTTCGGCCATTTCCCCAGCCAGCCTCCAATCCGCCATGACTCCCACCATGACTCTCACCCCTCACTCGCTGAAGCCGCGTGGAGGCGGAGCCCTGCCCATTGAAGCCCGTCCACCGCTCATGCTCCTCCTCTGTAGGAGAGCTGAAGCTGGGGGGAGGGGGCGGGGCATGGCACGGCCTGTAGGAGAGCTGAAGCTGGGGGGGAGGGGGCAGGGCATGGCGCAGCCTGTAGGAGAGCTGAAGCTGGGGGGGAGGGGGAGGGGCATGGCGCGGCATGGCTCTGCCCCCTCCCCCAGCTTCAGCACTCCCAGCAGCTGCTCCAGCCTTGAGGGGAAAGTGCCAAGCCAGCATTGTGCTGGCTCTGGCACCGCTGGCTTAGCATTGCGCCCTCAAGGCTGGAGCAGCTGCTGGGATAGGTGAACCCGGGGTAGGGGCGGGGCATGGCACAGCCTGGCTCCGCCCCTCCCCAGCTTTGGCACTCCCAGCAGCTGCTCCCAGCAGGCCACCAACCCCCAGCCGTTCTTTACTGTGTTAGAGTGTCATTTTGTGTCATTTTGATTGGTGGTGTGCCCCCGGATTTTTTTTAATGTTAAAAGTGTGCCGCGGCTCAAAAAAGGTTGGGAAACACTGGTGTAGAATATGAAATTTTAACAGTAGTTTGTTGTCATGTGAACAAAACCTGATGAATTGCTCTTTTTTACGCAACAAAGGAAGAGCACCCATGTCCCTTATATTACCTGGTAATTGTTTTTTAGGATTACTGAGAGAGGCATTAAACTTGAAAAAAAATCATAGCAAAACTGCCTGCCTGCTGTAGTATCTTCCAAAACTTACCAGGAAACTTTACTTGGTTAAATCTCCCTTTCAGGAATGTATATGCATATAACTTGTTAGAGGAAACTGCATTAGTCATTGCTTGTTATTTCCATGGTCTCCTCCCTTCTACCCTAGAATGAAATAGTCATGGAATCATAGAGTTGGAGCCCCCAGTGGTGCAATGGGTTAAACCAGTGGGCCACCAGTGGGCCATGAGGACAAAAATCTGATCCACGAGCCTACTTCCTCTTTATTTATTTATTTATTTTATTTTATTTTATTTCCACTCCTTTAGCACCACCTGCCACTCCTTCCCTGTTGCATATGTTCTGTATCATAAACTAGAGCTGATGTGGTCTATCGAAGGCAAATTTCTGAACCAACACCCCAAACCGAATCTAAAGTTGATCAAAAACTGATTCATAACTCTTCTGGTACTAATGTTGGAGAGTGGTCCCTGGTCAAAGGGGTCCCTGGTTGAGTGGTCCCTGGTCAAGTGGTCCCTGGTCAAAGTGGTCCCTGGTCAGAGTGGTCCCTGGTCAAAGGGGTCCCTGGTTGAGTGTCCCTGGTCAAGTGGTCCCTGGTCAAAGTGGTCCCTGGTCAAAGTGGTCCCTGGTCAAAGAGGTCCCTGGTCGAGTGGTCCCTGGTCAAGTGGTCCCTGGTCAAAGTGGTCCCTGGTCAGAGTGGTCCCTGGTCAAAGGGGTCCCTGGTTGAGTGTCCCTGGTCAAGTGGTCCCTGGTCAAAGTGGTCCCTGGTCAAAGTGGTCCCTGGTCAAAGAGGTCCCTGGTTGAGTGGTCCCTGGTCAATGTGGTCCCTGGTCAAAGTGGTCCCTGGTCAAGTGGTCCCTGGTCAAAGTGGGCCCTGGTCAGACTGGGCCCTGGTCAATGTGGTCCCTGGTCAAGTGATCCTTGGACAAAATGGTCCCTTGGTTGAGCGGTCCCTAGTCAAAGTGGTCCCTGATTGAGTGGTTCCTGGTCAAAGTGGTCCCTGGTCAAGTGGTCTCTGGTCAATGTGGTCCCTGGTCAAGTGATCCTTGGACAAAATGGCCCCTTGGTTGAGTGAACCCTAGTCAAAGTGGTCCCTGATTGAGTGGTCCCTGGGCAAAGTGGTCCGGGGTCAAAAAAAGGTTGGGAACCACTGGGTTAAACCCTTGTGCCAGCAGGACTGCAGACCAATAGGTCCGCGGGTCGAATCCGGGGAGAGTGGGTTGAGCTCACTCTGTCAGCTCTAGCTCCCCACCCAGGGACATGAGAGAAGCTTCCCACAAGGATGGTAAAACATCAAACATCTGGACGTCCCCTGGACAACATCCTTGCAGATGGCCAATTCTCTCACACTAGAAGCGACTTGCAGTTTCTCAAGTCGCTCCTGACATGAAAAGAAAAATCATAGAGTTGGTGGAAACCATAAGGGCCATCCACTCCAACCCCCTGCCATGCAGTAACACAAAATCAAAGCACCTCTTTGATGGCCCTCCAGCCTCTGCTTAAAAACTTCAAGAGACTCCTTCATATTTGTAATATGGGGGAAGATGGTGATGATGAGGACGAAGAAGAAATGCAGAGGGGGAGGAGGAGCAGTAGCCATTCCCTGTTTAGATAGAAACTTCTGGGCGAGCCCTGGCACTGAGAACAAAGGATGCTGTTATCGCTGTTGTTATCTCTGATATGTTGGGAGGTGAGCAATAAATGCCTAATAGGCTGCAGTTACATTCAATAATGAATGAAAGGCAGTCTTTACATCCTAGAGCTGCTCACTTTAATATTCCTCACACATTTCGTAGTTCTAATGCTAGCAGCTATTGTGGTTCAACACCCTTTGTATAAAATAAATCACTAGAAGCCTAAAGTGTAGTTATTGTACTTTGTACATATCATCTGACGGCATGAGTCACCAGAAAAAGTGACAACATCTGGTACATGAAAGGCAAAAGGAAAAGGAGAAGGCTACATCACAGATTCAATCAAGAATGCTACAGAACTGTGTTTGAAAGACAGCAGAAGGTGTAAAGATGACTGAGTCCAGGGGAAGGCGACTAAAATGATCAAGGGTCTGGAGAACAAGCCCTATGAGGAGCGGCTTAAAGAGCTGGGCATGTTTAGCCTGCAGAAGAGAAGGCTGGGAGGAGACATGATAGCCATGTATAAGTATGTGAAAAAAAGTCATAAGGAGGAGGGAGCAAGCTTGTTTTCTGTTGCCCTGGAGACTAGGACACGGAACAATGGCTTCGAACTACAAGAAAGGAGATTCCATCCAGGGGCAGATCTATGTGTAAGCGAGGTAAGCAGCTGCTTCAGGGCGCCACGTGGCCAGGGGTGCATTTGGCCGCGGCCGCCAGGTTCGGCCACTTCGGAGCACGTTTAGCAACTCTGTCCGCCAGAAGTGATCTGTTTTAATAGCGCATGTGCGAAACTTTCACGCATGCGCCATCGGGTTGGAGCGCTTCTGGTGGAGGGAGTTGCTTAATGCGCTCCGAAGAGGCAGAAAAGGACGGGGGAGGGGAACATTTTGCAGCCAGAGACGGGAGGCTCCGCCCTGGCTGCAAAATGTTCCCCCGTCCTCTTCACCCGCTTGGGAGTGCGTTTTGCTGTTTGCGCGCAGGTGTGCTCTGGCACATGCGCGCGCATGTGCCATCATCACCAGGCTGAAGAGCCAGGGAGTGCCAAAAAAAGGTTTGCTTACTGCTTTTTTTTTTTACCTTTGTCCAGTCCTGATTCCACCTGAACATTAGGAAGAACTTCCTGACTGTGAGAGCTGTTCAGCAGTGGAACTCTCTGCCCTGGAGTGTGGTGGAGGCTCCTTCTTCGGAGGCTGGATGGCCATCTGTCGGGGGTGCTTTGAATACAATTTTCCTGCTTCTTGGCAGGGGGGTTGGACTGGATGGCCCACGAGGTCTCTTCCAAGTCTATGATTCTATGATTGTATGAGTCTCTTGGATGGCTCTCATTCACAGAGTCTCTATACGTAAAAGCTGACCTAATGGTGAGTAATGCCTCTGGTTTCAGCAAAACACAAGACACATTTAGCGGAAGAGAAATGGGATCAACAAGTTTTAGCTGTAATAGTCAGCAGAGGATTTGAGACAGAGGTCTTTGTTCAGCAGTGACAATGACATCATATTTCCACCGCACCCTCTGCTTCCCTGTTCTCTCCGAGCTCAGCTGCGATTCTCACAGAAGCTGGAAAGGAAATGCATTTTCCTGGCTACAATACATTGCTGTGAACTGTCTTTTCCAATGCAAGAGATAATGGGATGGGGCTTGATAGTGAATGAATAATTAAGGCCCACCGGCTTTATGAAAGAGCTGCTCTTGATGGAGACAATACAAAAAGAAAACAGCTGGACTAATATGGGTATATAATGCTGCCTGCAGTTTTGGATATCCCTTGAGGGCATGCTTATAGGGACTATACTGATGAACAGATATCTATCACTGCAACATGAATGATAGTTCAATGGAATCACCAAATACGGAGGCTGTGCATTTTTGAATTTCAAATACTGGAATGGGAGCTGTCTTAATCCTGACTATTTCCCTGAAGCCTCTGTTTCGTGGATTGTTGTGAGTTTTCCGGACTGTATGGGCATGTTCCAGAAGCATTGTCTCCTGTTGTTTCGCCCACATCTATAGCAGGCATCCTCAGAGTTTGTGGGGTCTGTTGAAAACTAGGCACGTGGAGTTTATAGATCTGTGGAATGTCCAGGGTGGGAGAAGGTGTGAATGTTGCAATTGGCCACCTTGATTAGCATTGAATAGCGTTGCAGCTTCTTAGCTTGGCTGCTTCCTGCCTGGGAGAACCCTTTGTTGGGAAGTGTTAGCTGGCCCTGATTGTTTCCTGTCTGGAATTCCATCATTTTTTGAGTATTGCTCTTTATTTAAGAGTTTTTAAAACACTGCTAGCCAGATTTTGTTCATTTTCATTGTTTCCTCCTTTATGTTCATACTAGCAGAAGCTACGGCCATTCACCTGACAAGAGGGCTATTCTTTGCTTGGCTGCCAGAAGGGTCTTCTTTGTCTTCTCCTCCTTTTCAGTCACTTGTTGCCTGAAATGTTCGTCTTGGGAAGTTTTCTCCTGCAACTCTGCCTGTAGCTGGGCCACTTGTTCCTGAAGAGCCTTCAATTCGTTGTCTTTCTCTCCCAGTGTCTATGAGAAAGAGGGGACAAAGAATTTATTCTCAACTAGCTGAACCCGGCACGCGTTGCTGGGCCCTATTTAGGAGATGTGTGGAAGTGTGGGTATGTAAGGGTTGGAAATGATTTGACAATGTGTTTTGTGTGTGTATGTATGTGTATGTGTGTATGTATGTGTCTGTATGTGTGTGTGTGTGTGTGTGTGTGTCTGTGTCTGTTGGTGTGTGTGTATGTATGTGTGTGCATGTGTGTGTGTGTATATGTATGTGTTTGTGTATGTATGTGTATGTGTGTGTGTATGGATTGTGTGTATTTTTGTGTGTGGGGGTGTATGTATGTGTGTGTGTGTGTGTATGTATGTGTTTGTGTGTGTGTATGTATGTGTGTGTGTATGTATGTGTGTGTCTGTGTGTCTGTGTATGTATGTGTTTGTATGTGTGTGTTTATGTGTATGCATGTGTGTGTATGTACACTTCCCCCCCTCTCTGTCTGATTCCCCCGTTTTCTCTCTCCCCTCCTTTCTCTCTGTTTCACTTACCCCCCTCTCCCCCCCCCCCTCTCTCTCTGTCTCATTCCCCCTTCTCTCCCCCTCTCTCTCTTTCCCCTCTGTGTCATTACCCTCTGTCTCCCAATCAGGGCCAGCTAACACTTCCCAACAGGCCTCCCATCTGTCTGTCTCATTACCTCTCTATTCTCCTAATCAAGGTGGCCAATTGCAACATTCACGGCGGTGGCCATGCGCGGCAGGGCAGGAGGCTGGCCCGGAGATCGGCGATCCGCCCTCCGCCGTGTCCCCGCAGTTGCAGCGGCTGCACGTGAAGCAAGGTAAGTCCAGGAGCTTACTTTCTTTCAGGCGCGGCCGCTGGAACCGCGGGGGACACGGCGGAGGGCGGATCGGCGATCTCCGGGCCTGCCTCCCGCCCTGCCGCGCATGGCCAGCGTCGTACGCGGCCCACCCCTTTTTGGTTGTGCTGGGTGGCGTCAGGCCCTTTTGGGGAAGTCCCGCCTTTCGGACTACACTTCCCAGAAGGCCCCGCATGGCCACTTCCGGTTTATGCGGAGGTTTCTGGGAAGTGTAGTGTGGCGCCCCAGAGCTGCTCTGGGACCGGGGACGTGCGGGCACTGGTGAGGAGGCAGTTAGGGCGCCGCCGGTGTGGCTGTGAAGGTCCCGGTGAGTGGGGAGAGAGGAGACGGGATGGGGTGGTGTGTGTGTGTGGGGGGGGGGTTGGAGTGCGCCTGCGCGATTGCTCTCCCTGTTTTCAGCGCTCGCGGCCAGCGCAGAACGGGAGGCAATGGGTGGTTTTTGGGGGCTGTTTTTGGGGGGGTTGCAAGGTAGGGAGGTGGGTTTTTTGTGCTATGTATGTACCTCGTGGTCTGGGGGAATGTGTTTCGTGGGATGTGTGTTAGTGGGGCGTATAGTTTGGCCGTGCATAACGGACAACCCACGACCACTCAATTTTTTTATATATAGATTGTCCACATGCTTGTGGATTTCAATGGCTTTGCTGTGTAGTCTAACTGACATGGTAGTTGTTAGAGCTGTCCAGCATTTCTGTGTTCTCAAATAATATGCTGTGTCGTGTCAGCTCCGGCAAGGGGGGGGGGGGTCTAACCACGCGCACTCCAACTGATGCTGAAGGATAAGTAGTTTAATAGGTCCTTAATCCAGTGCAAGCAAAGATAGACTAACTTTTTCCCGCGCAAGAGTCTTTTCAAAAGCCCTCCCGGCCCGCCCCTGCTGGGCCCCTCCTTCCTCAGGGATGACCATCCGGCTCTCCGCATATCAAAGTTCAGGAAAGGTGCCTGGCACTTCAAAGGGCGGTTCCAGTTCAAAGCTCGCCAGATGCTGCTCTTATCTGATGGCGCGCGGGGTTTGGTCCGTTAGGTCAACAAACGGGCCAAGCGGCGCTGACATAGCACCCCCCTCCGAAAAGCGGGCACCTGCAAGGGAGAGAAGAACAAAGGGGAGGGAGAGAATCAGGGTCCCGGCTTGGCAGGGAAGGCAGCATGAAAGGCTTTCAGCAGTCTTGGGGCTCTCACGTGTTGGGCCAGCACCCACTCGGGTTGTAAGTCTTTGGCAGTCCACTTCACTAAGTAACTGAGGCGGCCCTTGTGGCGCCGCGAGTCCAAAACCTCCCGAATCTCAAAGTGGGTGTGGGGGCCCACCATGATAGGCACCGGAGCGTCTTCCGACACGGACCACTTCCGGTCGGTCACCGCTTTCTTGAGCAGGCTCACATGGAAGACAGGGTGGACCTTGCGCCAGGTGTGCAGGAGGTCCAGCTTAACTGCCACGGGGTTAACAACTTCCACCACCCGGAGGGGTCCCACGAACTTGTTAGCAAACTTGCGAGACTGCTGTGTAGACTTGAGATGCTTGGTGGACAGGAACACGCGGTCCCCAACAGCGTATGTAGGCTGGGGCCCCCTTTTCTTGTCTGCGTACAGCTTGTAGGAGTTCCGGGTCTGGCGGAGGGCGGCCTGGATCTGCGGCCAAGCGGCGGCGACTTTGGCACCCCAGTCGGTCGGGCGGCGTGGCCGAGTCTGCCACCGGGTCCGCAGCCAGGAAGGGGGGGAAGTCTCGCCCGGAGACGACCCAGAAGGGGGAGGCCCCCGTCGATGAATGTTCGGAGTTGTTGTAGCAGTACTCCGCGATGTCCAGCAGCTCTGCCCAGTTGTCTTGCTGATAGGTGGAGTAGCACCTGAGGTACTGTTGTAGGGTTCGTTGGACCCTCTCCGTTGCTCCGTCCGTCTCCGGGTGGAAAGCGGTGCTCAGGGCCCGTCGAGACCCCAGCCCCGCCAGGAACGCCTTCCAGAACTTCGACGTGAACTGCGGCCCACGGTCACTCACGACGCGGCGCGGGCAGCCGTGGAGTCGGAAGACGTGGTGTGTGAACAGGCGGCCTAACTCGGGGGCCGTGGGGAGCCGTCGCAGGGGGACGAAGTGGGCCTGCTTGGAGAAGAGGTCCACCACCGTCCAGATGGTGGTGTACCCCCCGCTGGGTGGGAGGTCGACCACGAAGTCCATGGCGATCTCGCTCCAGGGCTCGGCTGGATCAGCTACTGGCTGCAACAACCCCGTGGGTCGGCCTGTCTTTGGCTTGTTCTTCGCGCAGACGTCGCATTCGGAAATATAGTCATTGGTGTCTTTTCGCATCGCCGGCCACCAGAACTGCCGCGCTAGAAGCTTTAGGGTCTTGGTGAGGCCGAAGTGGCCCGACAGCTTGGAGTCGTGTGCTTGGCCTAGGATCGGGCCCCTCTGGGCCTGCGGGACGTACAGCTTGTCCTTGTAGTACCAGATTCCTCCTGCCTGGGTGAGGTCATCTTGGTGGTCTTTAAGCCAGGCGTCATCCCATAAGCGGCCGCCAGGTCGACCAAGAGTTCCGGGGATCCGGGGACCGCTGGTTGCGGCGGCTTGGCAGCTGCCCGAGTGCGGGCCACCAGACCCAGTTGGCGTTTGGTGAACACTGTGCCCACTTCCTCCGGCGCCGAGTAGTCGGCCTCGGGCATCCTGGACAGGGTGTCGGCGAGCACATTCTTTGCCCCGGGCAGGTACTTCAGTTCGAAGTTGAACCGGCTGAAGAACTGCGCCCATCTCAGTTGTTTAGCGTTGAGCCGTTGTGGGGACTGCAGCGCTTGTAGGTTCTTGTGGTCCGTCCACACCTCAAAGGGCGAAGTGGTGCCTTCTAGGAAGTGTCTCCAGTGGCTTAGCGCGGCCCGGACCGCGAACGACTCTTTTTCCCACACGTGCCAGCGTTTTTCTGTCTCCGTAAACTTCTTGGAGAGGTAGGCGCACGGCGGCGGGTGCCCCCCTCATCCCGCTGCAGGAGGACCGCTCCGTAGGCCGCCTTGGAGGCGTCGCACTGTACCGTGAACGGGCGGTCGGCTTGGGGGTGCATCAGCAGTGGCTGGCTGGTGAAGCTCTGCTTTAGGCTGTCGAAGGCTTCCTGGCACTGCGGTGTCCACTTTAGCTTGGCGCTTGGGGACTTTGCTTTCTTAGTCTCCCCCAGGCCCTTGGTTTTTAGCAGTTCAGTCAGGGGGAGCGCTATTTCTGCAAAGTTCTGGATGAACTGCCGGTAGAAATTGGCGAACCCTAGGAAGCCCTGCAGCTGTCGCCGGGTCCGGGGCGCCTCCCATGCGAGCACATCTTTTACTTTACTAGGGTCCATGGCCAAGCCTCGCGTGGAGATACGATACCCCAGATAGTCCAGTTCCTGCCTGTGGAACTCACATTTCGAAAGCTTGACAAAGAGTTGGTTCTCCCGTAGTCGACGGAGGACCTCCCGGGTCAGCTCGACGTGCTCTGGTTCAGACGTCGAGTAGATCAACACGTCATCCAGGTAGACTAGAACTCCCTTGTATAACAAGTCTCTGAAGATCTCGTTAATGAACTGCTGGAATATTTTCGGAGCGCCTTTTAGTCCGAACGGCGTGACCCGGAACTGGTACTGCCCCAGGTGGCAGTTGAACGCCGTCTTCCAGCAGTCTTCGTCTCTCACCCATATCCGGTAAAACGCCTCCCGAATGTCCAGCTTGGTGAAGAAGCGAGCCCCCCCCCCAGCTGGGCCAGTATCTCCGACATCAGGGGTAGAGGGTAGGGGCTCGATGCGCTAATGGCGTTGAGGCCCCGGTAATCCACACACAGTCGCAGTGAGCCGTCCGCCTTGGGGCGGAACAGGACCGGCGCCGCCAACGGGCTCGTAGACTTTTCAATAAAACCTCTGTCCATGTTTTTGTCAATGAATTCTCTTAGCGCCTTTCTTTCTGGTTCGGACAGGGCGTATAACTTTGGGCTCGGCAGCTTGGCGCCCTTTTCGATTTCAATCGCACAGTCCGACTTCCGGTGGGGGGGTAGCTGGTCACTTTCCCGCTCGCTAAAGACCTCCTCCAAATCTTTGTACTCTCGCGGGATGTTGCAAGGTTGGCTCTCTGCTGCCCCCACACCGGCTCCCTCTTGGCTTGGGGCCCCGTCTTCGCTAGGGTCATCTATTCTCACCCGCGCCTCTCCGTCTCGGAACTTCACCGCTCCTGTCTCCCAATCGATCTGCGGGTTTTGGGCGCGCAGCCAGGGGCCCCCCAGGATTACGGGCTGGTGCGCCATGGCGGAGATCACAAATCTCAGGGTCTCCTGGTGGGTCCCAATCTGGACTCTCATCTCTCCCGTCTTGTGGGTGGCAGGCTTCCCATTGGCCGGGGACCCATCCAGTTGGGAGAAGAGGATCTGTTCTATCAAGGCTTGGGGCTTTATCCCCAGTTGCTTCGCCAGCTGGGGGGACATCAGGCACCGGGTGCAACCACTATCTAGCATGGCCACTGTCTCTATGGGTTGGGGCCCCTCCGGGTTCCACAGTTTGATATCAAATTTATAAGTGTCACAGCCAAGGGGATCAGACTCACCGCCCTGTTGGGGTCGGACCTGCCGCCGGGCGTCTACAGCAGATCGTTGTCGTTTCCCGCCAGCCATTCGGGGTCGCTTTCCTCCATCTCCAGCTCCAGCTCATCCGCCTCTCGCAGGCTTCGGGGCGCCCTCGCGGTCTCTGCAGCGGCTGCGGCCTTGCCTCGGGCCGGGGTCTTGGCCGGCGGGGTCGGCTTGGCCTCTGGCGACTTCTCTGGCTTCGGTGGGAGACCCTTCCGGCGGCAGTCCGCAGCCCGATGGCCCTCTCGGCCGCACGAGAAGCAAGCTCCTCTCTTTCCCTTGGCCCCTTCCCGGCTGCTCGACCGGGCTCTTGGTGATGCTTTCCGGGCTGGGCCCGGCCTTCCCGTCGGGCCTGAGCCACGTGCTCTTCCCTCCCGGTAACGACGCGGCATCTGCTCCATGTCGCACTCTACTCTCCCCGCCGAGACTATCCAGTCCTCTAAGGTCTCGGGGTTTCCCTAGTGCATGGCCCACTCAAGGATGTCTGACCTCAGGCCGGCCTTGAAGCACTCCAGCTTTGTGACTGCGGACCAGTCCCGGATCTTCCCCGCTAGTGCCTTGAAGCTCAGGGCATATTCAGAGACAGATCTCTGGCCCTGGTAAATCCTTTTCAGCTGGGCCTTGGCTTTTTCGCCAGCGAAGCGGGTTTGCAGGGCTTCTAAGAAAGCGTCTAGCCGCCTTAGCTGTGGGGCTTGAATGTCAGTCATCTGCACCAGCCAGTCTGCCGCGGCCTCCTTCAGGTTGGCCCCCACGGCTCGCACCTTGGCCCCCTCCGAGGGGAATGAATCTCCATAGTCTAGCATAAAGTTCTGCACGTTCGTGACAAAGTAAGAGAGCTGGCGCGGGTCCCCGTCGAACTTTACCTTCAGCTCCCTTCGACTTCCCGCCATCTCCTGGCTCTGGTCAGCCTGGCCCAGGTTGAACGTGGAAGCTCCCCTCGGTGGGATGAAGTCGTCTCCACTGTCTCGGAAAGTCACTCTTCCCGACGGTCGGCCTGGCCGCTCCGATGCTCGGCTCGCACCCCGGTCCCGGGGTCGGGCGTCCGGGAGGGCCCACGGCAGCTCCTCCGGCCTGCTCAGTAACAACTCCATCTGGGACTGGAGCTTCTGTACCGCCTCGGTCAGCGCGAACACCTGCACTTCCAAACGCAATTCCGCTGGGCTGGGGAAACCGCCGTCCAGAGCTGGGTCCCTCTCTCCGGCCCGCGTCGGCTTCTTGCGCCGGGTCACGTCTCTCGCTGCTGGGGCAGGGAGCTGTGGCGTCTCGTCCTCCATCCCCGTGATTGCGACCTGAGGTGCCGCCTTCGGGGCTCCAGCTTCGTCTCCTTCTCCATCCTCCTCGGCTTCCTCTTCCTCACCCAAGTCCTCGGGGTGCAGGTCGGCGAGGGGATCCATCTCGGCGTGAGACATCTCGTAAAGGTTGGTACGGTCGGAAGGTTTTCACGGCCGTAGAAATTGGTGAGTCTATCTTTATGTCAGCTCCGGCAAGGGGGTCTAATGAACCACGCTCACTCCAAACGATGCTGAAGGATAAGTAGTTTAATAGGTCCTTAATCCAGGGCAAGCAAAGATAAACTAACTTTTTCCCGCGCAAGAGTCTCTTCAAAAGCCCTCCCCGGCCCGCCCCCCTGCTGGGCCCCTCCTTCCTCAGGGATGACCATCCGGCTCTCCGCATATCAAAGTTCAGGAAAGGTGCCTGGCACTTCAAAGGGCGGTTCCAGTTCAAAGCCCGCCAGATGCTGCTCTTATCTGATGGCGCGCGGGGTTTCGTCCGTTAGGTCAACAAACGGGCCAAGCGGCGCTGACAATAGGTTAGTGTTGGAGCCCCCAATGGTACCGTGGGTTAAACCACTGAGCTGCTAAACTTGTTGATGGAAAAGGTTAAAGGTTCAAATCCGGGGAGCAACATGAGCTTCTGCTGTTGACCCCAGCTTCTGCCAACCTAGCATTTTGAAAACATGCAAATGTAAGTAGATCAATAGGTACTGCTCCAGCAGGAAGGTAACAGTGCTCCATGCAGTCATGCTGGCCACATGACCTTGGAGGTGTCTTGGAGGCTTAGAAATGGAGATGAGCACCAACCCCCACAGTCAGACACAACTGGACTTAATGTCAGAGGATAACCTTTACCTTAGGTTAGTGTTAGCATTTTGGAAACTGGATCTTGGTCTAATCCAAAATTTGGAAATATTTTCAGAAACTTCCAGAATCCTCCAGAAAACATAGCCCATGGTCATGCTAGCTATGGAGGGATTCTGAGAGATATTTGTTTGAAAATGTAAAGTTTTCAAGTTGTGGACACATGCATCATAGCAGCTCTGGTTTTCTTCTGGCACAATTTGACACATTAAATAATGAATCCAAAGCAGCATAGTTGCCACTCCTTGTTCTGTAGCCATCATCACTAAACTGTGTCTCCCACGAACACCGAAGAGGTGGGGTGTGTGTGTGTGTATGTGCGCAAATCCACTGCTGTTTTGTCTCTTGGGCTGCAACTACAAAAAAGCTTTTAAATGATCTTAAGGGGAAACTAA
This sequence comes from Anolis apletophallus, assembly GCA_030556195.1. NCBI lineage: Eukaryota > Metazoa > Chordata > Lepidosauria > Squamata > Anolidae > Anolis > Anolis apletophallus. The sequence continues at coordinate 108,865,763 of JARBWK010000008.1, read as the reverse complement.
TCGGCATTACGCAAGCTTGAGTGTGTGCCCTAAGGCAACAAGGCTCTGTCTGATGGGAAGACCTTTCCCCTTTCTCCACAGTAAATACCTGAAGGTAAGGATCTATCCCTTCGATATTCTCCGCGAAGAATGCTCACGATGCCAAGAAAAGCATCTTTGTTTTTGAAAACACTGAAACAGCAGCTTCTTCTCTGTGCAGGAGACACAAACAAACAACGGCGAAAGCAAAAAGAAGGAAAAACAAAGTTGGCTCTCCTCCTCAGGAGTAAAGCAAAGGAAAGCTGTTCCACATATACAACAATACAAAAGGGGAAGATAGCACAAAGCTATTAAGCAAAACAGTCTATAGTGGATAAACACACCATGAAAATACTCAGTATGATATATATTGTGTCATAACATCTAAAGTACAAAACATAGAAACATCATATACATATCATAGATACATGATAAGGTAAGTACCAATATAATGTACAGTGAAAACAATTAATGGCGGTGAGCTCGCTCGTGTGGGCGGCGAGCTAAGACGCCCAGGCTCCGGTGAGGAGAGGCAATGCTGGATGATGAAGGCCCGAGTCCCGGACTCTTTACCCACCCCGTAGGTTCACAAATGGTATGGAAAATGGCACAGTCTCACGAATATGATGTCCGGGTGGGAAAGGAATGTCCAAGGGCCGACGAAAGGGTCTTACGCGCCTTCGTTTCACCCCCGTAGGGGCTTCCTCAGGGCCAGGGGCGGGGCCTGAATGATGTAATCGCGTGAGCGTCTTCACGAAGTCATGACTCTAGAGTTATGAATAGTACAGAGTGGCAATACCGCATATATATTTGTGAACTTTCAAGTCTATTACAACAAAAGCTATCTAGGAAAGGGAAACAGCATGGGAATGGAGGTAATAACAACATTAAAATACAATAACAATGTGTATAGAGGCTGGTAGAAGTACATACCACAGCGGAGGACAACAGGAGCACCGCAGATGGAGGCAGTATCAACCGACACTGGGCTGGAGGCCCCGAGGTTGAGTAGCAAGGCTCTTAAGTATTGTGTTACACAGGTGTGTGTTATATGAGCAATCCACGGACGGATAATTTGTCATTTAACCCATTAGGGTCTCTGAATTGAGGGAAATTATCCATTTATTTTCCAGACGAAGAAGAGTCCTTCTTACATCAGAATGAGGCTGGGGGTGTATTTTCTCCAAGACAGTTACTGTAAAGTTGTCATATCTTGGGTTACATGTTTTGAAATGCATGTACAGCACAGAATTGTCATATCCTGTATGGAAACGTGACCTGTGTTCACACACCCTAGTTTTCAATTCTCTGGTCGATAAACCGACATAGAGACCCCCGCAACACCCACAAATTAAACAATATATTATGTTCTTTGAATTGCATGTTGCCCATGTGTTGATTTTGTGTATTTTACTGTTAGTGGGGTTTTGGATTTGGGTCAAGGGGGAAATGTGTCTGCAGATACTGCATCTGCCGCATTTCTTGGCGCCAGGGGGTAAGGGGATAGAGGGGGGGGGACGCGAGAGCCGGGCGAAAACTCTCCCGCAGGCCGGGATGGCTCGCGGGGGAAGCAAGAACCAGGCACTCGTTTTCCCCGCGAGCCATCCTCCTCCTCCTCCTTCCCCGGCGCCGCAGCGATCGGGACACCAGCAGCGCCGGGAAGGAGGAGGAGGAAGGGAGGATTCCTCCTCCTCCCCTCCCCCCCCGCCACTGCGAACCGGATCACAGCGGCGGCGCGGAGAGAGGGACGGAGGGGGCGGTGCAGGGAGGAGGAGCTGGCTCCCTTCCTCCTCCCTGCCCCACCTCCTCCTCCCCCGGTTGCCATTTTTAAAAATATATATATATATTTTTAAAAAAAAATATTTTTAAAAAATATTTTCAGGAGGGTAGCGGAGGCCGTGTCCAACAGGCTGGGGGGGCATTTTACGGCCCACGGGCCACCTGTTGGACAGCCCTGTTCTAGAAACATTCTCTCCTGACATTTCGCCTGTGTCTATGGCAAGCATCTTCAGAGGATGCTTGACATCACAACCTCTGAGGATGCCTGCCATAGACGCAGGCGAAACGTCAGGAGAGAATGCTTCTAGAACATGGGCATATAACCCAAAAAACCTACAACAACCCAGTGATTCCAGCCATGAAAGCCTTTGACATGAAAGCCTTTCATCTATAACCCCTTTCGCCATTTGAAAACAGTAGGATTTGAAAGGTGTTTGATCTGGCTAAATCTGGAGGAGATTGCTGGAAAAGCCTCCTAAAACTGAAGTTTAAACTTTGTCAGCTGTATTCTCCGTTTCTCTTTCTATTGAGATATGGGTGGAAAAAATGTGCACATGTGACGCTTTTGCCACTACACATACCGTGTTCCCCGAAAGTATGACACCCCGATTGTAAGACGATCGGGGTGTCAGGGGTCGGCTAATGTAAGCCGTACTCGAATGCAAGCCGCACCTCGTCGCCACGCCCACGCCGCCACCGCCGCCCCCGGCCCATCGGCCGCGGCACACCCCCGCGGCACTCCTCCTTTCTGCCAGGCCTCCAAGGGAGGGGGAAGAGAGCCAGAAGCATGGCAAGCGTGCGCTGCGTCAGAGTGACGCTGTCGTTGTTTGCCCCGCCCCTGGCTCTCTTCCCCCCCCCTTCCTTTCTCCAAGAAAGGGAGGGAGAAGAGAGCCAGGGGCGGGGCAGAGAGACGACGCGTCACTCTGACGCGTCGTCACTTTGCCCCGCCCCCGGCTCTCTTCCCCCTCCTTTCCTTTCTCCAAGAAAGGGAGGGAAGAAAGCCAGGGCGGGGCAAGCGACGACGCGTCACTCTGACGCGTCGTCGCTTGCCCTGCCCCGGCTCTCTTCCCTCTCCTTTCCTTTCTCCAAGAAAGGGAGGGAGAAGAGAGCCAGGGGCGGGGCAGAGCGACGACGTGTCACTCTGACGCGTCGTCGCTTTGCCCCGCCCGGCTCTCTCCCCTCCTTTCCTTTCTCCAAGAAAGGGAGGGAGAAGAGAGCCAGGGCGCGGGGCAGAGAGCGACGACGCGTCACTCTGACGCAGCGGCGTTTTTGCCATGCTTCTGGCTTTCTTCCCCTCCCTTCCTTTGTCCAGAAAGCTGCGCCGCGGAGGGTGTGCGGCGGCGTGACGGTGGCGGCGGCGGCGTGGGCGTGGCGATGGGGTATGTCTTAGTTTATATAAGACGTACCCGAAAGTAAGACGTGGGGGACTTTTGGGGAAAAGAAAGTAAGACGCTGTCTTACTTTCGGGGAAACACATAGCTGTGTACACAATGATATGTAGCTCTGTCCTTCACTGAAACCAAACATGACCCTTGGTTCTACCCTCCATATCCATACGTTCTTCATTCATTCAAGCAACCACAGCTTAAAAATACTGAGAAAAATAATCCAAAAAGCAAATCTGCACAATGAACACTATGCTGATGTATAGGCATATCCTAATGTGGCATATCATAATGTAGTCTCGGGTGTCAGCTGCTTTAAAGCTGCATTAAAGATGCAACTGTCTTTCGCGTTGCAAAGGTCGACAACGAGCTACACAATTTGGTCTAGAGGTCACCCCGACCTGGCCAGGCCTCGAACTCATGACGTTCTGGTCAGTAGAGATCTTATGCAGCTGACTCCCAGCCAGCTGCGCCGCAGTCCCGGTGTGAGTTGTAGTTGTATGTGAGTTGTAGTTGTACAAGGTCTTCAGGCTTCTCTGCCAAAGAGTGCAGTTGCCTCACCAAACTACAATTCCCAGCATTCCAGAGCAATGAGCCCTGGCAGTTAAAGTGGTGTCAAAATAAGTTCATTCTACAGTGTAGAATACTGGTGGGGTTGGGGGAATTGATTTTGTCATTTGGGAGTTGTAGTTGCTGGGATTTATAGTTCACCTACAATCGAAGAGCATTCTGTACTCCACAAACAATGGAGCTTAACCAAACTTGGCACATGGAACTCCCATGACCAACAGAAAATACTAGAAGGGTTTGGTGGCCATTGATCTTGAGTTTTGGAGTTGTAGTTCACCTACATCCAGAGAGCACTGTGGACTCAAACAGTGATGGATCTGGACCAAACTTGGTACAAATACTCAATATGCTCAAATGTGAACTCTAGTGGAGTTTGGGGGAAATAGACCTTGACATTTGGGGGTGTGGTTACTGAGATTTATAGTTCACCTACAATCAAAGAGCATTCTGAACTCCACCAACGATGGAATTGAACCAAACTTGGCAAACGGAACTCCCATGACCAACAGAAAATACTGGAAGGGTTTGGTGGGCATTGGCATAACCAACAGAAAACACTGTGTTTCTGATGGTTTTTGGCAACCCCAATGATCCCCCCTCATGACCCCTCCAGGGGTCTCAACCCCTAGGTTGAGAAACACTGCTCTAGACCAGTGTTTTTCAACCGTTTTTGAGCCGCGGCACATTTTTTACATTTACAAAATCCTGGGGCACACCACCAACCAAAATGACACAAAATGACACTCTAACACAGTAATACATATAGTTAATATGTTTTTTAATGTATTTATACACTCAGCGTGAAACCTGGGCCTGTTTCGATGAACACAACATATATATGACTTCCTCTCACATATTCATACATGGCTATCATGTCTTCTCTCAGCCTTCTCTTCTTCAGGTTAAACATGCCCAGCTCTTCAAGCCGCTCCTCATAGAGCTTGTTCTCCAGACCTTTGTGAAATTTCACCTTGAGTGAAACTTGCTTCCAGTTAACTATGGATGTCATGAAACTGTTATAAACAGTTCCTTGGGGGGACTCTAGAAAATCCAGTAAAATAGTAAAGAAAAATCATTTCCAAGCGGGAGGCTCAATTTTTTTTTCTTGAAACCTGTGAGGGGGCTGCTAGGAGGGGGGGGGAGTGCCAATTTCCCACGACAAACCTGATGATCGCTCACGGCACACTACTGTGCTACGGCACACTGGTTGGGAAACACTGCTCTAGACACTTGACCTGTTACTGGCAAGCGATTCTTGGACCTACAGTCCAAAAGCTTTAGTTGGGAGGGCTAAACACTTCATATCCTCGAGCTTCCTCCTTTTCTTTGGACGACACAAGCAGCAACCAGGCGTGGGAGCCAGTTTTTCAAAGCCTCTCCCCTCCGCCTCTTCACGCCTTACTCAGGTAGTTCTTGTTCCCACTGGGAGGACATCAGCTTGGAAGTGTGGGAGGTGAGAAGCTGAAAGGGTTTCATGATTAACCCAAGGTGAGGTCATGGGCTCTTGGGAGAGGCCGGGATATTGCAGGATGTAATGAGAGCAATGGAGTGGTTGGCACACCTGAGTCTGTGGAATGTTCATAAGGCTGTTGCCGGGGAGTGGTGCGCGGTTGCTAGGTGGAGGCAAAAGCAGGTAGAGCCCAGGTGTCATGTGACAGGGAGGGAACAGTCCCAAAGAGCTCCAGGGAAGAGCTGTCTGGGTGGGACCTCTGGGAGAAACTGGAAGGGGAATGGGGTGGGGAAAAGAGGATGTGGCTTGTAACATCAAGATTGCTTGCGGAAGAATTTTTATCCCTCCCAGTCACTTCTCAATGTGTAGCACGCACCCCTACCTGCCACTTTCATTAAGGAAAAATATATTCAGCGGAAATTTGCTCTTTTCTTGCACTGAAATATAGCCTATAGCACCTGATATTCCCCGGAGGGCCTCCATTGAGGACTAACCAAGCTTAGGGTCTCCAGAGTGAAACCTGGAGTGGGCTTCTGTGCCTTTAATGACTGCATAGAAGAGGGAATTTCATTGGGTTTCCTTAAGGAAATCATATTCAGTGGAAATTTGCTCTCGTCTTCCTCTGAAATATAGCCTATAGCACCTGGTATTCCCTGGAGGACCTTTTTCTAAGGACTAACCATGCTTAGGCTTGCCAGAGTGAAATCTTCACAAACAGCAATGTGAAAAGCTGGTTTCTGAAACGGATATGAGAGTTTAAATTGGTGGTTCTCGGCCTTCCTAATGCCACGACCCCTGAATACAGTTCCTCATGTTGTGGTGACCCCCAACCATAAAATTATTTTAGTTGCTACTTCATAACTGTCATTTTGCTATTGTTATTATTTATTCATTTATTTCAAACATTTGTACCTCGCCCTTCTCAAACCCCCCGGGTGGGGGACTCAGGACGGCTTACATCTGGCACAATCCGATGCCATTACATATAAATAATACGTACAATAATTACATATAAATGATAGTAAATTAATTTAAAAATTAGTTAAGAATAAAAAGTACATTAATAAAAGTACAATAATACTGCCTGTCTAGCCCTATGTATTATTATTATTATTATTTATTTCCAACATTTCTACCCCTGCTCTTCTCAACCCCCGAGGGGGGACTCAGGGCGGCCTAACAAAAGGCACAATTCGATGCCCACATAGTTAAATCTATTATATAAATGGGTTCACGTCATGTGATGTATACCTCAAACAAAGAAACCATACAACGCAGAAACACAATACTTGCCAACAGAAATAGGCCTCAAGCAAGGTACATTTTTTAGCAAAGAAACTTTCCCCCCCAAAACCTAAAAGGCCCCCAAAACAACGAGTAAAAATAAAACTACATTTACCAGCATCCTCCGGGGCAGCCAAAGACTCACCCAGCCTCTACATTCTGAACAACATGATTGGCTGCCAATAAGGGCGGATTTGCATAACTGCTGCAATGGCCAGCCAACATGAAAATTCCGATCCATTATAAACTGCCAAAACAGTAAGGAAAAGGCCTGAGCCAATCCCCAACACAAACACCCAAATCACTTCAAAACGAAAATTTACACCCCAAAAAAACACAGACCACACCCAAAATTGACAGTAAGGCTTCATTACCTTGATTTCCCTAACTAGCCCTCACTTACTGGGAAGCTATTTACGCTCTAAATTGACAGTAAGACTTCATTAACTTGATTTCCCTAACTAGGCCTCACTTACTGGGAAGCTGTTTACGCTCTGAATTGACAGTAAGGCTTCATTAACTTGATTCTCCCGACTAGGCCTCAGCTCATTGGACATTGTGTATGGCCTGAATTGACAGTAAGGCTTCATTAACTTGCTGTTCCTAACTAGGCCTCAGCTCATGGGACATTGTGTATGGCCTGAATTTACAGAAACCTACCTTGGCACACAGAGCCCCGACCATTCATGCTGGGACTTGAAGTACCACCATGGAAAATGGGATTTGTAGTAATTCAAAACCCATCATTCCCCACAGACCACTGTGGCCCAGAACCAAGACCAATAAAGACCCAACTTGGCACACCATGCCCCCCATGACCCACACTCCATCCAACTGCATTTTAGAGGAGGGCACACCGTGGATGATTGGACTTTCTCGCATCTCCTAAAAAGGGCACAGCAACGCGTGCCGGGTACAGCTAGTACAATATAAAAACCAAAAACATTCAGCCTTAAGATACATTAAAATACAATTAACATTAACACATCACACACATTCACTTAAGTTAAAAACAGTGTTCCGTCCATAACAGGGGCATTGCGCCATCTCCATCAACTTGCCCTTACAAATCCAGTCCAAAGTGCTGCATTGTGCTAATGCGCAAACGCCTGGTCCCACAGCCAGGACTTCACTCCTTTCCTGAATGCCAGGAGGGATGTGGTCGATCGTATGTCGCTTAGGAGCGCAGTCCACAGATGGGGAGCCACCACCGAGAAGGCCCTCTCTCTCGTCCCCACCAACCGCGTTTGAGAAGTTGGCGGGAGCGAGAGCAGGGCCTCCCCGGACGATCTTAAATTATGAGGTGGGACGTAGGGACTGATGCGTTCGGACAAGTAAGCTGGGCCAGAACCGTATAGAGATTTAAAAGTCAAAACCAGCACTTTGAATTGAGCTCGGAAGTGGACAGGCAGGCAGTGGAGCTGACACAACAGGGGGTGGTATGCTCCCTGTATGTAGCTCCAGTTAGTAATCTGGCTGCCGCCCGTTGGACTAATCGTAATTTCCGAACTGTCTTCAAAGGCAGCCCCACGTAGAGTGTGTTGCAGTAATCTAATGTAATGTAGAAATGAATTCATCGAGCACAACACAATCGGAAGCCTATCCATACTCCATTTTACATAACATTATCATAATTGCCATTGTCAGTTATTTGCCAGCTACCCGAAGGCCTGGTCCCATAACCACATTTTCAATTTCCTCCTGAAGGTGAGGAAGGATGTTGTTAACCTGATGTCACTGGCGAGCGAGTTCCACGGGCAGGGGGCCACCACCGAGAAAGGCCCTGTCCCTCGTCCCCGTCAGGCGTGTTTATGTCAAAGGCAGGGCCGAGAGCAGGGCCTCCCCAGAAGATCTTAAACTTTGAGGTGGGATGTAGAGGGAGATATGTTCAGACAGTTAAGCTGGGCCAGAGCCGTATAAGGCTTTATAGGTCAAAACCAGCACTTTGAATTGTGCTCAGAATTAGACCGGCAGCCAGTGGAGCTGACATAATAGATGGGTGGCATGCTTCCTGTATGACGCTCCAGTGAGCAATCTAGCTGCTGCCCATTGGACTAGTTGGGGTTTCCGAGCAGTCTTCCAAGGCAGCCCGTTGCAGTAATCTATTTGGGATGTAACCAAAGCGTGGACCACTGTGGCCAGATTATGAATCGTAATGTAAATATCTGATATGCTGGATGTGTATTCATTCACTGGACTAAATTTGACACAAATACCCGATATGCCCAGATTTGAATACTGGTGAGGTTGGGCTGGGATTGCCTTTATGTCTCTGATGCTCCAGGGACTGGGAAAAGTGCTTGTCTGAACAGGGCCCTGCTGGACTTAAAGGTAACCACAGGGGCCTGCATTCGTATGCTAACATCTCTTTTTTATGTAATACAGAAACATACAACATTGAGTTTAATATAATATTGGAACATAGAGTGGCTCTGGAAGATCTAGCGAATTCCCAGGGAGGTTACCTCTCAAGACATTTTCTAAGTTCTCTAGAGCAGGGCTTCTTAAATTTTTCCGCTCAGGGCCCGTTTTGGCCCAGGAAGTGTTTACATGACCCCGGTCATAAAGGTGTATAAAATGGATATAAAAATTAATCATTTCTTGATAATAAACCAGCATTTGCAAGGCTGATTTTCCTTTCTCAGAAGTACATTTGAGGGATCTTCTGCAGAGTCCAGTGTAAATGCGACACAAAAGATTCATATAAACATCTAAAACATTGGTTCTCACATTTGAATACTGGTGGAATTTGGGGACGACGACGGACATTCTGAACTCCACCAATGATAGAATTGATCCAGTCTTGGCAAACAGAACTCCATGACCAACAGGAAATACTGGAAGGGTTTGGTGGGCATCAACCTTGAGTTTAGGAGTTGTAGTTCACCTACATCCAGAGAGCCACTGTGGACTCAGACAATGATGGATCAGGACCAAATTTGGCACGAATACTCAATGTGCCCAAATGTGAACACTGATGGAATTTGGGGTAAATAGACCTTGACATTTGGGAGTTGTAGTTGCTGGGATTTATAGTTCACCTACAATCAAAGAGCATTCTGAACCACATCAATGATAGAATTGGGCCAAACTTCCCACACATAATCCCCATGACTAACAGAAAATACTGCATTTGCTGATGGTCTTTGGCGACCCCTCTGACACCCCCCTCATGACCCCACCCAGGTGTGCCGAACCCCAGGTTAAGAACTGCTGGTTTAAGTAAATATATCATGGTCTTCATGGAAGCTATGGGCCCTCTTTTAGGGATGAAAGTCACAGATTTGAAAGGCTACTCACTACAAATATGGTACTGTAGGCTTTCAATTAACTGGCATCCATGAGGATAGGTAGATGCCACATAAATGTAATTTCTGGTTGCTTGAGTTACTATTAAAATAGATCCTAATAATAATAATAATGATCATCATCATCATCACCATCATGCTTTATTTGTGTTTTGCCCTATCTCCTCGAGGGGACTCAGGGTGGATTTCAGCATATACAGACACAAGATTCAATGCCTAGAAACAACAAAACACAGATACACAGATAAAAATAAAGGCTTCCCCTTCCAGCTCTGAGAGGTGGTGCTCATCTCCAGCTCTGGGAGTGGTGTTCATCTCTATTTCTAAGCCGAAGAGCCTGCATTGTCCGCAGACACCTCCTAGGTCATGTGACTGGCATGACTGCATGGAACACTGTTTACCTTCCCACCAAAGCTATATCTATTGATCTACTCGCATTTTCATGTTTTCGAAAAGACACCTAATTTTACCATAAAAACTGGGAAAATTTATTGACTTGAGTATAAGCTGGGAAATGCAGCAACTACTGGTAAATTTCAAAATGAAAATAGATACCAGTAAAATTACATTAATGGAGGCATCAGTAGGTTAAATGTTTTTGAATACTTACATAAAACTGTAATTTAAGATAAGACTGTTCAACTCTGATTAAACCATTATTATAACCTTCTGCAATGTAAATGTACTTATGCATCCTAACAATAATAATAGAGTAAAATAATAAATGTAATAAAATAATAGAGTAAAATAATGTAAATGTAATAACAACAATAATAGAGTAAAATAATAAATGTAAAAATAAAAATAGAGTAAATAATAAATATAATAATAAATAGAGTCGAATAATAAATGTAAAAACAATAATAAAGAGTAAAATAATGCAAATGTAATAATTGTAATAAATAGAGTAAAATATTAAATGTAATAATAATAATAACAGAGTAAAATAATAAATAACTTTGACTTGAGTACAAGCCGGGGGCTTTTCAACCTTAAAAAGGACTGAAAAAATCAGCTTATATTCGAGTATATACGGTAATTTCTTTACAGTTTCTAATCTCCTGTGCAAACAGTTTTTTCCTCCAATGGAAATTTGTGCTGACACACACCACTTGATGAAAATCACTGCTTGGCGAAAATCACTGCTCTATGCATGAATAGAATGAATGCCTAATACCATTATTTATTTGTGTGCATGCTAAGAGCTATGCAGATGTTTTCAATGAGATCCTAAAATAGTCTAAAGATGTTCATCAAGAAAAGACGCCTGTCATAATCCCTATAAGGAGGCAATGCACCTAGGCCCTGTTCCACACATTGTGCAGGAGAGTGTCTGCAGTTATAAGGGCTAGATAGAAAAGAAAACAGGATTGTTCCCTTGTGCATGGTTAAAAGTTGCGTAGAAGAAGAAATGTTCCCTTGTGCATCGTTAGAAGTTGTGGTGCAGTGGGTTAAACCACTGTGCTGCTGAACTTGCTGACCAGCCTAGCAGTTTGAAAACATGCAAATGTGAGTAGATCAATGGGTACTGCTTCAGCAGGGAGGTAACGGCACTCCATTCAGTCATGCTGGCCACATGATGTTAATAATAATAATAATAATACTTTATTTATACCCCGCCACCATCTTCCCAAGGGGACTCAGGGCCGCTTACATGAGGCCAAGCCCAACAATTACATCCAAGCAAATATACAACATAAAATAATACATCAATTAAATATATGAAAATAATAAATAAAAATTAAATAAAAAGCAATACAAAATAAAAATACGATAGTAAAATCACGATAGTGCAGTCATGATGTTGCAAAAATTAAAATGTTTAAAAACTCTTGGTGAGATAAGTAGTGTAATGTATCTAGAACAGTGTTTTTCAACCGTTTTTGAGCCGCGGCACATTTTTTACATTTACAAAATCCTGGGGCACACCACCAACCAAAATGACACTAAATGACACTCTAACACAGTAATACATATAGTTAATATGTTTCTAAATGTATTTATACACTCAGTGTGAAACCCGGGCCTGTTTCGATGAACACAACATATATATGACTTCCTCTCACATATTTATACATGGCTATCATGTCTTCTCTCAGCCTTCACTTCTTCAGGCTAAACATGCCCAGCTCTTCAAGCCGTTCCTCATAGAGCTTGTTCTCCAGATCTTTGTGAAATTTCACCCTGAGTGAAACTTACTTCCAGTTAACTATGGATGTCATGAAGCTGTTATAAACAGTTCCTTTTGGGGGGGGAGGCAACTCTTGAAAAATCCAGTAAAATAGTAAAAAAAAAAACCACCATTTCCAAGCGGAGAGGCTCAATTTGTTTCTTGGGAACCTGTGAGGGGGCTGCTAGGAGGGGGAGGGGGGCACACCTGATGTGCCAACTAGTGTGCCACGGCACACTGGTTGGGAAACAATGATCTAGAAGGAGATTCAGGTGAGATGAAACAATAGGTTTAATTGCACTAGAGCGTGAGATAAAGTGCATCTGAGGGCTTTTTATGCCGGGTTTGGTCAAGGTCAGGGATTATTGTTCATTCATTGAAGACACACCAGAACAGCCAGTGATTCCGGCCGTGAAAACCTTCAACAATACATTGTTCCTATTAACCAAACAGCCACCAGGATGAGAAAGTATGGATATTTTAAAGCAAGGAGCACAAAGACACTTCACATTGCAATGGAAGCCTGTCCTCATAGATGTCTTTAAACCTTAGCAGCCCCTGATCAGGGTGCAGGGGAGAGATACCCCACCCACACACACACACACACACACACACACACACACCTCACCAAGACTTGCCAGAAATCTAATGTAAAACATTTATCACCTCTGACTTACAAAGGAACTCTAAGAACAAAGAGCTCCACAAATACCAGCAGCAGTGTTAATAAAATACACAATAAGAAAAATCTTCCACACTAATTTTGTGTAAAGCTCCAAACTGCCATCTAGTGGATGGATGAAACCCCTCTTTTAAAAGCCTATTTTAAAACATCTGCACTTTGGCTCACCCAGAGTATTTTGCTGCCTGAGAGAAAATGACCCCTTTTCCTATTCCATATACAGCAGGGCTGTCCAACTGGCGGCCCCGGGGGGGGGGGTATAGGCCCCCCCTAGCCCCTTCCCTACGGCCCCCTAAGCTTTTTAATAAAATATAAAAATTGAAAAAAAAAAAAAAAATAACCTACTTCCGGGTTTGGAGCAAGTATCGCGCAATCCACACGGGATTTCGCTGTCAACGTGAGATCACGCCGGCGTTGACAGCGAAATCCCGTGTGGATTGCGTATTCTCGCGATACTCTTTGGCTACTCTACTACTGGATCGCTGAGGCCCTCAGATGCGATTAGAACCTTCTTCGACTCAGTCGGTCGTCGCCTCTCTCGTCGTCCGGGTACTCCTGGATCCTGCGCGTTTAGAAAAGGTAGGCCGAAGCAGAGGGCTCCTCAGGGGCTCCTCATTCCCTCCCCCCATCTCCCCTCATATATTAAGTATAAAATTAAATATATTTAAAGATGAAACAAGGGGAGATGGAATACATTAAAATAAGGGGAGAGGGGAGGATGGAATTAAATATATTTAATATTAAATAAAAATAAGGGGAGCGGGGAGGATGGAATTAAATATATTTAATATTAAATTAAAATAAGGGGAGAGGGTGCCGGGGGAGGGTGGAGCCGGGGGCGGGGAGGGGTCAGAGCCGGGGGCGGGGGCGGAGCTGGGGGCAGACCCTCTGGCCCCCCAGGTCATCAGTGACTGGAATTCAGGCCCCTGGGCCGGTAGAAGTTGGACAGCCCTGATATACAGGAATGAAAGTGAGTGCTTATTTTCAGTGTCAGGAGTGACTTGAGAAACTGCCAGTTGCTTCTGATGTGAGAGAATTGTCTTTTTGCAAGGACGTTGCAAAGGGGACGCCCGGATGTTTTGATGTTTTACCGTCCTTGTGGGAGGCTTCTCTCATGTCTCCGCATGGGGAGCTGGAGCTGACAGAGGGAGCTCATCTGCACCCTCCCTGGATTCGAACCTCCAACCTGCTGGTCTTCAGTCCTGCTGGCATAACCCATTGCACCACCAGACTGTCACTTCAGTGCTGACAATGAGAGAGTGCCCTTTATGTGAGGCCGCTTTTGCACTGCCATATAAAATCCAGATTATCTGCTTTATATAACTGAATTATATGGCAGTATAGACTACTAAAATTAGGTTCAAAGCAGATAATGTGGATCGTCCAATTTGATTATATGGCAATGTAGAAGGAGCCTGAGGGTGTGCCTACATCATTGAATTAATGCAGTTTGACACCAATTGAACTGAAACACCTCAATGCTACGGAATCCTAGGATTTGTATTTTGGTGAGGCACAGCGTTCTATGCAGCGAAGGCTGACGATGTTGCAAAACTACAACTCTCATAATTCTAGAGCAGTGTTTCCCAACCAGTGTGCCGTGGCACACTAGTGTGCCATGAGTAATCATCAGGTGTGCCGTGGGAAATTGGAACCTCCAATACCCTTTCTTCCCCCTTCTGTTGAACACTTTTTCTTCTCCACTCAGGCTCCCTTCTTCCCAGCCTCGCTCAGCTCCCTTTGCTCTGGGGCGAGCCTACGCACTAGCGCTCACATGGGTCACGTCTTCCTCCTTCCCCCCTCCCCGCCTGAATACGCTCATGCTTCCCCCTTGGATCGAAATGGTGGCAGAAGTGGCAGTGTAGAAGAAAAAGTAAGTGTTCGGCAGAAGGAGGAAGAAAGGGCGCGAAGGGGAAGGGGGAGGAAGAGGTCTCTTTTGAAAGCTGGCATGGGAAAACTTGGACCTTCCAGGTGTTTTGGACTACAACTCCCACCCTTCCTAGCAGCCTCAGGCTCTTTTCCTTTCCCCCCCCTCAGCCACTTAAGCAGGAAAGGGCCTCAGGCTGTTAGGAATGGTGGGAGTTGGAGTCCAAAGCACGCAGAGGGCCAAGGTTTTCCCATGCCTGTTTTAGGGACCTTAAAGTGGTGAGCCTCTTTCCAACTTTGTGATTCTGGATAGAAAACAAACAACAACATAGCATAACATTGTTTGAGTCCACAGTGCTCTCTGGGTGTAGGTGAACTACAACTTCCAAACTCAAGGTCAATTCCCAAGCAAACCCTTTCAGTACTTTCTGTTGATAATGAGAGTTCAATATGCCAAGTTTGGTTCAATTCCATTGTTGCAAGAGTTCAGGATGCTCTTTGATTGTGTGTTAACTATAAATCCCAGAAACTGTAACTCCCAAATATCAAGGTCTATTTTCCCCAAACTCCATCTGAGTTCACATTTGGGCATATTAAGTATTCATGCCAAGTTTGGTCCTGATCCAACATTGTTTCAGTCCACAGTGCTCTCTGGATATAGGTGAACTACAACTCCAAAACCCAAGGTCAATGCCCACCAAACTCTTATAGTATTTTCTCTTGGTTATGGGAGTTCTGTATGGGAAGTTTGTGTCTTTCTGCCATTCCTGCCAGGATATCTATGTTGTGTTCATCGAAACATAGGTTTCACACTGAGTGTATAAATACATTCAAAAACATATTAACTATATGTATTACTGTGTTAGTGTGTCATTTTGTGTCATTTTGGTTGGTGGTGTGCCCCAGGATTTTGTAAATGTAAAAAATGTGCCGTGGCTCAAAGAAGGTTGAAAAACACTGTTCTAAAGCATTGAGCCATGTCAGTTTAAAGTGATGTCAAACTGAATTAAAACTATAGTGTAGGTGGACCCTGAAGACAAGCAGTGTAACAGGACTGTTGTTGTGGGTCTTCAAGTCATTTCTGACTTATGGTGACTCTATCACAAGGTTTCCCAGGCCTGAAAAAATGCAACTTGCCCAAAATTGCCATGTGGGTTTCTATGGCTGAGCAGGAATTGAACCCTGGTCTCCTGGGTCATAGTTTCAGCGACTGGAAGAAAACTGCCAGCAAATAGGGGAAATAACAGGTCAAGTGGAATAAAAGGATTATAGAGCTAGAAGAGGCCCATCCATCAAACCTGTTTCTATGTAGCCCCATATCCTGAATCCATTCCAATATAGTTAGCTTATGCATCTCTGCCATTTCAAACACTTTATGTCGTAACCCCCACAGATGGCTCAAAGACACGCCAAGCTAGTAAAAGTATTTACAATTTATTTTGAACAGAAACACAGCCACAGTCCGGCATAAAAGGAACCCACAAAGAACCCTGTAAACCAAAACAATGAAGACGTCCGTCTTTTGAAGTCCTTGGCTTTATTCCGGCTTGAAGTCTGTTGCGATGTGAAGACCCGTCCAGAAAAGGAAAGGAAGAGTGCTTCTCCAATTCCAGGAGCTAAGTATACAAACAAACACATCAAAGCCCCCGCATCCCACAGCAACTCCCCTCCACCCATATACAATACCAATTAAGGGACAGACACTCACAGCAACACAGGAAAAGCCCAAACGAAACGCGGTAGTCACTAAACATAAAAACACACATTAAAACCCCAAACCCCCAACCCCCAACATACAACATTTTCAGCTAGAGCTGCCATGGCAGCTCCCCCAGGACCCAGCATGGAAAACAGCCCAATACTCACAGCTTGCTGGGAATCAGGAACTGTGATACAAGAAACAAGAGCACCAAATACAAGAACCAGCAACCCACCAGCAACACCTTGGCCGACCGCAGAGTCCCAAATCCCCAGGCCTTACTTTAATACCCTTACAAATCAGAGTCATCAGACTCCCCACCCAACTCTGCCCCATTCCCCTCAGCTGCAGCCCTGGGTGTGTTCCTCCAATCTTCCCACCTTTGCTGAGCAGTTAAAGGACCCCAGTCCGATTCAACATCCCCACTAGGCCAAGCAGGGTCACTTGAAAAGCCAAAAAAGGAGCTTTCGCTGGACTC
Organism: Anolis apletophallus; assembly: GCA_030556195.1. NCBI lineage: Eukaryota > Metazoa > Chordata > Lepidosauria > Squamata > Anolidae > Anolis > Anolis apletophallus. Next base: position 108,849,074 of record JARBWK010000008.1, on the reverse strand, counting down.
AGCATTTATCACATCCCTGACATCTTGCACCAGTGCTGAGTCCAGCTCGGTATCACTCTCTTCTGAAGGTAACTCTACATCAAACCCCTCAAAAGTATCATCACTGGTAGGCTCCCTAAGTATTTGTCGGACCTTTCTCCTGTGCTCTGCCTCTTCCAAACTCTCAGCACTTGCAGCCTTTTTCCTCCCAGCTGCAGTCATTCTGCCCAAACCTCCCTCTTCCAGTGACATGTCCAACACAGAATCCTCCTCCGAGTTACTACCTGTAGCAACTACAGGCTCAGTTTGCTCAACTACAACACTTTAACAACCCAGTCTTCATTTGATTTGGTGAAGTCGTCCTTTGAGAGACACCTTATTATCCGTAGATCCAATATAGGTAGTATACCTCAGTCCATACACCCATCAGAGGAGGGCTCTGGTATGTCCCATGATCGAATGTTTCCCCTTCCATCGCTATAAAAATCGAAATGGGTCTTACATGTTAGACCAGTGGTTCCCAAACTTGTTTGGCCTACTGCCCCCTTTCTAGAATTTTTTTTACTCACGGCCCCCCTAGAAATTATTTTTAAAATTTTTAATAACAATTAACAGAAAGATATATGTATTGTTTCTACCTTTTTTGTAAAATTAAATGTTTTAATGTGTTTTAATTTTAATTTTAATGCTATTTTAATTGCATGTTGTTTTTATGGCATTGAAAAGCGCCTCTTGCTCACCCCGTGCCCAGCAAGATGCGCTTGCGAGGACGCCCCCATTGGAAGAAAGAGGCAATACACAGGACTGCGCCGTGGGTGCGGTTGACGAGAAGGAGGCATGTGCTGCGGTTTCCATGGCAACGCCTGCCCGGGGATCGTGCACTTGCAACTGTGTCCCTGCAAGTTGGAATCCTCCTTCCTCTCGTCAACCCCACCCATGGTGCAGTCCTGTGTATTGCCTCTTTCTTCCAACGGGTATGTCCTCGCAAGCGCACAACCCTGCAAGTGGCAAGCAAGCCTGGCTCACGCCACCACCCCCTTACAGGGGTTCAGTGCCCCCCAAATTCTCCTGAGCCTCCCAGCTCCCCCTTGGATTGCCCCACCGCCCACCAGGGGGTGGTACCGCCCACTTTGGGAACCACTGTGTTAGACCATTTTCAGCAATGGAGACAGAAACATCCTTCCCACCCAAAGGTTTCCTTTGGTCAGCTGGGTAAGAAATACCTGTTTAATAGTGTTCTGATGCTATTATTTCTCTTGTATTTTATTATGGGAATCTTTACCTACCTTTGTTTATCTGTGGCTATAATTTGGACTGAGAGATATTGGGGTTTTTCCCCGCTAATGCAAGCTGCCTCAAAATTGGTTTTTTGCCTCTCAAAACAACAAAGGAGAGGGACTCATGAGAGGATGTTTCTGCTTCTATCATTGGAAAGAGATATCTGACAAGTAAAACCAATATTCCTTTCAATGGAAAAGACAAGAACTGATGTCGGACCTTGCTGGGTGAGAACCATAAGTGTTACTGAACCAGGGAAAGAGCAGAACATAAGAACATAAGAAGAGCCATGCTGAATCGAACCTCAGCCCATCTAGTCCAGCATTCTGTATCACACAGTGGCCCCCAGTTGTACATGGGGATCTCGAGCAGAAGGGAGGGCAAAACCCTAACCTGCTCCCGACCCCCCACAACCAGTACCCAGGGATATCCTGCCTACCTCAACCAACTCCGAGGTGGCACTTGAATGTCCTTTTCAGTAACTACCGATACACTTGGTATCCATGAATCTGTCTAATCCTGCCTTGAAGAATGAGCCACCCCAGTATAAAAGCCACCAGGCTCAAAAAAGTTATGACTGCTTTCCATTTGGTAGGAAAAATGCAGTTGCATATGTTGTCGAACATGATGCCCCCCCCCCCCTTCCTGGGGCAATTTATAGTTTCCCAAGGGTACCAGAATAAAAACATAGGATACCGACCTCAGACCGCTGGTGGCAGCTCCCCCATTGTTTCAAAATGTATCTTTTCTTTCAACTTTCTGTCTGCTTTATATTCTTCAGTACTATTTTTATCCATATATGTGTTATACTATAATACATATACTATATGTATAACATTATGGTGGCACAATTGATTAAACCCTTGTGCTGCTGAACTGCTGATCTGAAGACTGGCAGTTTGAATCCGCAGGATGGGGTGCGCTCTCGCTGTCAGCCCTAGCTCCTGCCAACCGAGCAGTACAAAAACATGCAAATGTGAGTAGATAAATAGGTACTGCTTTGGTGGGAAAGGCATAAGGAGCTCCAAGCAGTTATGCTGCTCACACAACCAAGAGACTCCTCGGCTTGAAAATGGAGAACAGCCCTCCCCAGAGCCAGAGATGAGCACTGCCTCCAAAGAAGGAAATGAAAGGAGAAGCCTTTGCCTTTGTTTGTGTATCTCATTGTATTGCAACAAGACATTAAATGTTTGCCTTGTAATCCATTTTGAGTTCCCACATGGTGGAGGACAGAATATAAATAAAATGTATTATTATTACTATATATGTGATGTATGCCAAATTATGACAAGTCTCGGAGATCTTCACCTCTTCATCCTGCAGAGATATTTCCTGGAGTAATCCCCCGCTATCCCTGGCAAAAGTGATAAACAAGATCCATTGTGTGTGTGTGTGTGTGTGTATGTAATTCCTGTGCCTGATCTGATAAAGTCAGCCAATGTTTGTTCAGCCACTTGGGCTGAGAGATTGCTTACTGTGGAAACGGAAGCTTGGAATATGTACATTTATGGACTCCTTTATTTCAAATCTGAGGCTTGATTGAAGAGGTCATCACCTTTTGTTCCTGAGACCTCTCACATTTGTTTTCTCAAGGCATTCCCCCCCCCCATCAACAAGAACTGGACAATTATGCCACTCTGAAACTCATTAGCATAACCAATATAGGCACTGATCTTCCGGAGTTTGCCCCCTCCCATGGAGGATGCTTCCTGCAGCTGACTGACCCTCTTGAACGAATCCCACATCATCTCCACCCTGCCAGAGGGAATCCTCACCTGGAGCCAGCAAAGTCATTGGAGTGCTGTCCAATCAGGGTGCAAATCCAAACCAGTCCCTCTTTTAGCTAATCAGGGGAGCAAGTGGGAGGTTTGAATTACTGTCAAATGTATAAAACTGCACATCTCTGTATTCATGGTTCTGCTGTATCTTTGAAAGCATCCACTTGTACACGCATCCTTTCTGGCCAGATCGAATAAGCCTCTGTACCTTGTCTTCACCCTGGTCTATTTTCGTTTAGCCTGAATGCTTGCCAGGCACGGATCCCCTCATCCGCAGTCCTAGCTCTAATTATGACTACAAATACTTCACTTTTTCTTTTCAGCTGTTTCAGTGACTTCTTATTTCTAGCTTTCAGTAGTTTCCCTCTGTTAAAGCATTGAGTGACCCAGAGTGCCATTATATATTCCAAAACATCATCCTAAAGTCTGTTGTCTTCAGGCACGCTATGCTGGTCCAATGTGCCAGTGTTTGGAAAATGAACATGTTCATCAACATGTTTTTGTTGATGAAAAAAGGGACATTAGCATATAGTGAGTCCTACTGTTAACTCACAGCTTCTTACCAGAGCTTGGAAAAACTAGAAGTTGTGGTCCCCATCTCTCAAAGGTATTTTTTCTGAGATTTGCTCTAGTTAGTAGCCCTTCCATAATTTGGTTCTCAGTTTTTGCAATGGCAGCACTTTCCTGCCCTGCCATTTTCTATGTCCCCACTAGTACTGCCTATATTGAGAGCCTCAAAAGCAGCCGCTCTTCTTTTCAACACTTCAAAACATCTGTTTTTTTAACTCTAGATATGGCCTTTGAGACATTTCCATTTTTTTCTGCCATTTTTAGCAATCCCTAAAGTTCCCGGCTGGAGATAGAAGGGTCAGGTAGCAAATGATGGGAGTCTATTCAGTGCAAGATGTTATTATTTTGTCTTATGTCTATTATAACAGGCAGTGTTTTTTTAAATTAAATTTTAGTTTAAGTTATAATTCATATTTATATGTTGGGTTGTATAAATTTTGTTAGTATGGATGTATTGTTGTTGTATTTGGGCATTGAATGTTTGCCTTTTATGTTTGGAATCTGCCCTGAATCCCTTTGGGGAGATAGAGCGGAATATAAATAAAGTTTTGTTATTATATTATTACATAAAATGGTTGCTGGAGGATGCAGAAGGAAGGATGGGACATTCCAAAAAGGGTCTGGGGAAGATTTATTCCCTCTGAGTTAAATCAACTGTATGGCCTCCTTGACTAATGTATCACAAATTGTACATGTTGGGTCATCGCAGAGAAGTACAGAAAAGGTTTTGAAAGTGCCACGGAAATACATGGCTTCCTTGATCGCCTCATCACACACCACACATGTTGGGTCATTGCAGAAACACAGACGAATGGATTTGGAACTGCCACAGAGATTCGGGATGTCCCCTGCAAAGAAAAGTAAAAGTTATGTGGCCAATAGTTCTTCATTCCTTACGTCCCTTTTGAAAAATGCCCCAGAGGAATCCCCAAACTGACAGCTTGCTCTCAAACCTCCTAGTGGGTATGAGAGAACACTAGGGACAAAACATATTTCAAAAGAAGTAGTCTTCTAGACATTTGGGGCCAGAATAAATATTACCTTCTTCCCCATGTGCTGCTGTCTCCTGCACTCGCTCCCGGCTGCTTTGACGATCCTGTTATGAAGAAAGAAGACAAGAAGGGTAAATCCTGGTTATGCAGCAAATCATGGAATGGCCATTTTTTCAGCCATTGCTTGCCGTTTTGCTTAAACAATTGATTTTAAATTGGAAATGACTGATTTTAGTGTTTATGTATATTTACAGTTTATTTTATGTTCCGGCATTGAATGTTTGCCGTGTATATGCTGTGCTCCGTCCTGAGTCCCCTTTGGGGTGAGAAGGGTGGAATATAAATGTTTAAAATAAATAAATGAATAACCCTTCAATATTTCACAGATACATGGGGACTCATGGGGCCAAACAACATTAGGGAGTGTCAAGATGGCAAAACCTAGTAACCGAAAAGAACAGACAATAGGTTTGTGCAATCTGGGTGAACCATATCCATTTCGGTGTCCTGGATATCAGTAGCAATACCGATCCATTTTTTTGGGAGCCTCCCAAATTTGGTAGGAAAGAAATCCGTTATTGATTTGGGAAGCCGAAATATTTGTTTGGTTTTATTTTTTGGCTATGCTTCTATATTTATTTGCTATGCTTCTATACCGCCTCTCTCAGCCTGAAGGCGACTAGAGGCAGTGAACAAGCGGCAGCAAGTGCCCACATACAACACATCATAATAAGACAAAAACAATAATATAAAACCATATAAATTAACAATTAAACAATCTATCCGGCCCATTATGGGAGGGGGACTTCCTAGGCTCCCCTTTCCATTATTTTAGGCATTGTTTGTCCTTATATCTTTATTAAGACCTGGAATTAAAGCATCAGAGTTAAGATACCACTCTTTCTGTGATCCTTTCCCTTCTGGATTTAATGTTTTGTTAAAGCTGTTTCTATTCTAGAGGAGACAGGAGCTGCAGGTGCAGACTGCGCAGCTCTCTCCCTGCAGGAGACGGTTTTCCAACACATTTAAATGGGGCTTCCCATTTCCCAGGTAAGGAAGAGGGATCGACCTAAAGGTATCCTGCCCTGGGCTTCCTTAAAACAGTCCTCCCTTCTCTCTTGATTTGGAGGCCCTGGAAAGGAGAACTGGTGTCTCACCCCTTGGCGCTTCAATCTCCTTTCTGCTACCACAGTGTTTCTCAACCTTCCCAATGCCATGACCCCTTAATACAGTTCCTCAAATTGTGGTGACCCCCAACCACAAAATCATTTCCATTGTTTCTTCATAACTGTAATTTTGCTACTGTTATGAATCATCATGTAAAATGTCAGATGTATTTTCATTCACGATGGGGTTGTGGGAGGTGATTTTGTCATTTGGGAGTTGTAGTTACTGGGATGTATGGTTCACCTACAATCAAAGAGCATTCAGAACTCCAGCAACGGTGGAGTTGAACCAAACTTGGCACACAGAACTCCCATGACCAAGTGAAAATACTGGAAGCGTTTGGTGGACTTTGACCTTGAGTTTGGGAGTTACAGTTTACATCCAGAGAGCACTGTGGACTCAAACAATGATAGATCTGGATCAAACTTGGCACAAATACTCAATATGTCCAAAGGTGAACACTGGTGGAGTTTGGCCAAAATAGACCTTGATATTTGGGAATTGTAGTTGCTCGAATTTATAGTTCACCTACAACCAAAGAGCTTTCACCTAAAATCAAGGAGCATTCTGAACCCCACAGACGATAGAATTGGACCAAACTTCCCATACAGAACCCCCTCGACCAATAGAAAATAATGTGTTTTCTGATGGTCTTTGGCGACCCCTCTGACATCCCCTCACGACCCCCATAGGGGTCCCAACCCCCAGGTTGAGAAACACTGTGCTACCAAATCAAGAGAGAAGGGAGGGCTTAAAAAACCTTCTAGTGGCTGCCTCCCTCCTACACTCTACGAACCAAAAGAAACCGAAAACAGCTGGTTTTTGACAGTCACTGTTCTGTTGCAACCAGTAAAAAGATGGCTGTGGAGCCCATGCTGTTACGGGCTTCTGAGAAAACCAAACAAGCTGAAGACAAACATCCAAAATGAATTCGTGCGCAAGCCTAACAGACAACCAAGGAGAGGCTATAGTAGTTTGCTTTTGTCTAAATCCATTGAGAAAGCTTCTGCCACTTTTTTTTCTCCATGACTGAGTCGAGTGTTAATTATTTGTACAGTTTGAACTGAATTTCCAGGAGTTGACATAAACTGAGGTCAAAGAGGAAAGTGGAAGGAGACAGAAAATATACAATTCACTGGGATGACCCTGTCATTTGGGACAGTTAGAAAGTATGTCATTGCCATATCAGAAACTTTTGCAAGGACAACTTGCCCAGCAGTGGCGTATACAGAGACCACACATACTACCCACTCTCCCATACACAATTCCCATTATGAAATATGTCATAAAAGAAAATTTCAGGCGGCTATGGAAATATCAATACCTCCCTTCTCCCTCCCAATCCTCATTCACTATGTATATGCAAATACAGTTATTCCAAAATCTTTTTTTTAAAGCAACTTGAAACTCTGGTCCGAAGTATTTCAGATAAAGGAGACTCAACCAGTAGTAACATGAATAGATAGATAGACAGACAGACAGAGGTTCTCAGTTCCATGATGTGCAGCCATGGGCATTGGGCCACAATGAGACAAATATACTTACTGTTTCTCTGATGGGCCAAAGCTTGGATAAACCTTCAAGGAAGGCAGAAAGTTTCCTGTAGCATATTTGACACCACCTATATAGTTTTTTCCATGTAGGTATACCTCGGAGGAGTTCCCACATCAGATAGAAATCTAAGGCTATAATAGTACTTATTGCCAGAGTTAAAAGGATTTCACAAAGAATAGGACAATCAATACAAAACATTGGCTCCTCCATATTTGTTACCAAATCTATGAAGATACTGCAGCCAAGTCACTGGGTTCTTGGGCAGTGTTGGTTGGAGATGCCTGTGGAGTCTTGGGAGGGTTCCAGCATGCATCACAAATGTCTCCATGTAGCCTCTGAGCAACCATATACCAGAATGAATTTTCAGGACCCGAGGCTTCCATTACAATATTTCTATAGGCTTTTCCTTCCACAGCTCTTAATGTTAGTTCATGAGTGGTCTCCCCAGTCTAGGGTTGTCAGTGTTTTTTACTATAAGGTGGAGCTTTCCAAACATTTCATGTTGGTGACAGTGACACATTTTTTAGACAAGGATCTTTCTGTTTTACTAGCAAACCAGAGGTTAAACCAACACCTTATAAGACAGTGTTTCTCAACCTGGGGGTCGGGACCCCTGAGGGGGTCGCGAGGGGGTGCCAGAGGGGTCGCCAAAGACCATCAGAAAGCATAGTATTTTCTGTTGGTCATAGGAGTTCTGAGTGGGAAGTTTTGCCCAATTCTATCGTTGATGGGATTCAGAATGCTCTTTGACTGTAGATGAACTATAAATCCCAGCAACTATAACTCCCAAATGTCAAGGTCTATTGTCTCCAAACTCCACCAGTGTTCACATTTAGGCATATTGGGTATCCATGCCAAGTTTGGTCCAGATCCATAATTGCTTGAGTCCACAGTGCTCAGGCATCAGGAATGTAGCCAGCCCCCCCCCCCCCCCGGAAATTCTCAGGGTGGTCCGCGAAAAGGCCTTACTGGTACATTATTTAAACTGTTATGTTTATTCATATCATGATCTGATCACCATGCTCATTATATCCCACATTAATGGGGTTATCGGGATAACAATACAAAAGGTTTGCTAGGGTAGGCCCTCTTCCACCCAGTCTCAGCCCCCGAACCAAATACAGCCCCGAAACAAAATCCTGGCTACGGCCCTGACAGTGCTCCTTGTATGTAGGTGAACTACAGCTCCAAAACTCAAGGTCAATGTCCATCAAGCCCTTCCAGTATTTTCTGTTGATCATGGGAGTTCTGTGTACCAAGTTCATTTCAATTCCATCGTTGGTGGAGTTCAGAACACTCTTGGGTTTTAGGTGAACTATAAATCCCAGCAACTACAAGTCCCAAATGACAAAATCAATCCCGCCCGACCCACTATTAAAATTAGGGAGTAAAATTAGGTATTTGTGCCAAATTTGGTGCAGATATTGACGTTACGATTCATAACAGTAGCAAAACTACAGTTATGGAGTAGCAACAAAAATAATGTTATGGTTGGGGGTCACCACAACATGAAGAACTGTATTAAGGGGTCATGGCATTAGGAAGGTTGAGAAACACTGTTATAAGAGATACCGGCACATACATACATAAATTAAAATAACAAAATATATGGGGACAAAACATATCCCATGAACATCCTTTGTTTATATTTATTTAAAATCTATGATTTATTGCTTATCTATAGAAATAAAAATGTAATGTTAGTTTGTGGGATTAACATAGCTCAAAAACCAATGGGCGAATTGGCACCAAATTTGGACAGAAGACACCTACTAACCCAAGAAGTGACCATCACTCAAATAAAATTGATTTTGTTATTTGGGAGTTGTAGTTGCTGGGATTTATAGTTCACTTAAAATCAAAGAGCATTCTAAACTCCACCAATGATGGAATTGAAACAAACATGGCACACAGAATTGCCATGACCAACAGAAAACACTAAAAGGGTTTGGTGGGCATTGACCTTGAGTTTGGGAGTTGTAGTTCACCTATATCCAGAGAGCATTGTGGGCTGAAGCAATTATGGATCTGGCTCAAACTTGGCACAAATATTCCAAATGCCCAAACATGAACACAGATGGAGTTTGGGGGAAATAGACCTTGACATTTGGGAGTTGTAGTTACTGGAATTTATAATTCACCTACAATTAAAGAGCATTCTGAACCCCACCAATGACAGAATTGGGGCAAAAATCCCACACAGAACTCCCAGGAGCAACAGAAAATACTTAAGGCCATCCAGTCTAACTCCCTTCACCAGGGCAAGAAAATGTGACAAAGAGCCATCCAGCCCCCCCCCCCCCCATGAATGATTCATGCACACACAGATATAGTATCATAGATTTGGAAGGGACCCCTAAAGAAGGGCAATTATATGTTGCATGTTCCAGAGTAGGTAAACCAGACAATCTCCACATCAACACTGACCAAAAAAAACCCCAGCAAGAAATACTGTTTACCCACAAGCATCAAGAAATTACATATATTAGAAACCAACACTTTCTCATTACTTTATTTTCCAGATCACCAGACTGCAACGCGTGGCAGGGGACAGTTAGTTTCACATAAATGCAAAGGTTTCTGATTACATCTATGTGACACACCTACTACACACTGCAGTCAACAAAATAATGTGTCGCAGCACACATTTGGAAATTTCTGCTATATGGGATGACACATTTTTTTAAAAAAATTAAATTTTATTGTGTAAAGGTGATATACAAAATAGAAAAGTTTGGTGGAGGTTCCTTCTTTGGATGCTTTTAAAGAGGCTGGGTGGCCATCTGTCGGGGGTGCTTTGAATGCAATTTTCCTGCTTCTTGGCAGGCTGTTGGACTGGATAGCCCATGTGGTCTCTTCCAACTCTATGATTCTATAAGTGCTTTCTATTGGAAATAGCAATCTTCTACAAGCCCCCTATACTAGTTGTTATGTATATAATTATGATTGCTTACTATATTGTATGTATAAATATTTACATGCAGTTTTACCTTAACTCTATGTTGTTTGAGGTTGTGGGAGGGACTACAGACCATGTGACCAAATCTGGAACTATTCAGACTGAGACTCCATTTTAGAAACCGTTTTACTTCAGAGTCAGTACTGTGCATTTTAGTTTACTTCAGAGCAGTACACATAAGTAGTCAGTAAGTGTCAATATGCTGCAGTGTATAGTTAGTCTTTATTGAGTCATGTAGATGTTTTTTGGACAACTGAAATAACACTTCTGAAGCTCTGCTGTATATTTTGTGCATTGGCATATTTTTGTTCCTAACAGTTCAGAGAGATAACTAGGTGTATCAGTGTAACAACAGAGAAGCCTAATTTGCTTTGCATGAATTATAGTGGATATTTACCACTATGAAGAAGATTCACTCAAATATCTATTTGACTCTTCTCAGGAAGGTTATGCCTTTCCAAAAGGTTATGATTATTCCAAATAGTGTGAATGCCAATTATCTCCAAAAGGGCCATGCTTCCAAAAGGCTATGGAGATTCCTAGTTTTCCAAAACTTTCCGAGTTTGGATCCAACTGTAAGTTTGTAGTGTTTCATTTGCTTGGCTATTAAATACACGCAAAACAACTTTTGATGCTGCAGTTAAAAAATTGATCAAAATGTATTTGTAAACTTATCACAAGATAGTTTCAACTATAGCCCTTCCCCTTCCAAATAAGCACTTATATGTCACAAAATGATGTCATTTATTAGAAAAACAAAGAAAAGGAATGACAAAGGACGCTCTTCTCCAGAATGCAAGAACTCAAAAGTGGATGTGTGTGTCACAGGCCTTGAATGAAAAGAATGCCACAAAGAACCAAGTCCAAAAGTATTTTATGAAAATTTAGCTTAAAAATTAATTAAAAATCTGTACAAAGCTAAAAACATTAAATTATCCAAAGACAATATTACAAAGGCAGCATCACAAAGTTTTTAAAGGCACTTGGAAAGCTGAACGTACCAATTTTTTTGTTTTGGGAACATGGTCAGAAAGAGCTTGTGTCTACTGAGTTCTACGCAGAGCTAAGAAAAGTAATTTTCGGATTACAGTTCCCAGCTGAAAGAATCAAGGTGTAATCCCCCCCAAAAAATATTTTCCATATTTGGCTTTTAGCACACAAGTCTCAGTGCTCAAAACTATTCACAACTGAGAGTCTGGCTTTTTGAAGAGGTAAGGCGGAAGTGGCCAAAGGGCCAATTCAGATCTGCTGGTAGAGGTCTCTGAGTAATTTGCAGCAGGTTGATAAGAGGTTGTGTTTTGGTTGTTTTTTTGGGCTCCCAGTGGTTTAGCAACAAGAAACGATTTCTGAAACTCCTCACACGCATCCCAGCTTTAGGTTTATCCACACTATAGAATTAGTGCAGTTTGACACCATGTTGACTGCAATGGCTCAATGCTATGGCATTATGGGAATGATAATTTTATCAGGCTTATCTGTGAGGTAGGCCTCACAGAATGAGAAAGGCCTGATATGAGAAGCATTCCATAGCATTGAGCCATGGTAGTTACAAGTGGTGTCAAACTGCATAGAGTCCAACAGTGTAGATCAGTGGTTTCCAACCTTTTTTTGACAAGGGAGAACTCTCCAACATTAGTACCAAAAGGATTACGAACCAGATTTTGGTCAACTTTAGATTCAAATTTGGTTATTTGGAGTGCTGATTCAGAAAACTGAATTGGATAGACCACATTGGCTCTGGTGTCTGATACAGAACATATGCCATCCAGTACTCAAGAAGGATATAACGGAACTAGAAAAGGTACAAAGAAGGGCAACAAAAATGATCCAAGGGATGGAGCAGCTCCCTTATGAAACCAGGTTGCAACGCCTTGGTCTTTTCAGCCTTGAAAGACGGCGTTTAAGAGGTGACTTGATCGAAGTGTATAAAATCATGCATGGGATAGAAAAGGTGAATAAAGAAAAATATTTTCTCTGTCACACAACACTAGGACTAGGGGCACTCCCTAAAGCTCAAGGTAGGAAAGTTAGGACTAATAAAAGGAAATATTTCTTCACCCAGAGGGTCATTGGGTTATGGAACTCACTTCCAGAGGAGGGTTGTGACAGCTGTCAGCCTGGACAGCTTCAAGGCAGGATTAGACAGATTCATGGATACCAAGGGAATCAGTAGTTACCGAAATGGACATCCAAGTGCCACCTCTGTGTTGATGGAGGCAGGCAGGATTTTCCCCGGGTACTGGTTGTGGGGGTCGGGAGCAGGTGAGGTTTGCCCTCCTTTCTGCTAGAGTAAGCGGGTTTGGTACTTTTCCGCAAAAAAAGTACAGAGAGTGATGCTACATGCGTGTTTAGCTTTGAGATGCGGGTTCCTGTGCCAAGAATCAGACAGGCACTTGCAATGTGAAAATAACACTGTGATTGATGCTTTAATACACCCTGTGCCTGACTTGAGATAACATAGGCTAGATGGGTGGAACAGTACAGTTTGAGCTATGGGAGAACTTATTGCGAATAACGAAAGCACTGCGCATGGCAAGAGAGTCTGACCCCCTCCGTTGCTGGCACGGAGCCTGGGAGTCAATGTTTCAAATTATCAATGTTTCAAATTAGGGAACATCAGAGACTCAGGATTGATAGCTGTACTGTGAGAAAGAACTAACAGAAATGACTATTGTTCTCATTCATAGGTGTGACTTAAAGATGTGATGCTAATGAAAATACAATGTTTATTGGATTAATGAAATGTCATGTAAGCAACAGTAATCACCAGCCAATTATGATTGTTTTTATCCATGAAGAAGGGGTGGGCTTAACTGAAATGACTCCATTGGGGTATAAATGTCTTTGTATTGGAAGTGACGGGGTTCTTTGCCCCTGATTGCAGCGTCTTCTGCAGGCAAAAGCCCACCAGCTGGTGCCAGAAAATAAATCTTTTTGATTTTCACCTATTTCACAGTTGCCGTGTGTTCTTCCTCATCCTTGTACCCGCACGTTCAGGTAGCTTGATAAAGTTAACTTGGTACTCGGAGTTCCATAACTCCTAGATTTGGCTGCTTCAAGAGATCCCTGTGTACAACTAGTGGGCCACTGTGTGACACAGAATGCTGGACTAGATGGGCTGAGGCCCGATTCAGCATGGCTCTTCTTATGTTCTTATGTTCAACATCTGCTCACCCATAGAAAACCATATTTAATAATCTAGAACTGATGTGGTCTATCCAATACTATTTTCTGAATCAGCACCCCAAATAACCCCAGGACCAAGTCTAAAAATGAAGACACCAAGGCGCCCCCACTTCCAGGCACCAAATGGAACAGCTCCGCTCAGGGAGGGAGAAGAAGCTGCAGTCAGGAGGCTTCTTGTTAAGCTTTTTGTGGGTAGTCAGCCCCTCCCCTTCCGGCATCCCCATATCCCTCGGCACTATAAGAGGGTTTCGCGAGACCAGTCACTCTAGTTACAATGGTGTAGTAACGGCGAGGCTGTGGACCATATTTTAGTTCTTGGGGACCACTGGTGGTTCACAGACCACAGGTTGGGAACCACTGGTGTAGATGCACCTGCTACTTAAAACAGGTCTCGTGAAATGGAATACATCAGAAATCATTACACATGTGAGAAAGGAAATTGTTGAACTGACAGCAACTGCTCAAGGACATTCTGGGCCTTAGTCTACAAAAGCCAGCACCTCAAGGCAATGAATTGCATATGGTTCCAGTTGGTGGATCTCGAAGTTCTTTAAAAAAATGCAGAGTAGATCCACCAAGCTCAACATCTGCCAACCTTTTTCTGCTATGGAAAGAAATAAGGACCTAAATTTGTTTTGGGGAAATACATGCACTCTATGTGTATATTATATGTGGGGGTAGGTGGGTTGTGAACTGGTGTAAACCACTAGACTCTATGATGTATTGAGGTAACAATAACAGAGATCAGGCAAAACCAGAAGTAGGCACTTTGTTTCTCTTGTACCAGACCCGTTCATGAAGATTTGATTTCAAGCCTGTTCATTGCACTCTTCTAGAAATGAAGCACCACAAGAGAGTGTGAGAGAGAACACAGAGCCATGAGTTGGCTCAGAGGTACTCATGCCCAGCCTCTCCAATCTGGGGGAGGAATTAAAAATCCTACACGGCAGGTGTTCAAAGCGGAATGTCTCAAACCCTGGTGGGCAAAACTAAAAGGACCAGAAGGGCAAGAAGTCCCAAGCTACAAAATGTGTTGAACTATGCATTGTGGAAACACCCGCCAGTTCCGGCCTGCTTCAATCTTTGTGGGTGCAAAGAATTAAGGTGCCCCTCGCCTAGAGATGATGTGGGGATCGTACCCCTTCACTCGAGCCTCTCTGTGAATAAAAAAAACACAATGTGAGTTAAAAGCAAATCTTTTCCCAGCCTTTACACAAACAACTAGTTGGGTGGATAGTTTTCCCCAAAGACTGTTCATGCTCTCCAGAGAAGTCATGCCCAAATGCTCCTTCAGAATCCATGCAGCATACATAACTTTAGTCAACCCAGAAACTTCTGAACATGAAGAGGAAAGACAGCAGTGGAGTTGTGCATGCAGAAGTGAGAACACCCTTCAGACTTCCACAGGAAGCTGCAGCAGCTCTTAATTTCCTATTCCAAGCTCTTGCAATGCCCCAGAGCAGAAGTCAAACTGCATATCAACAGTGATGGATGGACTGTTAGTAATAATAATAATAATAATACACTTTATTTATATTCCGCTCTTCTCACCCCGAAGGGGACTCAGAGCGGATTACAGTACACATACTTAGCAGACAATCCCTGCCGTTTCCACACACATATAGACAAACAGAGGCAAACTCTGGCCACCAGGGGGAGCTGGTGCACTCCTCATCTCTCAGCATTCCCAGCATCCCTTGTTGTTCCTTCCGCATTCCTCAGCGTTCCTGGAGTTCTTTAATGGCCTCATAATTCAGTCAAAATTTGCCTCCCCACTTAATGTGGTACCTTTATTTCCTACTTGACAGATGCAACTGTCTTTCCAGCTGCAAAGGTCGACAGGAGGCTAGCACCCACCTCGACCCGGGCAGGCCTCATACTCATGACCTATTGGTCAGAGAGATCTTATGCAGCTGACACTTAGCCAGCTGCGCCACATTCCCGGTACACACTGATGGAAGTAGAAATGGTAAAGTGAAGACACACATGTAGGAGGGGAAGAGCCAAAACATCAAGCAGGGAAGGATGGGGCGGAATACAGGAAAAGGCAGACACAGAAGAAGGACAAACAAGGTGAAGAGTCAGCATTTCAGTCTTGGATTAGTAACCTTGGTCAGCTTTGTCGCCTTTTAACTTTGGCTCCTGCCACCAGTCAGATAAGAACCCTTCTTCATAGTCACCAATACCCTCAAATTCGGCATCTGATGGCAAGGATACGTTAGTTGTCTCTGTGCCATCCTCCACTTCTCCCTTAAATAGGAAAGGGGGAAAAAAGAGGAATTGGTCTCTCTGCTAGTTAAAGGAAATTGCTCCAGAGTCTGCTACACTGTTATTCCCAGAACGTTTGAAGAAGGATAAGAGAATGCCAGAATAGCTAATTGCAAAATGCTATAAGCAATGACAAAGCAGAATAATAATCTCACAGCCATCACATTTCATACATTTTGGAGCAATTAAAAGATAAAGAAATGTATTTCAATATGAGCAAAGTTCAATAAGAGAAGCAAGAGTCAACACCACTAAATGCAAAGATGATAAACACATGCACATGTTTACCTGACATACCAGCCTTCTCAAACTAAGTGAGTGGTACCCAATGCTGATGGATTCCATGTATACCATGAACTGAATATAGCTGCAGCACTCTGGATAGCTCTTTTCCAAGTTTAGATTATTATTTATTTATTTATTGTTCATTTTTATATACCGCTCCTCCCTGCAGGCTCGGGGCGGTTTACATAAAACAACAGATTAAAATACAGATAAAACACTTTGTTATATAAAACACAAGAACATGGCCAGAGTTGTCCGAGGGAACTTAGATTGAAGGCCTGCTTAAAAAGAGTCGCCTTGCAGGCCCTCCGGAAGGGGGCTAACTCTGTGATAGCCCGGACGTCGTCTGGTAACGTGTTCCATAGCGTCAGTGCCACCACAGAGAAGGCTCGTTGTATTGTCACTGAGAGGCAACAGGAATGAACTGATGGAGTCATCAAGGTTTTGTTCTTCTGAACGTAGAGATCTCAGGGGAATGTATGGGGTGAGGCGGTCCCTCAGGTACACTGGCCCTAGACCATACAAGGCCTTAAAGGTCAAAACCAGCACCTTGAAAACAATCCGGTACTCAATCCGGTCCCACACACCAGGCCGGGCACACCCTGGATTTGATCTTCGCGGCCGGAATTCAGGTGATCCTAACCTCTGTAACGGAGGTTCCATGGTCAGACCACAGTGTCCTGGAAGTCCGTCTTGAAATGGCTCTCCCACTCGGTAAGGGTGCCGAACCCATTTTGGTTCGCCCGAAGAGACTTATGGAACCCATTAGGTTCCTGAATGCTCTGAGGGATTTGGAACTCCCCAGCGACTCGGTCGACGGGCAAGTGGAACATTGGAACATCCGTCTTCTTTCTGCTGCCTTAGACGAGATCGCCCCAGACGCTCTCATCCCCGCAGAAATCGCTCACCTTGGTTCACCGAGGAACTACGAGCGATGAAACGGAGGAAGAGACAGTTAGAGGACGTGTGGCGGGATTGTCGCGACGGAGCGTCGAGATTGGCTTATAAACAATTTAAAGAGGTTTATGAGCAAGCTATCAAGGACGCTAAAAAAGTTAACTATTCTTCCTTGATAGAGTCGGCTAGTTCACGCCCAGCTCAACTTTTTAGAATAATTCGGTCCCTGACTACAATTCCGGCTGTCCCAAATGATAGGGGTTTGGCGCCAACAGCTGAGGTTTTTCAGAACTTTTTGCCGACAAAATCTCGACCCTCCGCCGAGATATCCCAGCCACCCTTGATACAGTGAGTGAACTCGAGACACCGCCGCCACTCGGCGGGCCCACCTTCACCCGTTTCCAACTGCTGGACGCAGCAGCTGTTGATAGGATACTGGCGGCAGCTAGACCAACTACCTGCTCCCTCGACCCGTGCCCCTCCTGGCTGGTTAGATCTTGCCGGGAGGGGCTACGTGGCCCCTGGGAAAGATTATCAACAGCTCTCTTGAGCAAGGAGTGTTCCCAGGGGGACTGAAAGAGGCAATGGTAAGACCGCTGCTGAAGAAGCCGAATTTAGACCCTTCGGCTCCCTCCAATTACCGACCTGTGTCTAATTTGCCTTTCTTAGGCAAGGTAATTGAGAGGGCAGCAGCGGATCAGCTGCAGCGGTTCCTAGACGACACAGCTGGGCTTGACCCCTTCCAGTCCGGCTTCCGTATTGGGCATGGGACGGAGACCGTGCTTGTCGCCATTACAGACCAACTTCGCCACCAGCTGGACCAGGGTGGATCAGCACTGCTTGTTTTGTTAGGTGGAACTCGCTGCCTGATACCTCCAGAGCAATTTCAGAGCTCGGCCCTTTTCGAAGAGCTTGTAAGACTGTTTTGTTTAAAATGGCCTTTGATTAACAGACAAACAAATCTCGCCTGAGGGGTTATGCCTGGAGTTTTAGAAACCCAATTTCTGATTTTAATGTATACCGGTTTATATGTTGCGTTTTTATACTATGTAAAGCTGCAAGTCCTATGCGCAGCATCTTTTATAGTTGTTTGTGATCTGCCCCGAGCCTGTAGGGAGGAGCGGAATATAAGATCGAATAATAAATAAATAAAAATAAATATTGGCAGCCAGTTCAATTGCTGTAGAATTGGTGCGATGTGCTTTCTCGCAGGTGCTCCCACCAGCAATCGAGCGGCAGCATTTTGCACCAGCTTGAGTTTCCGGGTTGTCGACAAGGGAAGGCCAATGTAGAGGGCATTGCAGTAGTCTAACCTTGAGATGACCCAGACCAGACTCACCATCTCTAATGTGGAAGCCATCACTAGCTACTGGTGGATGGTAACTTCATTAATCTGGCTAGAATCATACACTCATACAAACTGGTAGGCCTCGGTTTGGGAAATGTGTGCTGTGCACTAATAGCTAACTGTCCTTCCAGTGTAGACCTTTATACAGCTCGATATGTAGCCAAGATATAAGATCCTTTCTTTTCTGATCTGGGAAGAGTAATTAGATGGAGAAGATGCCTAGGACAGCTCTCCAAACTGAGGTGATCACTAGTGTAAAGCTGTGATATGGACATGCAACAGAACACATGATAATTTTATGTATATACTTATGGAAAAATTAACACTAGTTAGTATTTAGGAGAAATAAGAACACAAAATTCTTCCCTTTCCTTTATCCTGTCCTTTTCCTCCTCCCCTCTTTTACCTTGCAGCAATGTTTTAAGTGCCGTTGAACTCTAAAAGTAAATGAGCGTCGAATTGTTTCAAAGCAGGGCTGATTGGTACCAATAACCAATTCTTGGACTAGCTTGTTTTTAGGCATTTCTCTTCCTTTGGCTTGCGTTAGAACAGTGGTTCTCAACCTGTGCCCATGTGGTTTGGCCTACAAATCAGTCAGCCAACTGTCTCTGTGAGGAACAGTTTAAAGCAGACTACTTGCTAATAAGAAAATAAGGAGCACTGGTAAGTTCCTGGGTAAATTTGTTGTTTAGCTCTAGTATTAGCTGCTAGAAGGTAGTTTTTAGCAGCAGCTAAAAGAGGTTCTTTCCCCATCCAAATTGCCCTAAGCACATTCCTTGAAAGGGCGGGGCCTGCTACAGCAGCCCTCCTGCCAGGTTGGAGCAATTAGCCTACTTCCTGTTTTTAAGCAGAGAGCCTAGCTCCTGTTCTTTAAATCAGTCAGCCAACTGTCTCTGTGAGGAACAGTTTAAAGCAGACTACTTGCTAATAAGAAAATAAGGAGCACTGGTAAGTTCCTGGGTAAATTTGTTGTTTAGCTCTAGTATTAGCTGCTAGAAGGTAGTTTTTAGCAGCAGCTAAAAGAGGTTCTTTTCCCCATCCAAATTGCCTTAAGCACATTCATTGAAAGGCGGGGCCTGCTACTGCAGCCCTGCTGCCAGTTTGGAGCAATTAGCCTACTTCCTGTTTTTAAGCAGAGAGCCTAGCTCCTGTTCTTTAAATCAGTCAGCCAACTGTCTCTGTGAGGAACAGTTTAAAGCAGACTACTTGCTAATAAGAAAATAAGGAGCACTGGTAAGTTCCTGGGTAAATTTGTTGTTTAGCTCTAGTATTAGCTGCTAGAAGGTAGTTTTTAGCAGCAGCTAAAAGAGGTTCTTTTCCCCATCCAAATTGCCTTAAGCACATTCCTTGAAAGGGCGGGGCCTGCTACAGCAGCCCTCCTGCCAGGTTGGAGCAATTAGCCTACTTCCTGTTTTTAAGCAGAGAGCCTAGCTCCTGTTCTTTAAATCAGTCAGCCAACTGTCTCTGTGAGGAACAGTTTAAAGCAGACTACTTGCTAATCAGAAAATAAGGAGCACTGGTAAGTTCCTGGGTAAATTTGTTGTTTAGCTCTAGTATTAGCTGCTAGAAGGTAGTTTTTAGCAGATACAACATAAACCTGTAACAAGTAAAAAAAAAAAAAAAAAAGAAATATCCAAAGACTTGTAAAAAAGTTAATCAAGACCAAAACAAACAGTGGATCTACAAAAAGGAAAAAAAAGTCTAATTATCTAAAAAAGGGAGTCAAATTATAAAAACATATCAACAAGAAATGGAGGTAGTCAGCCAGCAGTGGGAGGGGGCTTTCCAGTGTTTTGCATTGAGTGTCACATGTATGACTATCTGCCTGCTGGGCAGAAGTCTTGGGTGTGCGTTCGCTGCAGTGAGCTCCTGGCTCTCGGGGAACGTGTTCTTTCCCTTGAAGCCAAGGTAGCAGACCTGAGAAGCACAGAGAGGAAGTGAGGCAGGAAGAAGAGATCTCCAGGGATGAAATAGGAGCATCCCACTCCGTTCTGAGCAGCCCTCCAGCTGCTTTGGAAAATGGGGGTCTTGGGCAGGGAGGACATCAGTCTGAGGAAGAGGGACCGGCTCCCTTAGTTGGGACCCCTTCCTCGGAGGATGTGCCCATATCCTCTTGCACCGAGGATACTTCTCAACGGGTGGTAGGAGGGGGCTTCTTGTAGTGGGCGATTCGATTGTCTGGAACATAGAAAGCTGGGTTTGTGATGGATGTGATGACCGCATGGTAAATTGCCTGCCAGGTGCAAAGGTTGCGGACATCACGAGGCATCTAGATAGGCTGGTAGATAGTGCCGGGGTGGAGCCAGCAGTCGTGGTACACGTCGGTACCAATGACATTGGGAAGGCCAAACGGATGGTCCTGGAAGCCAAATTTAGGTTGCTAGGTAGAAGATTAAGGTCCAGGACCTCAAAGGTAGCATTCTCGGAAATTCTACGGTTCCACGCGCAGGGACAGCCAGACAAGCAGATCTCCGGAGCTTCAATGCGTGGATGAGGCAGTGGTGTCGAGAGGAAGGCTTTAGATTTGTTAGGAACTGGGGACATTTTGGAAAACCAAACCTTTACAAAGGGACGGGTTACACCTGAGCGAAAATGGAACCAGACTGCTGGCAATTAATATTAAAAATGCTTCAGAGCAGCTTTTAAACTGATTCCTAGGGGAAAGTCGACAGGAGCTGGGCAGCTTCCGGTTCGAGAGGGTGAAACGCCAAGTATGGAGGATGAAATTTATGCACAAATGGCCGAGTCAACAGAAAAGACAGAAAGTAGTCAAGAGGTAGGACATGGCAGGCCTTCTACAAATTCTCATAAACAGCCAAAGTTGAAAGGGCATCAGAGCAATAAATATAAATGTCTGTACGCAAACGCTAGAAGCCTTGAACAAAAATAGGGAGTTGGAATGTTTGGCAAAAGAAAAAAATATTGATATTATTGGCATAACAGAAACCTGGTGGACAGAGGAAAACAATTGGGACACAAAAATTCCAGGTTATAAACTGTACAGGAAAGACAGGAGAGGAAAAACTGTGGCGGTGTGGCCTTGTACATAAATGAAGAGCTAGAATCTCATGAATTAGAATTTCAAGAAAATTCAAACTCACCTACAGAAACATTGTGGGTAAAAATCCCAGGACAAAAAACTAATCTAGCATTAGGGATCTGCTATCGCCCTCCCAACCAAACTCCAGAGGCAGACTGCTATCTGGAAAATGAAATTAAACAGGCCTCAAAAAGCAATAAATTAGTCATAATGGGGGACTTCAACTATCCCCGAATAGATTGGCTAAATTCTTGTTCTACGCATGAAAGAGAGACAAGGTTCCTCGACATGCTAGCTGATTATTCCCTTGAGCAGATGGTCATGGAACCAACCAGGGGAAGGGGATCCTGGACTTAGTGCTAACTAATGAACAAGATCTCGTTCAAGATGTCCTTGTAACTGAGCCCATAGGTACCAGTGACCACAACACAATAACCTTCAACTTAAGTTTGGATAGCAAACTGTCAGTGAAAACTAACACAGAGACCTTAAATTTTCAAAAAGGGAATTTCACCAAAATGAGAAAAATAGTAAAGAACAAACTAAAAGGAACAGTAAAAAAATCAAATCCCTCCAAAATGCTTGGAAACTGTTTAAAAATACTTTAAAACAAGCCGAACTAAAATGCATTCCTAAAACAAGAAAGAGGCCGGGAAAGTCCAAGAGGACATCGGCATGGCTTACAAATGAAGTAAAAGATGTGATTGGAAAGAAGAAAAACTCATTTAAGAAATGGAAGGCTCTTCCTACTGAGGAGAACAGAAAGGAACACAAGCTCTGGCAAACTAAATGCAAAGCAACCGTCAGGAAAGCCAAGAGAGATTTTTGAGGCACATATAGCTAAGAATATTAAAAAAATAGCAAAAACTTCTTTAAGTACATCAGAAGTAGAAACCCAACTAGAAAAGCAGTTGGGCCACTTGACGAAAATGGTAAGAAAGGGACAATAAGTGAAGACAAGGAGATTGCCGAGCGGCTAAACGACTTCTTTGCCTCCGTTTTCACACAGGAGGACAGACAACATATGCCTGCAGCTGAGTCAGTTTTTCAGGGAGGAATTAAATGAATTAAACCAGATAGAGATAAACAAGGAAGATGTTCTCACATGCCTTACTAAACTAAATGTCAACAAATCACCAGGGCCAGATGGCATCCACCCCAGAGTTCTTAAGGAACTCAAGTGTGAAATTGCTGAAATTCTAGCCAAAATATATAACCTTTCTCTAAGATCAGGCACTGTACCCGAGGACTGGAGGGAGGCAAATGTAACTCCGATCTTCAAGAAAGGAAGTGATCCAGGAAATTATAGGCCAGTTAGTCTAACCTCAGTTCCAGGCAAAGTGATGGAAACCATTATTAAAGAAAAAAATTACTAAGCACATAGAAGAACAGGCATTGCTGAAGGAAAATCAACATGGTTTCTGCAAAGGCAAATCATGTCTTACTAACTTGTTAGAATTCTTTGAGAATGTAAATAAACACATAGATAAAGGGACCCAGTCGATATTGTTTACCTTGACTTTCAAAGGCTTTTGACAAAGTCCCTCACCAAAGGCTCCTAAATAAGCTCTTCAGCCATGGAATCAGAGGACAGGTCTTGTCCTGGATTGGAACCTGGCTAAACTGTAGGAAACAAAGGGTGGTAATAAACGGACATTTCTCTGGGTGGAAAGAGGTGAGAAGTGGCGTACCCCAAGGTTCAGTTTTGGGTCCGTTACTTTTTAATTTATTCATTAATGACCTGGATGTAGGAGTAAATTCTGAGGTAGCAAAGTTTGCAGACGACACTAAATTGTTCAGGATAGTTAAAAATGAAACTGATTGTAAAGAGCTCCAGAAAGATCTCTCGAAATTGAGTGAATGGGCAACAAAGTGGCAAATGCATTTTAACCTAAACAAGTGTAAAGTCATGCACATCGGGGCAAAAGAACCCCAACTACACCTACCAATTGATGGGATCAAAGCTTTCCGAGACAAACCAGGAAAGGGATCTTGGGGTTTTGGTGGACAGCTCAATGAAGATGTCAACCCAGTGCGCAGCAACAGTAAAAAAGCAAATTCTATGCTTGGCATGATCAGGAAGGGAATCGAAAATAGGTCGTCAAATGTTGTATTGCCTCTCTACAAATCTATGGTGAGGCCACATCTGGAGTACTGTGTACAATTCTGGTCACCGCACCTCAAGAAGGATATAACGGAACTGGAAAAGGTACAGAAAAGGGCAACAAGAATGATCCAAGGGATGGAGCAGCTCCCTTATGAAATCAGGTTGCAACGCCTTGGTCTTTTCAGCCTTGAAAGACGGCGTTTAAGAGGTGACTTGATCGAAGTGTATAAAATCATGCATGGGATAGAAAAGGTGAATAAAGAAAAATATTTTCTCTGTCACACAACACTAGGACTAGGGGCACCCTAAAGCTCCAAGGTAGGAAAGTTAGGACAAACAAAGGGAAATATTTCTTCACCCAGAGGGTCATTGGGTTATGGAACTCACTTCCAGAGGAGGTTGTGACAGCTGTCAGCCTGGACAGCTTCAAGGAAGGATTAGACAGATTCATGGATACCAAGGGAATCAGTAGCTACTGAAATGGACATCCAAGTGCCACCTCTGTGTTGATGGAGGCAGGCAGGATTTTCCCGGGTACTGGTTGTGTGGGGTCGGGAGCAGGTGAGGTTTTGCCCTCCTTCTGCTAGAGATCCCCGTGTACAACTGGTGGGCCACTGTGTGACACAGAATGCTGGACTAGATGGGCTGAGGCCCGATTCAGCATGGCTCTTCTTATGTTCTTATGTTCTAACTCCCAGAAATCCCAGCCAGTTTACCAGCTGTTATGATTATTTATTTATTTATTTTTTGATTTGTATACCATCCTTCCGGTTTGTCTCAGGGCGGTTTAGGGGAGTTGAAGGCCAAAACATTTGAGAACAACAACAACAACCCACGCTGAGGATGTTGAGAAATGAAGGAGTGCGACAGCTCCCCCTGGTGGCCAGACGTTAAAGAAATTGCCTCTATCTTTGTGTCTGTCTGTTGGTCCAAAAGGTATTAAATGCATGCCTATATGTGTTCATTGTAATCCGCCCTGAGTCCCCTGAGGGGCGAGAAGAGCGGAATATAAATAAATAAACAAACAAACAACCTTTATTTATATCTCGCCTCGTCTCCCCATGACTGCAGTCCAACTTCCTTAGTTGAGGACAGGATGGCTAACTTCTGGCCTTCCATATGTTACTGAAATGTGTAATTACCATTATACACTATGACTATGCTGGATAGGATTAGTAAGATATATAGTCTGACAACATTAATAACCTGTCCACGCATAGACTTGGATGTTTAGGAGGGAGTGTGGGAAGAGGAACGATGTAAAGTCATCTCACAGTAGAGATAGAAAGGGATTTAGCCCCAGATCTCCCCAGTACAACACTTGCCAACCCCACATAACACTACCTTTGATCTCCCGAGTCCTCACCTCATCGTCAGGTTGCAGATATTGCCTGGCAAATTCCAAGAGCTTCTTCTGTGTAGATGTCTGATTGTGGTAGCGCAAAGCTTCCTACAAGTCAAGAAAGGAAGACTCAATCATAGGAAACAAGGGAGCAGATCATGGCATTTTCTTAGCTGGAGCCAAAATTGAACCTAAAAGAAAGTGGGACATCCACTGCCAAGGATATAGATCAGGCATCTGATTACCAGGAGCCCTTTCCAGCTTGTTTAATGGTCAGGAATTCTGGAGGTTGGAGTCCAAACATCTGGAGGGCTGCAGTTTGAGGATGCCTGATATAGAGGCTTTCATCCTCAAAAAGCTCACCATGGGAATACATTTTCTACCTGCTGAATGTGTGCCTGCCTGATGGACCCTGGAAGGGCAAGGAGAAAGAGCTGGCAATTGATAAGTCATAACTGGCCATCTACATCTATGGGATAAACATTTGTGAGATTCCTAGAGAGAACACTTGTGTAGGCATTTGTAGGTTCTCCAGCATGATTCTATGGTCACCTTCCAACAGAAAGGTAGTACAAGTCTCGAGATAAGTCAAAAGGATGCGAAACACTCTGGTAGTAGCCAATACCATCAGTTGACAAAATATGGCTCTTTTCATATAGAGCGGGCCTGCCCAACAGGCGGCCCGCGGACCGCACACGGCCCCCCAGCCCCTTTCCTACAGCCCGCTAATCTTTTAAATAAAAAATAAAAATAGAAAAATAAATTAAATAATAAAAATTAAAAAAATTACCCACTTCCGGGTTTCGGAGGAAGTCTCGCGAGACTACGCCAGCCATGCGGGATTTCGATATCAACGCAGGCGTGATCTCAACGCGAGATCACACCTGCGTTGATATCGAAATCCCGCGTGGCTGGCGTAGTCTCGCGAGACTCCTCCTGTTGCCGGAATCTCGGAAACTGAAGCCCTGCGGCCCACTTGGACGCGATCTCTCCATCCTTCTTCGGCTCCTGGCTCGGTCGGTTGTCGCTTCTCTCGTGGTCCGGCTACTCCTGGATCCGTTTGGGAAGGTAGGCTGAAGCAGGGGGCTCCCTTTGTTATTAGTAATATATTTAATTGTATATTTTGTTATTAGTAATATATTTAATTGTATATTTTGCCACATATGTATTCCATTCATCCATCTCCCTGTTATATAAGTAATATATTTAATTTTATATTATGCCCCTTATGTATTCCATCCATCCATCTCCCATTGATGTTGACATTACTGCCCTTGTAAAGCAGGCTGATAGGCCTCAGTGTTCCCATTAAAATTTTTTATAATCATTCTGTTCCATTGTTTTATTTATTTATTTTATAATTAATAATGCAACTAGTAATTTGTGGGCGGAGCCGGGGTAGGGAGGAGGCGGAGCTGGGGGCGGAGCTGGGGAGGGGAGGGGCAGAGCCGGGGAGGGGGCGGAGCCAGGGGCTTGGCCCCCCAGGTGATCAGTGACCGGAATTCCGGCCACAGGTCCGGTAGAAGTTGGACAGCCCTGAATAGAACAGTGGTTCCCAAACCTTTTTGGCCTACCGCCCCCTTTCCAGAAAATTTTTTACTCACCACTCCCCTAGAAATTATTATTTAAAATTTTTTAATAGCAATTAAACAGAAAGATATACGTATTAATACTTCTACCTTTTTCGTAAAATATAATAAAGAAAGTTGTAAATTAGAAACATTGAAGTTTGAAATTATCAAAAAAATTATTGAACTTAGAATGGAAAGGTAATACAAAAAAAGTTAAAACATTCGAAATCATCTCAACGAGAAGGATGAACCTGGTATGCTGCGACCAATCTAGTAATCCTCGGCTCTATTTTCGTCAGCAGTAATCTCAAATCATCGCGATTGACTATTTTGCAATCAGTTTCTTTTTTTGCTAATAAATTGGTTACCGCACTGAATCCACATTCCACTAAATATGTTGAAGGACATTATGATTATTGTTATAAGACTCACCCAGTTGGAAGGGAACCCCAAAGGTATTATTATTATTATTATCTCTTGCTTGACGAGAGGAGGAGGAGGGAGCAGGAGGAGGAAAGAAGAGAGATGGATGGTAGCCTGTCACCTGGCTCACGCCACCACCCCCACCACCCCCTTACAGGGGTTCAGCGCCCCCCAAATTTTCCTGGGCCTTCCAGCACCCCCCTAGATTGCCCCACCACCAACCAGGGGGTGGTACCGCCCACTTTGGGAACCACTGATATAGAACATCATAGGATTTTGATACCATGTGTGGGCAAGGGCTTTCAAGTTATCTGTTCACTCATGGTGACCCTTTGTGCAGCTCTCTAGATGTTGTTGGACTCCAACACCCAGCAAACCCTGTCAGCAGTGAGAAATACTGGAAGCTGCAGTTTACTAATATTGAGGGAGTGGGGTACATGAGTGCCAGACCTGCTTTCAGGTTTTCAGGGGGTTGCATTTCAGACATTTGTTTTCCCCTGCCTGGGACAAGAAGTAATGGAATATCTGCTACCTTTTAATAAATTCATATAATAATTCATATAATGTAGCACAATTTTGATTTATCTGTACCATCTTCTAGTACATCAGGGTAGCGGACTTTTTGTGTGTGGAAAGGGCATGACCTTATAGAGATCATAACCTTTTGGGAAACCAGAAATCTCCATAGCCGCGTCTTATGGAGCGAAGATGCAGGCAGGGAGGGGGGGAGGCGCTGGAGCAGGGGGGGCGGCGATATACTCACGCTATATTCGCGCCCCCGGTGGCTCCCGGCGGCTCCCGGCTGCGCCCGCGCATGGCCAGACTCCGCTGCCGTGTCGCCGCAGCCAGTCGGCAGCGCGGAGGAACGGGGGCGGAAGAGGGGACTCACGGGGTGGGAGGGAGGGAAGGAGAAAGAGGCCGCAGCGCCTCCGCAGGGCTCCCTCCCTCCTGCGAGGCCTTCCTCCTCTTCCCTCCCTCCCTCCGGCCTCTCTTCCGGCCGTCCTTACAGCGCGCGGCCGGCAAGGCCTTCCTCCCCTTCCTCCTCACCAGAGGCGCGACGGAGTGACATCACAAAGATGCGCCTCTGGCTTCGGGCCCTTCCGGAGATGCAGCGGTAGCAGCAGCAGCGCCCGGAAGGGCCCGAAGACAGGCGCATCTTCGTGACATCACTCCGTCACGCCTCTGCCGAGGAGGAAGAGGAGAAGGCCTCGCGGAAAGGGAGGGAGGAGCCCTGCGGGAGGCGCTGTGGCCTCTTCCTCCTTCCCTCCCTCCCTCCCTCCCACCCCGTGAGTCCCTCTTCCGCCCCCGTTCCTCCGCGCCGCCCGACTGGCTGCGGCGACACGGCAGCGGGAGTTTGGCCATCTTGTGCGGCGCAGCCGGGAGCCGCCGGGAGCCGCCGGGGGGGGGGGGCGAATATAGCGTGGGTATATCGCCGCCCCCCCTCTGCTTCAGCGCCTCCCCCCCTCCATATTAGTGTCTCATATAGTAGACAGCCCCCATTGCCCCCCCCCCAATCTGCCATCTCTAAACTCTAGGTGCGTCTTATCAGCAGGTGCGCCTTATGGTGCGAAAAATATGGTAAATACTCGTTTGAGTGAATCTTCTCCTTAGTGGTAAATATCCACTAGTATTCGAGCAAGGCAAATTAGGTTTCTCAGTTGTTAGACTGATATACCTGGTCATCTCTCTGAACTGTTAGGAACAAAGATATGCCAACGCACAAAATATGTAGCAGATTTTGAGAAGTGTTATTTTAGTTGCCCAAAACAATTACTTTCCCATAAAATATTTTGCTTTTAAATCATGTTCTCAAGAGACCAAAAATAGGTAGTCTTCATTAAAAGTAACATAGCTGATTTACTTACAAGCTTCATGTATTCAGCACACAGGTACATTTCTTATTGGTTGAGGGTTTAAACAGTAAGATCTCTAAAGCATTCTGTTTTAGTCTCTTATTTGTTGCATACAGACTCTCTTCAGTCTAATACATTACTGAACATTGACTCAATACAGACTGACTACATACTGCAGTTATACTGACACTGACTTTACTTCTAAACTGTACTGTACTCCTTCGGATGCAAACTGACTTCTAAAATGGAGTCTCAGTCTGAGTGTTCACATGGTCTGTAGTCCCTCCCACAACCTCAAACAACATAAGAGTTAAAGGAAAACTGCATATCAAAATATGCATATAATATAGTGAGCAATCTGAATAATATACATAAAAAATAAGTAGTAAAGGTTGCAGAAGTTTGCTATTTCCAACAGTCTTTTGAAGAACTTGAATGCTGGAAATAAAATGTATGCTTGGCCACAAGGAACACCTTAATCTTTATGTCTACACATCCTCCTGATCTCACCGGCCGTGGGTTGAAGTCATCTTCTTCCAAATGCCAACGCTCACGGTAGAAGCGGTAATAGACCAGGTTCTGTTGCATGACCTCATCCCCAGGGTCAAAAAGCATGTAGCTGGCTACACTTCGCACTGCGTTTTTGATATCATTCACTGCGCAAATAATGAGACATAAAGTTAGTGGAATAGGCATCTTAAAATGCAGGAAAGGAAGAGAAAGAATAAGATAAACATTACCTCTAGGCCAGGCATGGGCAAACTTTGGCCCTTGAACTTTGGCCCTTAAGTGTCTGAGGGGGGAAAGGAAAGGGCCCGAGGCTGTTAGGAATTGTGGGAGTTGAAGTCCAAAAACCTGGAGGGCTGAAATTTGTCCATGCCTGCTCTAGGTCAACGATTCCCAAATGTTGACCATCCTGCTGTTTTGCACCTCAACTCCCAGTATTCTGCTTGGCCAACAGTCAGGAGTTCTGGAAGTCCAAAACATCTGGAAGAGCAAAAGTCTGGAAGAGCAAAAGTCTGCTCTAAGTTAAAAGAAGGTAATTTATGGCCCTTACAATTTGGTTGGTGTACAATTCCCATCAGCTCATACAACTGCCTATCATGGCTTGGGCTGATGGGAGCCACATTCCAGCAGCATGTGGACTGCCACAAGTCCCTCCTAGTGAATTGGTAATTTACTTATCTTTCTTGCAACTCCCTTGGGTACCTTAACCTCCAAACTCACTTTTAGTTCCAGTCTTAACTCTTATCAAATTTTAATCAAGATGTGCTAAAAAGAATATCTGATTCTTGTTTGTGTGCATTCACCCCTGACAAAAAGGGATGAATGCATACAAGCAAGCCAGTGAGAACCGACCATGCTTAGCAAGCAGGGAATGCTGGCTGCTGGGGGAAAACCTCAGTGGGGAGACGTGGTAAGAGGAAAGGAATGGCAATATTTTGGAAAAACCCAGGATTGTCCACCATACTGCAACATTTGTTATGGTCCAACTTGTATCTTCCAAATCTGAAGGTTGGGAACAAACAGGAAGGGGATGGAAGGGGTGTCGGACAAATTAGCTGTCGTCTTGATCTTGGGTCAAAGGATTTTGTGACTAATAGTAAACTCTTCCACTATTTGTCAACAACATGAATTCCCCAACCCCCAAACAATGAATTCCCTGAGACTTACATTTGTAATATGCAAACTGAAGGTAATGATACATGGTGGCCACAAACTTCTCCACAAAGTAGCCGCCCACATTTGGTATCAGATCTGCCTCGCAATCCACTTTGCACTGCAGGACCTCAACAAAATGATCTGGACGGAGGGTTGGTGGGAGATGAAGGGACAAGAAAGGAATCAAAGGAAATGAAGCGTGAATATTTGGGCAGCTGCCAGATGGTTAAGAAGATTCAGATCATCTGTTGCACAAATCTACTCATGCTGATAAGGGATGCAGGATCTATGACAGTGGTTCTCAACCTGTGGGTCCCCAGACGTTTTAGCCTTCAACTCCCAGAAATTCTAGCAGCTGGGATTTCTGGGAATTGTAGACCAAAACACCCGGAGACCCACAAGTTGAGAACCACTGATCTAAAAGATCAAGTGTTAAGTACTTTGTAGTTCATTAAATTGGGCAGTGGTCCTGCAGGCTCCAGATCCGTGATTTCCACTGATTATGGATCATCACATCCTATACATAAATCAGCGGCAAAAACACAAGCAGTGTCCATGTTGACGTCACTGTGTTTAATAATATAAGATGAAATCCATGACAAGCGCTTGGATCTTAACTATGGATCTGGAGGACACATTGTGTCACTGTACATTAGAACAAGTCTATGCCCAATCAAACTGATAGCAGACCATAATACAGGGGTATACCTTTTGTTATATCACTATGTTAAAGAGGGCCCCCTGGTGGCACAGCGGTTAAACCGCTGAGCTGCTGAACTTGCTAACTGAAAAGTCAGCTCCCGCTGTTAGGCCCAACTTCTGCCAATCTAGTAGTTTGAAAAAATGCAAATGTGAGTGGATCAATAGGTACTGCTTCTACAGGAAGGTAATGGCACTCCATGTAGTCATACTGGCCACATAACTTTGAAGTAATGCTGGTTCTTTGGCTTAGAAATGGAGATGAGCACACACACACACACCCATCCAGAATTGGACAGACTAGACTGGGGAAACCTTTAACTTTACTATGTTGAAGATGCATTTTTTTTCGCAATAAAAAAAATATTTTTAAAAACTGGAAAATATTTTGCCACATGCTGCATATTTGACATCTGGAAGTATCTGCACCCTGACTAACCAAACTGAACTGGGAGGTGCTATCATCCACTTTGCAATGATCGATCTATCCTAAGTGCCCCTTAGTTTGTTGTGACGGTTGTATCACTGGCCTACCACCATGCTCTTACCTGCAATGGCTGGATAGAAGTCCTTAAATTCACGGAGTTCGTAGCTGCCTTCACAGCCAGCCAGGCAATTCTCATAGGCCTTGTAGTATTCGGAGAGTGCATGCTCCATGTCGGCAATGCTGCTGCGGAAATCGCCACTGTTATAAAGTTTCACTGATCTAACAAAAACTGTCTGCCAAGACACAGAGAAAAGATGCCAGGTCAGGCTGAAGAGGAGTTTACGTTCATGAAACAATAGACATGCTGGATGCAATCCAGTTATCCACCTAGCTCGGTCTTCTTAAATGCCAATCAGATACCATGAAAAAATGTGTAAGTATGTATGGTCTCACCACCGCCATAAGTATGGTTGTTAGAGGCAAGAGATAGGGGAATCTCAGTGGCTGCCCCTAGGCTCTAACACTTCCTCTTTGCTGTCCATCTCTCACCAATATTTTGCCTTCCTTTTCGGATAGGTTTTTAGAACTGAAGGATTTTAAGGAGACTGCTGTTTTGTTATAAATTGTACTGCAGGTGTTTTTTCAAATCCCAGAAATCCTAACAGCTGGTAAACTGGCCTCCTGCATAAATTTACTAAACCATTAAACCATTGGAAAGAAAAGACGTTACCATCTTAGCCACCTATGTAGACAGTTTTGGAGCAGTTTGGATTTCCACATAAAAGATGCTCAATCTGTATAATAAAGGCAAGAGGCCATCCACAGACCATTGAATCGTAGAGTTGGAAGAGACCGCAAGGGCCATCCATTTCAACTCCCTACCAGGAAAACAAATCAAAACAAATCAGGAAAACAAATCAAAGCACTCCCGACAGATAGTCTTCCAGTTTCTGTTTAAAAACCTCCAGAGAAGGAGGCACCATCACACCCCAAGAAAGCTCTTGCCATCAGGGAGTTTTTCTTAATGTTTTGGTAAAATCTCTTTCCCTGTGATTTAAATCTATTGTTTTGTCCCCCCCTAGACTATAGTTCTTGTTCATGGCTTTTCTTTGCGAACGAAGATTCAGGAAGGACTCATCCCACGCTTTCTACAAGCGCATTGATGATTCGGAGGTTGGATGTGTCATTCGAGCCTGTGCAATGGACCTTTCTGGTGGAGCGCAGCGTGCACAGAACTGGCTTCACCCTTTAAACCAAAGGTTCATCTGCCGGGGCCTAGCAAGCTGGGACAGTGGGAGCGAGATCCTCAGGTCGTAGGTTTGGTTTGAGCTTCCTTGATGGTTGACCTTACAGGGTTAAACGAGCATCATCTGCCCGGGTTTGAAATCAGATTTTTCCTTCTCCGAGGGTGGTTGCCAAAAGGCTAGAGAGCCCATACTGCCCTTTGACGCTCTTTGTCAGACCCCTCGGTTGTGACCTGTCTGACATGAGAGGCCCTATCGGTGGCTATTATGCCACCGCCAGCATAGCTCACAACTTCATTAGGATACGCAAGCCTCTCCCCCACAACAAGGGGGCGCCAACGGAGAGGCCCTCTCCCCTAGACTATAGAGTAGTAGAAAACAAACTTGTCCCTTTCCTAACTCACCTGCTGCTAAAGGGTTAACACTTATCTCTTCATCCGGACGTTCCAAGCAAAGACTTGAAATGGAATACTCTACAGATGTTTTGGACTACAACTCCCATCAATTGGCCAAAAAAAGCCAATGAGATTTTGGCCTGCATAAATAGGAGTATAGTGTCTAGGTCCAGGGAAGTCATGCTACCCCTCCATTCTGGCTTGGTCAGACCACATCTCGAAAACTGTGTCCAATTCTGGGTACCACAACTGAAGAGAGATGTTGACAAGATGGAATGTGTCCAGAGGAGGGTGACTAAAATGATCAAGGGTCTGGAGAACAAGCCCTATGAGGAGCAGCTTAAAGAACTGGGCATGTTTAGGCTGCAGAAGAGAAGGTGGAGAGGAGACAAGATGGCCATGTATAAATATGTGAGGGAAAGTCATAGGGAGGAGCGAGCAAGTTTGTTTTTTGCTGCCCTGGAGACTAGGATGTGGAACAATGGCTTCAAGCTACAGGAAAGGAGATTTCAACTGAACATGAGGAAGAACTTCCGAACTGTGAGAGCTGTTCAGCAGTGGAACTCTCTGCCCCGGGCTGCAGTGGAGGCTCCTTTTTTTGGAGGCTTTAAAGCAGAGGCAGGATGGTCATCTGTCTGAGATGCTTTGAACGAGATTTTCCTACTTCTTGGCAGGAGATTGGGATGGATGGCCCACAAGGTCTCTTCCAACTCTATGATTTTATGAATCCCAGTAAATTGTAAGTGGTTGTAGGAATCATTAATCCAAAATGTCTGAATGACTGAGGTTCTAACCCAGATATCAGCTCTTTCTTTTCCCAGTATCTCAAACACCTCTCCCTCCATTCACCTCATAGGGTTGTGCTTCCAAGTCTATAAGGTACTCATCCACATCCACCATGGTCTTGTAATAATTCAGGTACTTTTGTGTCATCTCATGCTTCGGATTCTTCTGCAGGAATGTGTGAGCAGCCGATACGGCTTTTTCAATTTTATTTGCCTGAGAAAAATATGAAGAAGCAGTTTAAGGTGATAGCGGTTAGCCACTTTAGCCCTTCCAGCCACATTTAATATCAACATGCACCCACTTTAAAATGTTGTATATTTGTATGGTAATCATGCTTTTCTTGTGACCCATCTTAGAGTAGGGTATGACTCACTAATGGGTCTCATGCCTTAAGCAGAGTTGTCACCATGAGAGTCAAGCAATTCATTAAAAAAAGGAAAAAAACAAAAATGAACAAGTAAAGATAAAAATACAGTGTTCCCTCACTTATTGCTGGGGTTAGGTTCCAGGACCTCCTGCAATAAGTGAAAAACCGCAATGTAGGGATGCTCTATTTATTTTAATATTTACTGTATATACTCGAGTATAAGGCTAGTTTTTCAGCCCCCCCTTTTAAGCTAAAAAAGTTCCCCTCGGCTTATACTTGAGTCAAGTTTATTTATTATTTTACTCTTTTCTTAGTATTATTTTTATTACATTTATTATTTTATTTTATTTATTATTATTATTGGATTAATTAACTTACTCTATTATTGGTAATATTAAATTTATTATTTTACTCTATTATTACAGTTATTATTACATTTCCATTATATATTCTATTATTATTAATTTATTATCTTACCCTCTTTATTATTATTGGAAGGATAATAACAAATGTAAGCACATTTACATTGAAGAAAATTAGAATAATGGTTTAATCAGAGTTGGGACAGTCTAATCTTAAATTACAGTTTTGTGTAAATACTCAAAAACATTTAACCTACTGATGATTACCAGTAGCGACTGCATTTCCCACCCTCAGCTTATATTCGAGTCAATATGTTTTCCCAGTTTTTTGTGGTAAAATTTGGTGCCTCAGCTTATATTTGGGTCGGCTTATACTCGCGTATATATGGTATATATTATTTTAGTAGTTATACGCTATTTTAAGTCTTTATAAACTTAAAATAAAGTGAAGGAAAGGAAGGAAGGAAAGGCCCTTCATGGCTGGAAGGAGGACTGAAGAGGGAAAGTGCCTCGGAGAGTGGCGGTGGCAAAATCCCGCAAAACAGTGAAAACACCATGATATATATATTAAATTAATATTTTTTGAAATCCGCAAAACAGCGAATCCACAATAAGCGAACCGCAAAGTAGAGAGGGAACACTGTAGCTCTGTAGTGCAGTGGTTTAAACATTGGACTACGGCTCTAGAGACCAGAGTTCAAATCCCCAATCAGCAATTGAAATCCACTGGATGACCACAGGTATGTCACACTCCTTCAGCTTTAGAGAAAGTCAAACACTTGGTGTGATCAAATCTTGCCAAGCAAACCCCATAATAGCTTAGTCCTAGGATTGACAGTGTGCAGAATGGTTTCTTTCCTTGCCTATGTTCAGCCACTACCAGCCTCCATGTACGAGGTTTATAAAATAAGGCAACCTGTGCTGGACGGGGTTGCACTCCCCCTGAAATCACAGGTCCGCAGTTTGGGGGACCTCCTGGACTCAGCGCTGACGCTTGATGCACAGGTGTTGGCGGTGGCCAGGAGGGCCTTCGCTCAATTAAAACTTGTGCGCCAACTGCGACCATACCTCGTGAAGTCGGACTTGACCATGGTGGTCCATGCCTTAGTAACCTCTAGATTGGATTACTGCAATGCGCTCTGTGTAGGGCTACCCTTGAAGACGGCCCGGAAACTACAACTTGTCCAACAGTCGGCGGCTAGATTACTAACGGGCGAATTACAGGGAGCGCTCAACCCCCCTGTTTAAGGAGCTCCATTGGCTGCCATTTATTTTCCGGTCCCAATTCAAGGTGCAGGTCACCACCTATAAAGCCCTAAACGGTTTGGGACCCAACTACCTTCGTGACTGTATCTCCCTCCATGAACCGGCCCGATCCCTTCGATCTTCGGGGGAGGCTCTCCTGTCACCCCTGCCATTGGCCCAATCCCGCCTCGTGGGAACGAGGAAGAGAGCCTTTTGCTCGGTGGCCCCCCGTCTATGGAATGCATTGCCTGGTGAGATTAGGTGAGCCCCTACTCTAGAGAGTTTCAAGAAGAATCTTAAGACCTGGCTCTTCCGCTGTGCCTTCGGAGATTAATTAAATAACTTCATCATTCACCTCCCCCCCTTTATTCAAATGTCCTTCTTCAACCTCTTTCTGAAAGAGCTTTCTCCCTTACAAATAATCTGCCCCATAGCTATCTCACCTCCTTGTTTTTATCCTTCTATTTTAATCTGTATATGCGGCCTGCTCATTGTTTTGTGTCAAAATGGTTTTGTTTTATTGTAATTTTATATTGACTGTAGTATGTTACAATTTTTTAAATAATTGATTATGTTGGGTTTTTTGTTTGTTTTTTATTGATTTATGCATTGCATTGTTGCTAGGCCTCATGTAAGCCACCCCGAGTCCCCGTTGGGGAGATGGTGGCGGGGTACAAATAAACATTATGATTATCTATATATATAAAAAGAGAGCTGTCATCCTAAGTAGCCTATAGACAGCAAAACCACACAAGGCAGACACACCAAATCAGCCCACATACACACAAAACCCCACGAGGTATGTTTACCACCCCAAAAAATAAAATTAAAATTAAACATGACCAAAAATACAAAAAAACCCAATTGGACTACAACTCCCATGATCCCCCACGCCAGTTTAGAGTGTCGGAATGTTGGTGGTGCTGGCCAATCAGAGGCGTTATGCAAATAATCCCACAGTGGCAACCAATCAGAAAGCTGGCACATATCCACATACATACAAACATTCACTTTGTTGTCCCAAGCCTGGGAATACAGTGGGACAGGACTACAATACAACAAAAGGAAAATACAAATCCCAACTCATCCTGAGCAAACTGCTAAAGGTCTCTTAATGTTATCAACAAGAGTCAAAATGGCAATCTGTTAAGAGTCCTTTGATTGTGCTTTCCCACCATGTGGGTAGAAGGGGTTAGCCACAGACTATGGCACAGCAACGCGTGCACGGGTCAGCTAGTTATTATTACTACTACTATTACTACAAGGCAAGCTGGCATGATATGTACGGTAGTTCACCAAGCTTATTTATTTATTGTGTTAGAAGTGAATTGAGAATACAGTTATAATGGATAAAAAACCGCATTCCAAGTCAAAACTTAGCATTGTACTAAATTTCCTTTGACCAGAAGCTGGCCACTTCAAGTGTCTCAGACGTCACTGTAAGAAGATCCTCCACTGTGCACGTAGCAGGACTCAAACCAAGTTAAATACACCACAGTCAGCATGCCAGAGACCTGGATAAATTGCCTGGTTTTGGTGCCTGCTTAGAAACAATCTTGCAGCATTTTCAATTGGAACATGTTTTATTATGGCAGTTTTTCATGTGTACTCTCTAGGGCCCATCAAACGTAGACCATAATAAAATGTTTCAAGATCCTATGAAGTCTTAAAGACTGTGTTGCTTTGCTTCACGGCAATTGACTTCACACAGTTATCTTTCTGAAAATCCCATAGGGTGGAGTTTCCAGAAAGTGATAAGAGCCAAAATGCACAGTCAATGAGTCACGGGGCTGTATAGTCCCTGTTTGATCTGAGTATTTAACACTTCATTTTGACTAGTTATCATCTCTTCTTTTTCATCACCATCATCACTATCATCACTGGCCATGTACAAACTTGCTGATGACTTTCTCCATATAGTACCAACATAGAGAGAGCGTCTTTTCAACTCTTAGGCCCCTTCCACACAGATGAATAAAACCCCTCATTATCTGCTTCAAACTGGGATATACGAGGGCGGGTCAATAAGTCTTTTTGAATTTCCCGCCTCTTCACTGAAAGGGCAACACTTCTCCTGTCAACTGGCATCTGTCAGTTGACTCCTGCCAAAATTTTAACAAGCTGCGTCATTTAGTTTGTGTTTAACAGCCACTGATAGCAGACTACCGCGTGATTTGAGGAGAAAATGGAAAAAAGTGAATTTCGTGTGCTCATTAAGCATTCATTTTTGTGGGGAAAAAACCATCACTCAAATCAAGGATAAGCTTGATAAATACTATGAGGACTCTGCACCATCAATTTCAATGGTAAAAAAGGGGTTTACTGAATTTTGTTGTGGCCGTACAAGCATGGAAGATGCTTGTCTCTACACCCGAAACAATTGAAAGAATTCACGATATAGTGTTGGCTGATCGGAGATTGAAAGTGCGAGAGATTGTGGAAGCCATAGGCATCTCACATGGCTCAGTGGTTTCAATTTTAAATGATCACTTGGGTATGAGAAAGCTTTCCGCAAGATGGATGCCGCGTTTGCTCACAATC
The DNA here is from genome assembly GCA_030556195.1 of Anolis apletophallus. Taxonomy (NCBI): domain Eukaryota; kingdom Metazoa; phylum Chordata; class Lepidosauria; order Squamata; family Anolidae; genus Anolis; species Anolis apletophallus. The sequence continues at coordinate 108,810,749 of JARBWK010000008.1, read as the reverse complement.
GACCACAAATGCAAGGGTGCACACAAGTGCAGTTTCCATGGCAAAAATCCATGAATTGGGATACGAATTGCTCCCTCATCCACCCTATTCTCCGGATGTAGCCCCGAGTGACTATTTCTTGTTTCCAAACCTGAAGAAAAGGCTCGGTGGAAAGAGATTTGACTCCAACAATGAAATCATCTCACAAACAAATACCTATTTTGATGACTTTGACAAATCTTATTTCTTGGACGGGATAAAAAAAATGGAGAAATGTTGGACAAAGTGTATAGAGCTCAAAGGAGAGTATGTTGAAAAATAAAATGATTTTTTTAAATCCAAAAACTTGTGATTCATTTTTAAAAAGTCATGAACTTTTTGACCCGCCCTCGTATGGCAGTGTGGATTCAGATATTCTTGTTCAAAGCAGATATTGTGGGTTATTCGGTCTTGATATTCTGGGTTATATGGCTGTGTGGAAGAGCCCTTACACTCTTCCCACTACTTGACTAATGTAGAGCAGCCCACACAGGACCATAAATTCACAATCACACAAGTACATTTCTCTGCTTTAGTGTACCATGGAGATTTAGCATGAATTTAGCTCGCTTTAGTTCAATCCATTTCATAAATGTTTAGCTCTTTTGCAATACTAAATTGAATAGTGTGGCCCTGCAGAAAATATAAATTTCATTATGGAAATCGATTGGAAAGGAAGTGAAAACAACATATTGTTTGGAGCAAGACGTGGGGCCTTTCCACACAGCCATATAACCCAGAATAACAAGGAAGATAATTCACAATACCTGCTCTGAACTGGATTATCTGAGTCTACACTGCCATATAACCCAGTTCAATGTGGATTTTATACAGCTGTGTGTAAGGAACTGTGATGAAGTCATATTTATTTGTTGCAGGTTGTAGGTGTAGTTGATATTTATGTATATGTAGGCATTTTGTAGGGGTGAAACTTCCCTGGCCCTAAGGGGTTAACAGTGGAATTATCTAGCACAGTGTTTTTCAACCTTTTTTGAGCCGCGGCACATTTTTTACATTTACAAAATGCTGGGGCACACCACCAACCAAAATGACACAAAATGACACTCTAACACAGTAATACATATAGTTAATATGCTTTTAAATGTATTTATACACTCAGTGTGAAACCTGGGCCTGTTTCGATGAACACAACATAGATATCCTGGCAGGAATGGCAGAAAGACACACACGAAGGTCTTAGGCTGGAGAGATATCACAGTGGTAACAACAGCTGTGTTGCAATCTGAAGGTTGAAAGTTCGATTCCCGGGCTGGTTTGGACACCCAGCTGTGAGCCCTGTCCACTATTTACCTAGCAGATCGAAAACAAAGCCAGCTGTGAGTAGATAAAATAGATACCGAGCAGCGGGAAGGATTTTTAAGGACTTATAACAAATAACAACAAATAAGGAAGATTGTCTGCCGAAGTGGAATGCGGAACCAGGCTCTCGTCTGAGGATTAATCAACAGCACCCCCTTGTGACGTAATGGAGCGACTGCACCATTCAGAATGTAGCCAGATGGAAAGATCCTTCTAATTGTACAAGTGTCTGCACCTGTTTGTCTGTTTGTCTGCACAACTGTATTGTATTCATATGTCAATCCAGCAGAGACTGTCTTCCATATGTGTAATGTAATCCGCACTGAGTCCCCTTCGGGGTGAGAAGTGCGGAATATAAATAAAGTATATTATTATTTATTATTGCTCAACAGCTGTCAGTCATAGGAAAACTTCGGCCCTCTGGGTGCTTTGGACTTCAACTCCCATCATTCCTTACAGCCTGAGGCCCTTTCCTGCTTAAGTGGCTGAGGGGGGAAAAGGAAAAGGGCCTGAGGCTACTAGGAATGGTGGGAGTTGGAGTCTAAAACACCTGGAAGTTTGCCCATGCCAGCTTTCGATTCCATCCCCACATCTATCTTCAGCCTCTGGCAGTTTGAATATATGTGATTATCTACATGATTTTCTATCTTGTCACTATGATTATGGTGCTGCTTCTTTAAATTGTCCGCAAACTGACTGTGTTATTGTGCAGATCCCGGAACTAAAATTGGATAACATCGTGAGGATACACTTTGTTTTTGCACTCACTTCCATGATTTCATCAAATATCGCAAGTTTTCAGTAGAGGAGCGCTCCATGAACTCGCTACTTCCTGGTTCGCAACTCCTCCGCTCTCTGTGGCGACCATGCCGAACGACCTTATGTAAGACTTTTTATTTTCTCCAGCAGGATTGGGTACTTTGAATGTATTTTTTTTTGCATATGATTACAGTATGTATGATTAATTTTGCATTTTGTACTGTGACATAGCGGCGCTAGTTTAATAAGTAAGGGTATTGGAGGTTCCAATTTCCCCCGGCACACCTGAGGATCGCTCACGGCACACTAGTGTGCCCTGGCACACTGGTTGGGAAACACTGATCTAGCAGAGCTCCCAAGCACCTCCGTTGCCATGGAAACTAGAGGCTCAGCCTGCAGTTGGCTTTAGAATCCTCAAATTCAAATATTTTTCAGTTGGTGACTAACTGCCAGCGCAGAAGATTGTGGGAGAGAATTAGGGAGTCTGTTTTTAGAGCTGTAGGGAGACAGTTCTGGTAGGCTGAGCTTGCGAGCCAGCCTGTTTGTGTAAAGCCTAAGGGCTAGATATAGGCAAGGTGCCTATAGGAAGCGAGAGTGCCTGAGATAGTTAGACCCTGATCTAACTGAGTAATAGTCACAGTTAAACATTTCAACTTTGTATCTGCTACAACTATAACAACATTTTAACTTCATAAACATTACGAGTCGTGCCTCTTCAGAAGTGTTATAACATAGTATCAAATTAAGCTTTTGTGCCAAAATAAACTGTTTATTGTTTTTTCACCTTCAAAACCCTCTCTGTGCCATTGCTTCTAAAAGTCAAGCCTTAGTTTAAAAGGCAGAGTAGCCTGCCCTGTCTCACAGCGTGAACTCCTCATAAGTGGTGGCACCGCTTTCTTAATGGGTAGCCAAACACAGTAAATAATGGGTGGCAGCAAGTGAAAATTAGACTGATTTTCACTGAATTTCACTGATTTTCAGCTGAAAGCTGCGTTGTCACAGGGACCATGGAGAATATTTCTAGATTCATTTCAGCCTTCTTTCCAGCCTGGCTGGTTCGTTCTGCTTCACTCAACTTCTCAACGTTCACCCCTTTCCTGCTGTTTATTCTTTGCTCCCCAAATAAATCTTAGGAACGACAGTCCCAAACAGAGAAACCTTACAACGCAGAAACACCAAACTTGCCAACAGAAATAGGCCTCAAGCAAGGTATGTTTGTAGCAAAGAAACTTTCCCCCCCAAAACCTAAAAGGCCCCCAAAACAACGAGTAAAAAAACCCCTACATTTCCCAGCGTCCTCCGGGGCTGCCAACGACTCTCCCAGCCTCTACATTCTGACAACATGATTGGCTGCCAATAGGGGCGGATTTGCATAACTCCTGTACTGGCCAGCCAACATGAACATTCCAACCCATAATAAACTGTCAGAGGAGGATAAGGCAAAGGGCTGGCGCACAAACGCAAACACCCAATTCACTACCCACAGAAAAATCACAGACCACGCCCAAAATTGACAGTAAGGCTTCATTAACTTATTTCCCTGACTAGGCCTCACTTAATGGAATGCTGTTCACGCTCTGAATTCTCAGTAAGGCTTCATTAACTTGATTCTCCCGAATACGCCTCAGCTCATTGGACATTGTGTATGACCTGAATTGACAGTAAGGCTTCATTAACTTGCTGTTCCTGACTAGGCCTCAGCTCATGGGACATTGTGTATGACTTGAATTTACAGTACCCTACCTTGGCACACAGAGCCCCTATGACCCACGCTACATTCTACTACAGTTTGGAGGAGGGTGGACCATGGATTATGGGACTTGAAGTACCTCCATGGATAATGGGATTTGTACTACTTCAAAACCCATCATTCCCCACAGACCACTGTGGCCCAGAACCAAGACCGATAAAGACCAAACTTGGCACACAATGCCCCCCCATGACCCACACTCCATCCGACTGCAGTTCAGAGGAGGACACATCACGGATAATGGGATTTCAAGTTCCTCCAATCACTTCCAAAGTTAACTTCCAAGCATCAACCTCTACATCAACACAGCAGACGGAAAGACAAAAAACATTGCATATCCACAAGCTATGCAGAACGCCAGCAACACCACACACCAACAACTCCCCAGGACTTCAACATCCCACCCACCAGAACAACCCACAACGACACAGCCAGGGCCCCAACAACACCATAACTAACAACAATTCCAACCCTTACATACTCAGACTTTCTCGCATCCCCTAAATAGGGCACAGTAACGCGTGCCGGGTACAGCTAGTATATTACAAATAAGAAATGTGCAAAAATAACCTGTTTACAACGAAGCAATTCCAAGAATTCTGATTTTTTAAAAAATGGTCATTACACTGAGAGTTTCTGAGTCAGCATTACAAACCTTCCAGTTTGAAGTTTTAGTCATTTGCCCCAATGCCAGCATTTCCTCTGCAGCCTATTCTAGCATTTTGGAGAAGCATTCGCCTCCAATATTTGCATGCTCTCATCCACATGGTTTTTCTGACCTCCCACTAATGCCTGGTGTTCTCATCATGGAGTCAAATGCCAGGTTGCTGATGTGGAAAGAGAGATTCACCAACGTGGGCACATCTCATACGGGCAAAGAAAGCAACAACTGTCTTCAGGGTGAAGCAGAACACAGAGACAGTTTTCTATCTGGTGCATTAATTTGATTCTTCATTGAAGTTTTCCGAAGTGCTAGGAAAGACTGTGCACTTCCGTCCAAAACACCATACCTTTTAGACCAGGGGTGTCCACACTTTTTCAGTATGCGAGCCATTTATAAAACAACCAAGTCACAAAGATCTACCTACACAGAAATGTAAAAACGTATAACTTTTTCTAATTTATTAACGATTCTTTGTATGTACAATGTATGTTGATGTACCCTGCATAACTGAATAAGCCAATATTGCACAACACACATAGTAAATAATTATGTACATTTTTGCAATTACTGAGTTTATTTTGATGACTTGCACTGAATTGAATCAGCCAGGGATAAACTGGTAGAATGAAAGCACACAGGCCTTTCAACTGCAAGGCCATTCAATGCTGATCAATGTGGCCAATGGTACATTCAAACCTGCACCCAACATACAATAGTTTCTTCTCCCACCCTGAACATTACTCCACAGATATATAAACATGCAGAAAGAAGCCAGACCTTTCAACTGCAAGGCCATTCAATGCTGAGCAATGTGGCCACTGGTACATTCAAAAATGCACCCAGACAAGAGTTCCTTTTCCCACCCTGACATAATTTCAGAGATATAAACTGGCAGATTGGAAGCACACAGACCTTGAAGCTGCAAAGCCATTCAATGCTGATCAATGTGGCCAAGCAGATTAACTCCTCGCAGGCGCAGATGGCTTTGGCAGAAAATGGCTGCCAAAGCCGCCTCCTGGTTGTCCTCTCTCGTGGCTCGTCTTTGCGCAAAAGCACATGGAGCAAAAGCACATGCGCGGGCCAAGTGCCCCCCCTTGCTGTGCTGCCCCCTTCTCCCTCCCTCCTCAGGCCAGGCTGCGACGGCACTGAGGGGGAGTCGCCTCAGGGGGCAGCATGGTGAAGGGGAAGATGCGCCGCACAGAAGGAAGGTGCGCGCCGCGTGAAAGAAAGGAAGGTGCTGCGATCGACTCAATTTGGCACTGCGATTGACTCGTCGATCGTGATCGACTATCTGGGCAGCCCTGTTTTAGACAATTTTACCTTACATTTCAAAAGAGAAACATCCCAATATTTCTAATAAGGTCTTGAGTCTTGCTCTCTTCAAACTTGCTCTCTTTTATAGAAACTCTTTAAAACTTTTTGATCTCCTATCGGATGAGTAGATATCATTGAACTACAATTTCCATGATTCCTCATCACTGGCTGTGTTGGCTAGAGCTGATGGGAATTACAGTCCAACAATAACTGGAAGGCTGCCCTTTGTGTAACCCTGCGTTATGGCCTTATTTTTCAAAGTCCAGCTGCATGCACATGATTTTCATGCAAACACTGGATCAACATCTCTGAGGAGAGATCAGGGATATGATTCAAGAAGGATCCCACCCAAACTTCCCTTTCCACAGGCCTCTCTCAAAGCTTCTTCTACGTGTTATTGTCGGGATAAGACAACAGCAAGACACACTGTTATTAAGAGCCCTGTTAAGCTCTTGCAAACAGAGGGCAGTGCCTTCATTGATTGAATCTATTTACCTTAATGTGATCCTCATCTTTTGGTACTGGATCCTACTTGGCCAAGAATATGTGTTTTTAACCAATGAGCCATGTCTTCTTATGGTATGTCCAAAGCACAATAGCCTTGGATTAGTCTGAACGGTTTGGGACCCGCCTACCTGTGTGACCGCATTTCTGTCTACGAACCCAGGCGATCTGTCCGATCAACTGGAGAGACCCTACTCTCGCCCCCGCCCCCTTCGCAAGGTGATTGGTGGGGACGAGGGAGAGGGCCTTCTCTGTGGTGGCCCCCCCGACTCTGGAACTTGCTCCCCAAGGATATCAGACAAGCCCCCACATTGGCAGTTTTTAGGAGGAGCCTGAAAATGTGGCTGTTCAAATGTGCCTTCCCTGAATAAAGTAAATAAAAAAGAGAGATTATCATAGGAAAAATGACATTTATTCACTAAAATTTTACAAAACAAAGGTGAACAAAATGTTAACAAAAGCTTCAGTGGAGACACCTTTTCCCATGATAATAACTCTCTTAAAAGCGAATTTCCCCTTCCTAGGGGTAATTTCTCTCACTTCTGGTTGTCTCAGCCTTGTCCTTAACTGTGAGTCGTTTGTAAGAAGGGTGTGTGTAACTCAGGGACTGCATGTACCTCACAAAGGCCAGGATTCTCTATGGCGGTGGGTGTGAGGGGCCAAGCTGGGATCACCCTGCAGCATCTGTGTGGCCTGCCTCAGAGAGACTGCCTGCCTGCCTTCTTTCCTCGCCCTCTCTGCCTGCCTGCTACTCACCAGCCCGGGGTGGGGGGGGGGGTGGGGGTTCCGAAGGGAGCTCGGAGGAAGGCGGGGACTCTTTGGGTGTGGAGGTCAGCGGCCCCTCGGAGAGCTCGGCCGCTTCGCTGCCCTCGTTGCCCAAGGCCTCCATGACACGCTTGGGGTGGGAGGCAGGTCTTCCTGGCTACCTCCCTCCTTCTTTCCTTCCTCCCCTCCACCCTCCTCCTCTTCTGCCCTCTCTCTGCCTCCGCCGCGCCCTCAGCCGCTCACTGCAGGGAACGCGCGCAAGGCAAGAGGGAGGGGGGAACGAGCGCGAGGCAGAAGAGAGTGGGGAGAGAGCGCAAGGTAGGGGGAAGCGCGCGAGGCGGCGCTTGCTCCTGGCCTCCTCCTCTTCTCCCCCCCCCCTTGGCCGCTCTGCTTGCCTGCCTCCCTGCCTGCCGGGCCCTTATGCGGGCCGGACAGAATCGGCCGGCGGGCCGCATGCGGCCCTTGCGCGGGCCGTGAGATGCCCAGGTCTGGTCTACAGGCTGAAACTAGATTGACCTTATTAAGCAAGAGGAATTTGTGAATCAAAAGGTTATTTTCCCACATAGGTAGCTACATTCAGTTTGAGTTAAGGAAAATTTGGATGGGAGGGACAGAGTGCTCTTTTTTTTTCGTGTGAGGAGCGACTTGAGAAACTGCAAGTCGCTTCTGGTGTGAGAGAATTGGGCATCCGCAAGGATGTTGCCCAGGAGACGCCCAGATGTTTTGATGTTTTACTATCCTTGTGGGAGGCTTCTCTCATGTCCCTGCATGGGGAGCTAGAGCTGACAGAGGGAGCTCATCCACGCTCACCTCGGATTTGAAACTCCGACCTGTCTTCAGTCCTGCCGGCACAAGGTTTTAACCCATTGCACCACCGGAGTGCTCATGCAAAGAGGCCAATCTCACCTCCTTCCTGCACGGCAGCTTGCTTCCCGTGGAATTTTATTTCATTGCAGAACCTCCTGCCTCTTGCCACTACTGATCCCGAGCCCCTGATCACGTGAAGAGGGCTACGTGAAGCAACTCATTTGCACAAAGAACTCCCCAACTCATTCATCCTGTCTCTAGCATAGCTTGCATGAAGAGTTGAAGCATCAAACAACCTCAAAACTCCACAAAGGAAGGCAGCCTGCCAGGGATAGAAGAGCCTGGGGAAAATTCAGAAGCAAATTCCACTTTCTCACAACTGTGGCTGATGCCTGGGACGTGGCACTGAATGTGTTTAGTACAGGACGACTGGGGGGAAGCTACCTCATCGAGAAGGAGGGAAAAAGGAGCGGAAAAGACCAGAAGCTGCTGGCAAAGGCATTGCTTGCGCATTTAAAACCTCTCCTGAAGGCCTACATTTAAGGGGCCTGGGTTGAGCGAATGTGAAAAGTCCCTATACACCAGGCATAGCCAAAGGAAATGGAAGGAAAGACAAGAGGGAGGGAGGAAAGGAAGGAGAAACAGGGAAAGAGGGAAGGAGGGAGGAAGAAAAGGACTAAAGGGTGAAAGGGAAGGAAGGAGAGAGAACGAGGGAGGTAAGGAAGGAAAGAAGGAAGGAAGGAAAGACAGGAGGAAGAAAAGACAAGAAGGAAGAGAGAAGGAAGAAAAGACAAAAAGGGAGAGAGGGAAGGAAAGACAAAAGGGAAGAAAGGAAGGAAGGACGAAAGGGTGAAAGGTTAGGATGGAAGGAGAAAGAGGGAGGTAAGGAAGGGAAGAAGGAAGGAAAGAGAGAAGGAAGGAAAGACAAAAAGGGAGGGAAGACGGGAAGGAAGAATGAAAGGGTGGAAATGAAGGAGGGAGGGAAAGACAGAAGGAAAGGATAGGATGGTGAGAGAGAGGAAGGTCTGAGAAAAAAAGCCCAGACCTGGGGTTGACCATACTCCCCCCCCCCCTCTCTCTATATATATATTTTATAAAGGAGGTCCCATCATGGAACGGCTGCCACAGACAGAGAAACCATCCAAGGCAGAAACACCAAATATGGCAACAAAAATAGGCCTCAGGCAAGGTAGGTTTTAAGCAAAGAAACTTTCCCCCCCAAAACCAAGAAGGCCCCCAAAACAATGATACAAAACAAACTACATTTCCCAGCGTCCTTTGCGGCCGCCAGCGAATCCCATTCGCCGACATCGGCCCACACAAAATGCAGGGAGGCTGAGTTCCCATAGTAAAGGTGGGCTGAGCCAGCCAAGGCTAGGTTAGAATGCTGAGTGATTTGAATTTAATCAGTTGGTGTTTGTGGGTTAAACATACCTCTGCTAAACAGAAACCTATACACCACACAAATACCTGACAACTTCCTCAACACAAAACCCAGGACTGCACTCACTACTCACCACCACACACACCTCCAAATACACACACGTCCCAGGCACAATACTCCAGCAATTCCTACCCACACAACACAACTTCCTATCACAACCCATCCCCCCAACCTTACGGGACCCCACACACACAACACCTACCACCACCACAAACAAAAACCAACGCCACCTATACTCCAACCACAACACAACACAACACTGCACTGATACTCTACAAACACACACAAACACCCAAAACACCCCACCCACACAAGCATTCCACAACATACTACCACCCACAATGCCACCACACACCCACTAACTCACCAAAAATGTAATACCTACACACAACACAATACGCACATACCACCACCTTGCGTCTACTGCTCAACCCATTCGTATGCCATTCCTTCCTTCCACACAGGCACAAAATACCACACAACACCAACATGCAGAAGATACACAACTATGTGCACAGAGCACATACATACCACTCATAGGACAAAAGACACCCACAACAAAAGACACCCACTTAGCAAACACCACACCCACAACATGACAGCCACACAACTCGCAATGCCTACCTCTACAGACCCACAACACAACTCACACACAATACACACAACGCATACATACCACTGCTAAACAGAAACCATCACATTACAACCAACGAACACACGCCACATACACACTGTACATCCACACCACACTCAGTGCCGGCCTTTGTCATTCCGCCGAGTAAGCGGCCGCGTAGGGCGACGGGTCCTGGGAGGGGCGTCGCCGCCTGGGTGGGGCGCCGCCACGCTGGCCGCGCACGCCTCCCCTCTGCCACGCCTCCGACCCGATAGCCAGTGCTGCCAGCGCCTCCGTCGCCGGCGGCGCAGCCGGTGGTGCAGCCACGCCAGACGCACTCGCGCAGCTGCGCGTGACGTCACCGCGCATGCGCAGCCGCGCCGGACACACTCGCGCAGCTGCGCGTGACGTCACCGTGCATGCGCAGCCGCGCCGGACACAGCCGCGCAGCTGCGTGTGACGTCGCTGCGCAGGCGCACGTGACACAGCCGCGCAGCTGCGCGTGACGTCACCACGCAGGCCGCTACAGCGTCTAGCGGCCTGGGGGGGGCGCGCAAAAAATAAGGCTCGCCTACCCCCCCTGGGAGAGGTGAGACCGCCCCTGACCACACTACCACTGTACACTCACAACAACAAACTACACACTCAACACCACAAACTCTTCTCCAAGCACCATCCCACCCACACTCCTCCAATCCTCCACTTTACAAACACCACACCCACAACATGACAGCCATACAACTCGCGATGCCTACCTCTACAGACCCACAACACAACAGACACACAACACACACAATGCATACATACCACTGCTAAACAGAAACTTACACAGTACAACCAACTAACACAGGAGGACATAACAACTACCAGGAGGACATAACACTAACACAAATAGGGCACCAGGGACACAGGCACCACTGACCAACACATACCGCCGGAATAACACAAACTTGCAAAACCCACAAAAAAAATCCTGCAACACAAAAACCCACCCCAACCAAAATTCACAACAAACACCACTGGCAAAAGCCACACCCCCTCCACATCACCAACTATGTCACCACAACACACACAAAATAAACCCCACAAATACCTGACAACTTCCCCAACACAAAACCCAGGACTGCACTCACTACTCACCACCACACACACCTCCAAATACACACACGTCCCAGGCACAATACTTCAGCAATTCCTACCCACACAACACAACACAACTTCCTATCACAACCCATCCCCCCAACCTTACGGGACCCCGCACACACAACACCTACCACCACCACAAACAAAAACCAACTCCACCTATACTCCAACCACAACACAACACTACACTGATACTCTACAAACACACACAAACACCCAAAACACCCCACCCACTCAAGCATTCCACAACATACTACCACCCACAATGCCACCACACACCCACTAACTCACCAAAAAGTATTACCTACACACAACACAATACGCACATGACCTCACCAAGACCATAAGCAACATCAATTCCAACCGTTACATACTCAGACTTTCTCGCATCTCCTAAACAGGGCACAGCAACGCGTGCCGGGTACAGCTAGTATATATACACTAGCTGTACCCGGCACGCGTTGCTGTGCCGTATTTACGAGATGCGAGAAGGTCTGAGAATGTAAGGGTTGGAAATGATGTGTTGTGTGGGTAGGAATTTGCTGGAGAATTGCTCCCTCAGAGTTTGGTTTTGGCAGTTTAACCCTCAAACACCAACTGAAATCTCTCAGCATTCTATCCTAGCCTTGGATGGCTCTTGCCAGCGTTGCTATGGTTACAGCAGTTATGCAAATCCGCCCTTATTGGCAGCCAATCATGTTGTTCAGAATGTAGAGGCTGGGTGATTCTTTGGCTGCCCCGGAGGATGCTGGTAAATGTAGTTTTATTTTTACTCGTTGTTTTGGGGGTCTTTTAGGTTTTGGGGGGGAAGTTTCTTTGCTACAAACGTACCTTGCTTGAGGCCTATTTCTGTTGGCAAGTATTGTGTATCTGCGTTGTAAGGTTTCTTTGTTTGAGGGATACATCACATGACGTGAACCCATTTATATAATAGATATGATTTCCTCTGACATTAAGTCCAGGCACGTCCGACTCTGGGGGTTGGTGCTCATCTCCATTTCTAAGCCAAAGAGCCAGCATTGTCCGTAGACACCTCCAAGGTCATGTGGCCGGCATGACTGCATGGAACCCCATTACCTTCATGCTGGAACGGTACCTATTGATCTACTCACATTTGCATGTTTTCGAACTGCTAGGTTGGCAGAAGCTGGGGCTGACAGTAAGGAGCTCATGCCGCTCCCTGCATTCGAACCTGCAACCGTTCCTGTTGGCGCTTTAACCCACTGCGCCACCAGGGGCTCCTACCTGTTATATACTCACGTAAAAGTCTAAAAAAATTAGTTTAAAGACTCATAAGTCATTTTAAGCATTATACTTTAAGTGTTATCATAAAAGGAACCATCTCCTTCTCTGAGTAGAGTGGCAAAGGGCAAGAGCTTAGCATATCCCGAAAGACACATCAACCTACTTTCTCCACTGGCACTCATCTTACCCACAGATCATACCAAAATCCATAATGTTGCCCTTAAAACTTGCCCTCGACTTATCTATGCGGTCAACTTATCCATGAGTGTAAACCAGACACGGGCAAACTTGGGCCCTCCGCGTGTTTTGGACTTCCACTCCCACAATCCTTTCCCTAACCACAATGTCAAAGATCAGTATGACCCCCATGATTTCATAGCATCCAGCCATGGCAGTCAAAGTGGTGTCAAACTGCATTCATTAGATGCATCACTCAAAAAACTATAACTCCTGTGTTTCCACAGCCATTAAACTGGTGCAAAACTGCACCTCTGGTAAAATTATAACTCCCATGGTTTTATAGCAATTAAAGTGGTGTCATAGTGCCTTCCTTCTACAGTGTAATTGCACCCCTTGTAAAACTAGCGTTCCACTGCCGTTAAACTGGTACCAAACTGCCTTAAAACTACAATCCCCAGGGTCCCATAGTAGTTAAGGCGGTGCCAAACTGCATGAACTCTACAGTATAATTGCATGCCTTGTAAAACTAGGGCTCCCAGGGTTCCATAGCTGTTAAAGTGGTGCTAAACTGCCTTAACTCTACAGTGTAGTTTCACGCCTTGTGAAACTAGGGTTCCCAGGGTTCCATTGCTGTTAAAGTGGTGCCAAACTGCCTGAAAACTACAACTCCCAGGGTTCCATAGCAGTTAAAGCAGTGCCAAACTGCCTGAACTCTACAGTATAATTGCATCCCTTGTAAAACTAGTGCTCCCAGGGTTCCATAGCTGTTAAAGCAGTGTCAAACTACCTTAACTCTATAGTGCAGTTGCACCCCTTGTAAAACTAAGGTTCCCGGGGTTCCATTGTGTGAAAGTGGTGCTAAACTGCCTTAACTCTACAGTGTAGTTTCACGCCTTGTGAAACTAGGGTTCCCAGGGTTCCATTGCTGTTAAAGTGGTGCCAAACTGCCTGAAAACTACAACTCCCAGGGTTCCATAGCAGTTAAAGCAGTGCCAAACTGCCTGAACTCTACAGTATAATTGCATCCCTTGTAAAACTAGTGCTCCCAGGGTTCCATAGCTGTTAAAGCAGTGTCAAACTACCTTAACTCTATAGTGCAGTTGCACCCCTTGTAAAACTAAGGTTCCCGGGGTTCCATTGCTGTTAAAGTGGTGCCAAACTGCCTGAAAACTACAACTCCCAGGGTTCCATAGCAGTTAAAAGTGGTACCAAACTGCCTGAAAACTACAACGGTTCCATAGCAGTTAAATCTGTGCCAAATTGCCTTAACACTACAGTGTAATTGCACCCCTTGTAAAACTAGAGCTCTCGGGGTTCTATTGCAGTTAAAGTGGTGCCAAACCACCTTAAAACTACAACTCCCAGGGTTCCATAACAGATAAATCGGTGTCGAATGTAGGGTCACCATTTATTATGTTTAAGGCGAGTCTTGTTGTCATCTGCGCTAAGCATGTTCCTGCGAAGTTGATCTTGTTATCCTTAGATTTCCTATCAGTCTTGTTTAAGTGGTCATCCATATCCTCCATATGCCATAACTTAGAGGCTAATAAGGTTGGATTATCAGGACCCAGGCGAGCATTAAAATCTCCGGGTTTAACAATTAAGTTTGATTTTATAAAGTCCAGATCCTCCTAAGTACGAATTAACTTAGCCGATGGTTTGTTGACCGAAATAAAGGCTACTGACTGACTGACTGATAAATCGGTGTCAAACTGCCTGGACTCTACAGTGCAGTTGCACCCCTTGTAAAACTAGGGCTCCCGGGGTTCCATTGGAGTCAAAGTGGTGCCAAACTGCCTTAACTCTACAGTGTAGTTGCATTCCTTGTAAAACTACCACTCCCAGGGTTCCATAGCAGTTAAATCGGTGCCAAACTGTCTTAACTCTACAGTGTAATTGCACCCCTTGTAAAACTAGTGCTCCCGGGTTCTAGTGTAATTGCCAAACCACCTGAAAACTACAACTCCCAGGGTTCCATAGCAGATAAATCGGTGCCAAACTGCCTTAACTAGTGCAGTTGCACCCCTTGTAAAACTAGCGGGGTTCCATTGAAATCAAAGTGGTGCCAAACTGCCTTAACTCTACAAATCCCTTGTCCCAGCGTTCCATAGCAGTGCCAAACCACCTGCAGTTGCACCCCTTGTAAAACTAGGGCTCCCGGGGTTCCATTGGAGTCAAAGTGGTGCCAAACTGCCTTAACTCTACAGTGTAATTGCACCCCTTGTAAAACTAGTGCTCCCGGGGTTCTATTGCAGTTAAAGTGGTGCCAAACCACCTGAAAACTACAATTCCCAGGGTTCCATAGCAGATAAATCGGTGTCAAACTGCCTTAACTCTACAGTGCAGTTGCACCCCTTGTAAAACTAGCGCTCCCGGGGTTCCATTGAAATCAAAGTGGTGCCAAACTGCCTTAACTCTCTACAGTGTAGTTGCATCCCTTGTAAAACTACCACTCCCAGGGTTCCATAGCAGTTGCACCCCTTGTAAAACTAGGGTGCCAAACAAAGTGGTGCCAAACTCTTAACTCTACAGTGTAATTGCACCCCTTGTAAAACTAGTGCTCCGGGGTTCTATTGCAGTTAAAGTGGTGCCAAACCACCTGAAAACTACAAATTCCAAGGGTTCCATAGCAGATAAATCGGTGCCAAACTGCCTTAACTCTACAGTGTAGTTGCACCCCTTGTAAAACTAGCGCTCCCGGGGTTCCATTGAAATCAAAGTGGTGCCAAACTGCCTTAACTCTACAGTGTAGTTGCATCCCTTGTAAAACTACCACTCCCAGCGTTCCATAGCAGTTAAATCGGTGCCAAACTGCCTGAACTCTACAGTGTAGTTGCATCCGTTGTAAAACTAGGGCTCCAGGAGTTCCACAGCAGTTAAGTAGTTGCAAACCGCCTGAAAACTACAACTCCCAGGTTCCCATAGCAGTTTAATCTGTGCCAAAGTGCACCCCTGTCTTTTAAAAAAGCTCTAACTCTCCTGGTGTTAACAGCGGTTCAAGTGTTCCCCCATTGCTTGGCTTCTACGGTGCGGATGCGCCCCTTGCAAAACTGTAACTCCCCGGGTTGGAGGGCAGGGGGCCTGACCTTGAAGAGCGCGTAGTGCAGGTACTGGTAGGGGGCTCGGCGCTGGAAGTCCTTCAGGGTCTCCGGCGGCGGGGAGCTGAGCTGGAAGGCGGGCAGGCCCCGCTTGCAGCCGCGGAGGCAGGAGGCGCGCCGGAGGAGCCGCCCGAAGAGCTCCATCTCCCGGAGCCACTCGGCGTCCGTCTCAGCGCCGGCCTCCTCCTCCTCCGAGCCGGGCTCCTGTTCTCCTCCTCGCCCTTGGGCGGCGGGGGCGCATTCCTTGTGGCAGTGGGCCTCGCTGTCGCGGAGCAGGCGGTGGAGGCGGAGGCTGGCCTCCAGGTAGCGGGCGCTCTCCTTCCAGTTCTCGCCTTCGTACTGCTCCAGGGCGTAGGAGTAGGCGCTCTGCAGCGGCATCAGCTCCGCCTCGGGGAAGCCGCGGAAGCTGTACTTCTCGTACTGCGCCCTCGCCGCCCGCATCACCAGCCCCGCCGCCGTCAGCGCCAGCAGCACGAAGCCCCGCCGCCTTCCCCGATCCATGCCCGCCCTGCGCTCGCGGCCAGAGGCCCATCGGGAGGCTCCGGGCAGCAGGGCGAGGAGGGAAAGAAAGAAGGGCCGCCTCCGGACGGGAGCACCGCCTCCGCGGGGTCCTAGCGCCGAGTTATTTCTTCATTTCACGACTGTGTGCCAAGGGTGGTCCTTATGAGATGTTTACGTGGCTTGCAGTGGTCTCGGGAAGTTAGTGAAGGTACTTCAAGTCCCATCATCCATGTCCCGTCTTGTCCTGGATTGGAACCTGGCTAAACTGTAGGAAACAAAGGATGGTAATAAACGGACATTTCTCTGGGTGGAAAGAGGTGAGAAGTGGCGTACCCCAAGGTTCAGTTTTGGGTCCGTTACTTTTTAATTTATTCATTAACGATCTGGATGTAGGAGTGAATTCTGAGGTAGCAAAGTTTGCAGACGACACTAAATTGTTCAGGGTAGTTAAAAATGAAACTGATTGTAAAGAGCTCCAGAAAGATCTCTCAAAATTGAGTGAATGGGCAACAAAGTGGCAAATGCATTTTAACCTAAACAAGTGTAAAGTCATGCACATCGGGGCAAAGAACCCCAACTACACCTACAAATTGATGGGGTCAAAGCTTTCTGAGACAAACCAGGAAAGGGATCTTGGGGTCTTGGTGGACAGCTCAATGAAGATGTCAACCCAGCGCAGCAGCAGTGAAAAAGCAAATTCTATGCTAGGCATGATCAGGAAGGGAATCGAAAAATAGGTCGGCAAATGTTGTATTACCTCTCTACAAATCGATGGTAAGGCCACATTTGGAGTACTGTGTACAATTCTGGTCTCCGCACCTTAAGAAGGATATAACGGAACTGGAAAAGGTACAGAAAAGGGCAACAAGAATGATCCAAGGGATGGAGCGGCTCCTTATTAAACCAGGTTGCAACGCCTTGGTCTTTTCAGCCTTGAAAGACGGCGTTTAAGAGGTGACTTGATCGAAGTGTATAAAATCATGCATGGGATAGAAAAGGTGAATAAAGAAAAATTATTTTCTTTGTCACAAAACACTAGGACTAGAGGGCACTCCCTGAAGCTCCAAGGTAGGAAAATTAGGACTAATAAAGGGAAATATTTCTTCACCCAGAGGGTCATTGGGTTATGGAACTCACTTCCAGAAGAGGTTGTGACAGCTGTCAGCCTGAACAACTTCAAGGCAGGATTAGACAGATTCATGGATACCAAGTGTATCGGTAGTTACTGAAAAGGACATTCAAGTGCCACCTCGGAGTTGGCTGAGATAGGCAGGATTTCCCTGGTACTGGTTGTGGGGGTCGGGAGCAGGTCAGGTTTTGCCCTCCCTTCTGCTCGAGATCCCCGTGTACAACTGGTGGGCCACTGTGTGATACAGAATGCTGGACTAGATGGGCTGAGGTCCGATTCAGCATGGCTCTTCTTATGTTCTTATGTTCTTATGTTCATGGTCCATCCTCCTTCAAACGGCACCAGGATGTAGAGTGGGTCATGAGGGCTCTGTGTGTCAGGTTGGGTCTTGATCCGTCATTGGATTAGGTTTGCAGCAGTTTTGGGAAGTGAGTGAAGGTACTTCAAGTCCCATCATGCATGGTCTGCCCTCCTCCAAGCTGCCCCAGGATGCAAAGTGGGTGATGGAGGCTCTGTGTGCCTAGTTTGTTCTTTTTTGGTAATTGGATGAGGCTCGCAGTGGTCTCAGAAAGTGAGTGAAGGTACTTCAAGTCCTATCATCCGTGGTCCGTCCCACTCAAAACTGCAGCAGGCTGTAGAGTGGGTCATGGGTACTCTGTGTGCCAAGTTTGGGCCTGGTCTGTGATTTATAGGGGCTTTAATGTTCTGCGGGAAATGAATCGGGTGAAGGTACTGCAAATCCCATCATTTGTAGCCCATCCTGCCCTACACTGCACCAGGTTGTAAAGTGGGCCAGTGGGCATCTGTGTGCCAAGTGTGGTCCTGATCCTTCTATGGTGTGGGCCAGAGTGCTCTAAGCAAGTGAGTTAAAGTACTGCAAGTCCCGTCATCCATGGTCCATCCTCCCTCAAACTGCACCAGGATGTAGAGTGGGTCTTGAGGGTTCTGTGTGCTAAGTTTGGTCTTGTTCTCTCATTGCTTGGGGCCGCAAAGGGGTCGCAAAGTGTTTTGGTCTGAAACTCCCACCATGCCTGACTGTCTCAGGCCTTTTCCTTACCCCCTCTGCCACTTTAAAGCGTCGGAATGTTCGTATTGGCGACTGCCTCAGGCCTTTGCCTTATCCTCCTCTGCCAGTTTAGAGGGTCGGAATGTTCGTGTTGGCTGGCCAATAGAGGCGTTATGCAAATGCTCCCTCACTGGCAACCAATCATGTTGTCAAAATGTAGAGGCCGGGAGCCAATCAGAACGCTGCCACATAATACAAACACACACACACACAAACATACAAACATTCCGCTTTATTAAGGTATACAGATACAGATATTTATATGCCGCCCTTCTCAACCCCGAAGCGGACTCGGAGCGGCTTACAGCAAACTGCAAATACAACAAACTACATTACTGCCATAGCACAATATCAGTACTACACATCACATTGCACTATAACATTATATCGCAATATCATTAGCAATATTGCATGTAAAACAAATATACAATTATAATATCACAATTGTATATTGGCACACTGAACTCTCATGAGACCAACAGAAAGTACTGAAAGGGTTTGCTGGGCATTTACCTTGAGTTTGAAAGTTGTAGTTCACCTACATCCAGAGAGCACTGTGGACTCAAATAATGATGGATCAGGACCAAACTTAGCACAAATACTGAATATGCCCAAATGTGAATACTGGTGGAGTTTGGGGGAAAATAGAGCTTGACAAATGGGAATTGTAGTTGCTGGAATTTATAGTTAATTCACAATCAAAGAGCATCCTGAAATCCAGCAACAATGGAATTGAACCAAACTTGGCACACTGAACTCTCAAGTACTGAAAGGGTTTGCTGGGCATTTACCTTGAGTTTGGAAGTTCTAGTTCACCTACAACCAGAGAGCTCTGTGGACTCAAATAATGATGGATCAGGACCAAACTTGGCACGAATCCTCAATATGCCCAAAAAGGCAGAAGAGAAGAAGAGGAAGACGAGGAGGGCATGGAAGTGCCCCCCCCCCGCGCTCCGGCGTCGTCCACACCCCTTTCCCGCTCTGCCCCCCCTCCCTCACTGCACTCCCCCTCCTTCTCTCTTGCATTCATGTGCTGGAAGGGGGAAGGAATGAAACTGAAAGGGGGAAGGAAGGAAAGAGAGAGAGGGAGGGAGATAGGGAGGGAAAGAAGGAAGAAAACAGGGAGGGAAGACAGGAAACAGAAGAAGGGAAAGAATGCCAGGCAAGAGTGGGGGGGGGGGGGAGCGCGAGGTGGAAGTGAAGCGAGGAGGAGGGCGAAGGCATGCTCTGTGTGTAGCAGCCTCAATGGGAGTTCGCCTCCCTCTCTTCAGTACAAAGTCTTGAGGAAGCCCCGGGCTGGTCAGCATCGGCCGGGGGGCCGCATCCGGCCCGCGTGCCGCAAGATGCCCAGGTCTGGTCTGGAGCAACAAGCACCTGAGGCAAAGCACCAAAATCAGTGTGTACAGAGTTATCGTACTGTCTATTCTCCTCTATGGGTCTGAAACATGGGTCACCTATCGCCAACACTTACGACTCCTCGAACGCTTTCATCAGTGTTGTCTTCGCACAATCCTAAATATACACTGGATCGACTATGTGACGAATGTTGCAGTCCTTGAGTAAGCAGGGATCACCAGCATTGAGGCCATGCTATTGAGAACACAGCTGCGCTGGGCAGGACACGTCTCTAGGATGGAGGACCACCGCCTCCCTAAGATACTACTCTATGGTGAACTTGCCACAGGTCAGCGCAAGAGAGACGCCCCAAAAAAGAGATATAAGGACTCCCTGAAACAACATTTCAGGCTCGGCCAGATTGATCGCCAAAAATGGTCCACCCTGGCCTCACATCGGGAGGTGTGGAGACGCACTATCTGTGGCCTCTTTCGAGAAGTCACGCCGAACAGGTCTCGAAGAGAAACGACAACGCAGAAAAAACCGCAACTTGGAAACAACATCACCCAAGGAGACTTTCTGTTGTGCTTTCTGCAACCGGACTTGCCTATCTCAGATTGGCCTTCTTAGTCATCAACGCGCTTGTAGAAAGTGTGGGATGAGTCCTTCCTGAATCTTAATTCGTGAAGAAAAGCCAAGATACCATACTCATAATATATCATAACTATCTTATACTACATTACATTATAATTATTATATTATAATATATTGACATTACAATATAATATAACACTATATTATATTATATTATTACAAAATAATACATTAAATTAAATTGCATTACAAATATTATGTTATAATATAATACAATATATTGACATTATAATACATTAAATTATATTACATTATAATAGCATTATATTACTATTATATCATACTAGCTGTACCCGGCACGTGTTGCTGTGCCCTATTTAGGAGATGCGAGAAAGTCTGAGTATGTAAGGGTTGGAATTGATGTTACTTACGGTCTTGGTGGGGTCATGGCTGTGTCTTTGTGGGTTGTTCTGGTGGGTGGGATGTTGAAGTCCTGTAGAGTTGTCGGTGTGTGGTGTTGCTGGCGTTCTGCAGAGCTTGTGGATATACAATGTTTTTTGTCTTTCCATCTGCTGTGTTGATGTAGAGGTTCTGTGGTTTCCCAACTCTGGAGCATGCTACGTAGAGTTGTCCGTGGGAGAAGCATTCTGTGTCAAGGTCTATGCCACAGATTTGTAGTGTTTGCCCTTGAGCCTTGTTTATGGTGATGGCAAAAGCTAGTGTAATTGGGAATTGGAGACGGCAGAAGTGGAACGGCATATCGGTCGGGATCATAGGTATGCGTGGTATGAGGACGTCTTGTCCCTTGTAGGGTCCAGTGAGGATGGTCGCCTCAATGACATTGTTCTGCAGTGCTTTGACGGCAAGACGTGTGCCATTGCAGAGTTTTGGCTGATCAATGTTTCTCAGCATAATGATGGCTGCACCCAATTTTAAATGGCGGTATGTGTTTGTCAGTGGTGCCTGTGTCCCTGGTGCCCTATTTGTATTAGTGTTATGTCCTCCTGGTAGTTGTTATGCCCTCCTGTGTTAGTTGGTTGTACTGTGTAGGTTTCTGTTTAGCAGTGGTATGTATGCGTTGTGTGTGTTGTGTGTCTGTTGTGTTGTGGGTCTGTAGAGGTAGGCATCGCTAGTTGTGTGGCTGTCATGTTGTGGGTGTGGCGTTTGTAAAGTGAAGGATTGGTAGTGTGTGGGTGGGATGGTGCTTGGAGAAGAGTTTGTGGTGTTGAGTGTGTAGTTTGTTGTTGTGAGTGTACAGTGGTAGTGTGGTGTGGATGTACAGTGTGTATGTGGGGTGTGTTAGTTGGTTGTACTGTGTTGTTTTCTGTTTAGCAGTGGCATGTATGCGTTGTGCGTGTGTTGTGTTGTGGTTCTGTAGCGGTAGGCATCGTGAGTTGTGTGGCTGTCATGTTGTGAGTGTGGTGTTTGTTAAGTGGGTGTCTTTTGTTGTGTGTGTCTTTTGTCCTGTGAGTGGTATGTATGTGCTCTGTGCACATAGTTGTGTATCTTCTGCATATTGGGGTTGTGTGGTATTTTGTGCTGGCTTGGTCTTTTGGATTGTGTTTCTCGACTGTGGTTGTGAGAGTTGTAGTGTCTGGAGGAGTGTGTGGTGTTTTTTGTTGTTGTTGTGATTGTGTGGCTGATCGTACTGTGGTCAGTGGTTTGTGGTGATTACCAGTGGTCAGTTTTACTGGTTTGGCCAGTGTGTGCGAGGCTGAAGGAGCCTGTCCTTTAGGTACTGTGTGTCCTCGGCAGTCTGACTGGCTGTGGTGGTGTGGGAGGCTGTCGTGAGGTGATTTGTTTTGGAGGCAGTTATTTTAAAGAAACTGTCGTGCGCAGGGGGCAGGCCGGGGAAGGGGATGGAGTGGTTTGGGGATGGCAGGGGGCGGGGCCTGGGCTGGGGGAAGGGGGTGGAGTGGTTGTGGGGATGGCAGGGGGCGGGGCCAGGCCGGGGGGAGGGGGTGGAGTGGTTGTGGGGATGGCAGGGGGCGTGGCCGGCATTTTGTGTGGGCCGATGTCGGCCAATGGGATTCACTGGCGGCTGCAGAGGATGCTGGGAAATGTAGTTTTTTAATCGTTGTTTTGGGGGCCTTCTAGGTTTTGGGGGGGAAGTTTCTTTGCTAAAAACCTTCCTTGCCTGAGGCCTATTTTTGTTGCCAAGTTTGGTGTCTCTGCCTTGGAAGGTTTCTCTGCCTATGGCAGTCTTTGGATGACGGGTCCTCCTTTATATACTGTATTTTTCGCACCATAAGGAGCACCTGCTGATAAGACGCACCCTGTTTTTGGAGGAGGAAAATAGGAAAAAAGGGGAGCCCTGCGGAGGCGCTGCGGCCTCTTCCTCCCTTCCCTCCCTCCCTCCGGCCTCTCTCCTTCCGTGCGTACTTACAGCCGGCGAGGCCTTCCTCCCCTTCCTGTTCGGAAGACAACGGGGGCAAAGATGGCAGCAGGCCAGACGTCTTGAGGGCTCCTCAAGTCGCCAACTGTTTCTGCCGGCCAGAGGGCGAATCGCGCCCTCACCTCCGGCCACAGACGGTCGAGAGGCAGCGAAGCCAGGGGACCACACCGCCTGCTCCAAAAGCCCCCCCCCCCCTTCTCAAGAGGGGGAGGCTGAGAGAGAGCCCGGAGTGCGATCCGCATCGGCAAGCAGGCCGCGAAACGGGTAGCGGGCTTAACCCGCACCTACTGCCAGCCCGGCCCACACAATTCCAGCAAGAAGGAGGGGGGCTAAGGAAGAAAACCCTGGGGCCGAACACCAAGCCCAAAAGAAGGGAGACGAACCTGAGGAAGACGAGCGGCTGGCATCCGAGAGCCAGGGAAGCGGGAAAGAAGGAACCCTGAAGAGAGGAAGGCACGGCCGGTAAGAACAGAAAGGCAAAACCACCCGGAGGAGGAAGAAGGGGAGGGCGGCCTCCACGGAGACCCGAAGACAGAGGCGCATCTTCCTGACGTCAGGAAGATGCGCCTCTGTCTTCGGGCCACGAGGGCGGCCTCCTCGGAGACCCGAAGACAGAGGCGCATCTTCCTGACGTCAGGAAGATGCGCCTCTGTCTCGAGCCACGAGGCGGCCTCCACGGAGACCGAAGACAGAGGCGCAATTTCCTGACGTCAGGAAGATGCGCCTCTGTCTTCGGTCTCTCGTGGGGCCGCCCTCGTGGCCCCTCCTCCTGCTCCACCTCGGGTTCCTCCACGCCGCCGGTAAGTACAATATATCCCCCTCTGCTCCCCCCTCCCTCCCTGCGTCTTTCGCTCCATAAGACGCAGCTGATTTTTCATCCCACTTTGGGAGGAAAAAAACTGTGTCTTATGGTGCGAAAAATATGGTATATAGATATTGTGTATTGGCATCAAATTGCTGCCTTTTGTCAAGCCACTCTGAGTCCGTCCCCCCCCCCCTCGGGGGTTGAGAAGAGCGGGGTAGAAATGATGTAAATAATAAATAAATAAAGATGCCTTGTCTTGCATTTAAGCATTCCTGGACTAAAAACCTCGATATTTAGAAAGATATTGCAGTACTAAATTCCAGGAAGTGTACTCAATGCAAATCTCTCCTTTCAATCAGACTTGAAAATGAGGTCAGGGAGTTTGTGTGGTCTGGGTGCAAACCGTAATTCCGGATCTGTCATACAGAGCGGCTTTAAATTCAGCTGTTCTTTATTTTAAAGTCTGCAATATATTTTAATCAATTTCCCGCCCGCTCAGCACCATGACCTTGTTAAATGTATTCCATCAGTTCATGTACTCTTTCAAATATGGTCTGGCCATTAAAGGGCAAAACAAATACTGTATTCTCTGGGCTACACCAGAGGAGAAAACTTGTTTCAAAATACTTTTTAAGAAATCCTAAATTGTTGATTAATATAGGTCTCACTGCAGTTTCTGCGTGGCCTTAAACGTCTACAATCTAGACGTATTCCAGATTCTTGAACCCATAATAGAGGTTGAGCAGCCTTTATTCCAAATTCTAAAAATCCCCTAAACTACAAAATTCTCCACATGGGTGACTAAGATAGTGCTACCTTTGCTCTCTAATGGTTCAATTATACAAACTTTGTTTCATGTACAAAATTACTCAAAACATTGTCAATCAATCAATCAATCAATTTATTACTTGCTTAGACGCCCTCCACCAACGGTACTCTGGGCGACTTACAGAATAAATCAATAAAACACTTACATTATCATTAAAACCATTAATCA
Source organism: Anolis apletophallus (assembly GCA_030556195.1). Lineage (NCBI taxonomy): Eukaryota > Metazoa > Chordata > Lepidosauria > Squamata > Anolidae > Anolis > Anolis apletophallus. Next base: position 108,786,303 of record JARBWK010000008.1, on the reverse strand, counting down.
AGCACTCTGCCAAAGAACCAAGTCTTCAGTGCGACAGTAAAACAACTCAATTTGTGTATGGCTCGGATTTCGGGTGGCAGAGAGTTCCACAGTTTTGGGGCAGCGGTTGAGAAAGCTCTCCGTCTAGTGATCTCCAGGCGAATTTCTCAGGGCCCCAGTATATATAGGAGATTCTATTAAGAAGATTGAGGTGACCACTGGGATTGATAGGGGGAGAGACGGTCCCTAAGGTATGTCTGCCCCTGGCCATACAAGGACTTAAAGGTTAGAACCAATACCTTGCAAGAGATCCGGAATTCGATTGGTAGCCAATGCAGCTGACACAGGATAGGTGTTATATGACATCCCACAGGAGTTCCTGTAAGAAGTCTGGCAGCTGCATTTTGAACCATACGGAGTTTCCGGGACACTGACAAAGGAAGACCAACATAAAGAGCGTTACAGTAGTCCAGTTTCAAGGTGTTAAATTAGCTCCAGGATATGTGTATAAGATGTATTTGAAACATCAGTGAATTTCATGTTCAGACTTGGAACCCATCTAAGAGGTGTTTCATAATGTATACAAATATACTATTCCAATAATGTATACAAATATACTATTCCAATATTTTAAAAAATCTGAAATCCCAAACAGCTGGTCCCAAGCATTTTGGCTGGGGGATAGCGGGTTAAACCGCCAGCTACAGAAAATCTTGCTGACTGGAAGGTTGGCAGATCAAGCTGTGGGTCCAGGTGAGCACCTAGCAATTTTGCTTACCTAGCAGTTCAAAAACAGCTATGTGAGTAGATAAATCGGTATCACTTTGACGAAGTGGCAGAAGGCCCCCCTGAAGACATGCAGCAATTCGATCAGGAAGGCCCCCATGGTCAACAGGCTCCTCAGCATGGAAAAATGGAACTACAGCACCTCCCCATAGCCTCCAGATGCCGGAGATGAAAAAGAAGCAAGCCTTGCCTCTGTCTATGTACTGTCGGTCTATGTTATTAATTGTATGGCGACTTTGAATGTTTGCCATATATGTATTCTGTAATCTGCTCTGAATCCCCCCCGGGAAGATAGAGCGGAATATACAGTAAATAAATTATATTATTACATATTATACTCAATTTATACTCTTAAACCAACACACACACACAAGTGTCTGAAATTATATGTTTCATCAGTGAGATGTAATATCTCTCTCCCCTAAGTGAATATGCATCTTGACTGATTAACATAGCAAGGGGATATCTTCTTCCTTCCATTTATCATGGTGCAATGGAGCCAGGACTAAAGCATCACAACTTTGTTATTAGGCAGTTATGAGATTTGCTCCAAGACACCAGATGGCAGTAAAAAAATGAGATAATCTCACAAAATTTAAAGAACAGGAAAGATATACCATATTTACCAAGATATATCCCTCCCTAAACATCTACAAAATTGGGTGTTTCTTAGAATTGTGTGTGTGATATCTATCTATCTATCATCTATCATCTATCTATCTATCTTTGTGTTGGTAGTACTGAAATTAGTATGTGTCTTACAATCAATGGCATCTTAGAATAATACACTTTATTTATATTCTGCTTTATCTCCCTGGAGGGACTCGGAGGGGATTACAGTTTATATAGGGTATATAAGGCACATATTCAGTGCCCTTTTACACAGTGAAAAAACAGCAAACAATACACAGGCACAGGTAAAGGCCTTCCCCTTTCCATCTCCGGAGTCTGAAGGTGATGCTCCAATCTGGCCATGAGGAGGTGCTCTTGTATATTTTTTCCATGATGAGGAGCCTGTTGTCTATATACTTTCTCTGATTGTTACCGGCATGTCTGTATAGGTGCCCTTTTACCTCCCCGCCGAGGCAGTACCTATTGATCTACTTAAGTTACATGCTTTCAAACTACTAGGTAGACAGAAGCTAGGCTGACAGCTGGGATCTCACCCTGATTCGCGGCTTGAACCTGGTAATCGAGTTGTTGTAAGTTTTTCAGGTTGCATGGCCATGTTCTAGAACAGGGCTGTCCAACAGGCGGCCCTGGGGCCCTACACGGCCCCCGAGCCCCTTCCCAACTTGTTTTAATAAAATACAAATAAAAAATAAAAATAAAATTTAAAAAACCTACTTCCGGGTTTAGGCAAGCATCGCGAGACTACGCCAGCCACAGACGGGATTTCGAGGGAGGTTGAAATCCCGTCTGTGGCTGCGTAGTCTCGCGATAGCTGCCGAAATCTCGGGTCCCACGGGATTTGCAGCCGCCCTGGGTGCGCACCTCCTCCTCCCTCGCGGCTGCTTCCAGGCCAGCCCCCATTCCCTCAGAGAGAGGGAGGAGGGGAGTGAGGCAGGGAAAGCCCCTCCTGGCTCCCTCCTCTTCCGGTGGAGGGCCCTCGCTTCCTGCCCCCGCGGATGGGAGAGCCGCGCGCCCGGCCTGAGCTTGGCCTCGGCTCCAGCGGGGCTCTTCGGGACGGCGGCGGCATTGGCGCTTGGCCCTGTGGCGGGGCCCTCAGTATGGGTAAGGAAGGGCCTGGCTCAAATCAATCAATCTAAAAACAGTGGGACGTTGGGTGAGGGGGGGGAAGGGTCCCTCAGCGGCGGTTTCCTTGGCGATGCTTCCTTCCCCTCCTCCGCGCCCCTCCCCCTTGTTGTGCTGCCTTCCCCCGCGTGCAGGGCGCAATGTGGCTTCCTTTGCACCTGCCCCCGTGGCTTGTCTTCCCTTCAGGGGGGGAGGGAGCTCTTTGGGCCTCCTCCACCCGCCTCTGGGAAAGGAGGCCCCATCAAGCCCCCGCGACGGCATTGAGGTGTTTTTTTTTTTGGTGTGTCCCAATTTGAGTGTGGACTCAAATAACTCAAAGGTATTAGGAAACATTCCCCCAAATCCACCAGTGTTCCCATTTGTGTATATTGAGTATTTATGCCGAGTTTGGTCCAGATCCATCATTATTTGAGTCCACAGTGCTCTCTGGATGGAGGTGAACTACAACTCCACAACTCAAGGTCAATTGTAAGTAAATTGGAGCTGGGGAGGGGGCGGAGCCGGGTGGGGGCGGAGCCTGGGGCGGAGGCAGACCCTTTGGCCCCCCAGGTGATCAGTGACCGGAATTCCGGCCCTTGGGCCCGTAGAAGTTGAACAGCCCTGTTCTAGAAGCTTCTAGGACATAGCCATACAGCCCGAAACACCTACAACAACCCAGTGATACTGGCCATTAAAGCCTTCGACAATGCATTGAACATCTCTACGGGGAGAAACTGTTCCAAGACACACAAAAATTGGAAAAACTAAGGACCAGGAAAGCACTTCTACTGTGCTCTCTGACTTTCCTTCTACGCTGCAGAGACACAGATATTATCCCAAAATTTCTGGCAGCCAAAGGGGCTTTCAAAACACCACAGGAATGCTTCTAGAACATGGCCATTTAGCCCAAAAAACATACAACAACCCAGTGATTCCGGCCATGAAAGCCTTCAACAGTGCATCAACCTGCTAATCCTTTGGTCAGCAGATTTCCTGCAGCTAGTTGCTTGAACCACTGCCCTATCGTGGCCCTGGTATCAAAGAGGTATGATAATTATGCCAGTTCTCTCTTAGAATCTGTAGATTCTCCAGCAAAATTAACTTCCAGTTTAAAAAAAATGACCATGGAATTATGCTGGAAGACCTAGAGATTTCTAAAGAGAATATTTCTCTTTAAATAATAACTAATGGAGTGAAACAAGGTTGTGTTCTTGCACCAACCTTATTTACAATCTTCTTCAGCATGACGCTCCAAAAGGCTATGGCAGACCTAGAAGAAGAAGATGGCATATATATATATATGCTATCGTACTGATGGCAGCTTATTCAACTTAAGCTGTCTGAGGGCTCGCACTAAGACTCTAAACTATCTAGTCTGTGAGGTGCTTTTTGCTGACGATGCTACCCTTGTCGCCCATTCAGAAGCTCATCTGCAGCGCCTAACATCCTGCTTTGCAACAGCTGCAGAGCTGTTTGGGCTGGAAGTCAGCCTGAAGAAAACGGAAGTTGTCTACCAGCCTGCACCTCAGGAAGAACACCATCATCCCCACGTCAGCATAGGCAAATCTGTGCTTAAGCCCATTCAGCAGTTCACCTACCTGGGAAGCATCAACTCTTCAGATGCCAAGATTGATAAAGAGATAGATCACAGATTAGCAAAGGCATATAGTGCATTCGAAAGGCTTCACAAAAGAGTCTGGAATAACAAACACCTGAGGCAAAGCACCAAAATCAGTGTGTACAGAGCTATCGTACGGTCTATTCTCCTTTATGGGTCTGAAACAATGGTCACCTATTGCCAACACCTATGACTCCTCGAACGCTTTAATCAGCGCTGTCTTTGCTCAATCCTAAATGCACACTGGACTGACTGTGACGAATGTTGCTGTCCTTGAGCAAGCAGGGATCACCAGCATTGAGGCCATGCTATTGAGAACACAACTGCGCTGGGCAGGGCACATCTCTAGGATGGAGGACCACTGCCTCCCATACTACTCTATGGTGAACTCACCACGGGTCAGCGCAAGAGAGGCGCCCCCCAAAAGAGATATAAGGACTCCCTGAAACAACATCTTAGGCTCGGCTATATTGAACACCAACAATGGTCCACTCTGGCCTCCATAATGCTGTGGCCTCTTTCGAGAAGACACGCCAAATGGGTCTCGAAGAGAAACGACAACGCAGAAAGAACCACAACTTGGAAACAACATCGCCCAAGGAGACTTTCTGTTGTGCTTTCTGCAACTGGACTTGCCTATCTCAGATTGGCCTTTTTAGTCATCAACACACTTGTAAAAAGCGTGGGATGAGTCCTTCCTAAGAATCTTCATTTGCGAAGTAATGCCGAGAGAGAGAGAGAGAGAGAGAGAGAGAGAGAGAGATTTCTCTAAGCATGTGGTTATCCATTGTAATTCTGTGGTCAACTTCTAATGAAGAATGATCATAAGAGTTATGCTAAAGGACCTAAGAATCCTTTAGGTGTTTCTCAACCTTCCTAATGCTGCGACCCCTTAATGTTGTGGTGACCCCTAACCATAACATTATTTTCATTGCTACTTCATAACTGTATTTTTGTATGTGGGAGGGTTGGGTTGATTTTGTCATTTGGGAGTTGTAGTTGTTGGAATTTATAGTTCACCTACAATCAAAGAGCATTCTGAACACACCAACAATGGAATTGAAACAAACTTGGCACTCGAAATTCCCATGACCAACAGCAAATACTGGAAGGGTTTGGTGGGCATTGACCTTGAGTTTGGGAGTTGTAATTCACCTACATCCAGAGAGCACTATAGACTCAACAAGGATGAACCTGGACCACACTTGACATGAATCCTCAATATACCCAAATGTGAACACTGGTAGTGTTTGGGGAAAATAGATCTTGCTATTTGGGAGTTGTAGTTGCTGGAATTTATAGTTTACCTACAATCAAAGAGCCCCTTGCATCCCACCAATGATAGAATTGGGTAAAACTCCCTATACAGAACCCTCATGCCTTGAAGGGACTAGCTGGTGTGAGCCTCCATCCCACCTCTCACACTCTCCCTCACCCACACATGTGCATTATGCTGCCATGCGCCAAGCATGCCTGCTCTCCCCTCCCTGCTTGGAGTCTCAGAAACAGCCCTCCTCTTGGCTGGGAGGCCTGCCAATCACAGCAAAGGAGAGTTTTAGGTGGGAGAATTCGCAGTCTGTTTCCAAAAAGAAAGAGAAGGACAAGCAGAGAGATCTTCAACCTTCTCTGCCAAAGGGCTTCCTAAGACCATCAGAAATATATGTTTTCTGATGGCCTTTGGCGACCCCTCTGAAACCCTCTCGCGACCCCCCTGGGGGTCCCGACCCCCAGGTTGAGAAACACTGCCCTAGAAGATAAAAAAAAGTGGTTTATAAAAAACCGTGGGTCTTTTTTCATTTTCATGGGGTTGTATGCTCCAAGCTCCCACCAAAATGGAGAGCCTGCTGTACTTGCATCCAGAGGATTTTGAGTTAAGCAGCCCTGGCCAGTTCCCAAGGAACAAGGAAACCTTAATGGAAAAGTGGTAGTCAAAAGCACAGACACTCTATTCAGCTCGCCCTCTCTTCTAGCCGTAGCCTGCTGTAGTTTTCCATCCTTGAAAAGAGCTACTCCATGTAGCTTCATCTTCAGTTATTGTATACACATGTCGCTAGGAATATGTGCTTTTTCAATAGAGGTATGACATAATTTTCCTTAAGAGATTGTGTTTCTTAATTGAGTAAAACAGCTTGGGCATTTTAGACACTAGGCTTTAACAAAAAAATAGAAATGGTTCTTGTTTTGAGAGGCAAGAACAAGTGTTTTTATAATTAAAATAACGATTTAATTTAAAAAAATAGTTCATTGACTCTATACTACGCTGTTATGCACTATCCCAGGGCTGTCCAAGCTTCCGGTCATTTATCACCTGGTCAGAGGGACGCGAGAGCTGGGCGAAAGATCTCCCGCTGGCCTGGATGGCTCGCGGGGGAAGCAAGAACCGGGCGCTCGCTTCCCCCGCGAGCCACCCAGTAGGCTTCCCTGGAAAGCCTGCCCCCTCGCTCCCTCCCGCCCTTCCCGGCGCCGCCGGTGTCCCGATTGTCGCGGCGCCGGGGAAGGAGGAGGTAGGGCAGGGAGAAGGAAGGGAGCCAGCTCCTCCCCCTTGTCTCGCCCCCTCCTCCCCGAGAGAGGTACGGAGGGTGGTGCAGGGAGGAGCTGGCTCCCCTTCCTCCTCCCTGCCCCACCTCCTCCCCCGACCGGCATGTTTTTAAAAAAAATATTTTTAAAAAATATATTTTTTAAAAATAAATTATTTCAGGAGGGTAGCGGGGGCCGTGTCCAACAGGCTGGGGGGCCGTATACGGGTCGCGGGCCGCCTGTTGGACAGCCCTGTTTTAGAACAAACACAGCCCTCCACTTTAAAAACATACAAACACAAACAAACCCATCACCTGCATCATTCATAGTTTGTCACCAAGCACTTTCTCAAAGGTCAAAATCCCATCAGCTGCTGCATCATTCCCTCTTCTCAGGCCTTGGTGACTTTTCCTATCGTCCTTCCTGCTCCAACCAGCCACTGATACCACAAACCCCCACCATTCCAGGTTAGAGCCTTGTTGAACTAAAAAAACACACACATCTTCCAAGATGCTTCAAAACGGGTAGGGAGAAACTATGCCGGCCTTACCCCCCCCCCCTTCCTTCTCCTCCAGCCACTACCTAATTTCGCAGATACCCCGGGTTGCCAGGGAAACCTCTCAGCCCATATCGCCTCCCTCCTCCTCCTCTTCCTCCGCCACACACCCTCCCTCTCTCCTCACCATGAACTTAAGGGCCTTCTCCTGCATCACCGCCTCGGCCGGGTCCATCGCTCCTCTCTGCTGCTGCTGCTCCCCCGCCAGCTCCGGGCCTGAGGCCTGGACCTAGGCCGCCCCCGCTCTCCCTCCCTTTCCCTCAGTGCAAGGCCGCAGACAGTGCAGAGGCAAACAGGAAGCCACTGCTTTCCCTGGCTCGGCTCACTGGGAAATGTAGTCCCAGGCCCGTCTACTGAGCAGTCTCCGATACCGCCATTGGCTCCCCTTGGCTTCGCCCTCCCTCCTAAAGTGTCACGCCGGGTGTCACGCCGGGTGAAATCGCCGCTTCTGCCGCCCGGCGTGACACTTTAGGAGGGAGGGTGGAGCCAAGGGGAGCCAATGGCGGTATCGGAGACTGCTCGGTAGACGGGTCTGGGACTACATTTCCCAGTGAGCCGAGGGAAAGCAGTGGCTTCCTGTTTGCCTCTGCACTGTTTCCCCTTGGCTCCTCCCTCCCTCCTATAGCGTCACGCCAGCCTCGCGCATGCACACTTTTTTTTGGATTTTTTTCCGGATTTCCCCCCAATTTTTTTGGATTTTTATAAAATATTCTTTTTTTAATAAAATATTTTTTGCAGGAGGGTAGGAGGGCCGGAACCAAGGGGCTGGCGGGCCGTGTACAGCCCACGGGCCACCTGTTGGACAGGCCCACATTATCCCATACCTGGCCCTTTCATAGCCTGATCAAGCCCATCTTAATATTTCTGGCTATTTGTTTTTGTTGTGTATTGTCTGCGTGAGCTTTAAGGTTGCTGTTTTCATACCCCAGTGTTTCATTTAATTTCATTTTATCTTATTGTTATGTTTTTCTATGTTTTATTTTAATCCTATTTTGTTTTTAATGGGATTCTTTTGGCTTTGATGTTTTTGCTTTGATGTTTTCTGTACATTTTGTTCCATGTGTAAGTTGCCCTAAGTCCCCTCAGGGAGATGGAGGCGGTGTATAAAAAAAGGTTTTGATGTTGTTGTTGTTGTTATTAACACAACAAGATGAGTCCACAGCAAACAAGATCACTCTGCTGGCTGTTGTATTGGATCACACGTCGGACACTTCCCAAGTGTCTAGGACTGTGTGATGTATCAGCAAATAATGTGTGCAGATCCCAGTAAGGTGGCCTTTTGCAGCTGGCAGCTGGTAATTTTGTCATTGCCGATTGTATTTAAGTGCAGGCCAAGGTCTTTTGGCACTGCACCTAGTGTGCCGATCACCACTGGGACCACCTTGACTGACTTGTGCCAGAGTCTTTGCATTATTATTATTATTATTATTATTATTATTCAAAACTCCACTGCTGCTAGAGCTGGAAAAAACTGCATGATTTGTTAATTTGGATCAACACATCTAACCAAGTTTTTTTTCCAGACTTCCTTTTGAGGCGGTAGATATGTGAGCATTTAAAATGAATGACTACACTTCAAAAATTGATCATTATGCAATTCCCCAAAACTCTTCATTTTGATTCAACAGTGTGTGATTAGCTATTCACAGCAGTCAGCTAGACTGCCAACTACCTCATTCCCATTGCATGGTACACAGACGGACATGCACATAGCTCTGCCTGTTCTTTCCGGAGCAATTTGTTTAAAAAATAAACCTGGCTAGAATCCAGAAGTCTACCTTTTTTGGAATTTGTGAACAACAGAGATGCTGAGAGTATATTTTTATTGACACAAACATAGGTGGAAAAACAACATGCTTATGAATCGATGCCTTGGACTCTGTGTCACTTCTTTCTTCTACCTCTCTCTGCTGTCACTCTTAGGTAGAAGATCTCTCAGACATTTCCATTTCTTCAGAGTTTTAGAAGTGTCAAACATCTGGGCTTCTTCCATCGGCATTGGCTATTTCCTCTGTTGGAGAATAGATAGTTAGTGGAAAGCAGTTTGTCACAGGTTGGTTAAAACTGCCTGGCAATGTCATATCATGCCTGGGTGGACAAAACATGGGCCTCCAGATTTTATTGGGACACAACTTCCATTAGTCTCAGCCAGCATAAACAATAGTGACGAATGTTGGGAGTGGCAGCTCAATTACATCTAGAGGGTCTTCAAGTCACCTGTTGATTACAGTCAACAGATTCATGAATTTTATAAAGTTCTCTTAACCAAGGAGTATTCAGAAGAGGTTTTCCCAGTTCCTTTCTCTAAGGATGGATCTACACCAGGGGTGGGCAATTAACGGCCCTCCAGGTGTTTTGGACTTCAACTCCCATAAATCCTAACAGCGGGTAAATTGGCTAGGATTTCTGGGAGTTGAAGTCCAAAACACCTGGAGGGCCCGTAATTGCCCACCCCTGATCTACACTGACTAATATTCCAGGGTTGAGCCAGCATGCCCTATGTCAGATTGGGTATGGTTCACACAGAGATTCCCCCAGCCTCTGCAAAGGCAGAAGTGAGTCCCCACCATCCAATGGTGCCAAAATCCACATAAAGGTGGTCATGCCCTGTGCTACCCCAGATCAGCTTCATGTATCGTTTGACCACCATGGAGCTGATCTCGCTCAACATCAACCTAACTGGCTAGTGTAGATGTGACCTAAAATAAAGCCTACAGTTTTTGGTCTCCTAAACAGCCGAGGACAGCTGATCCTGCTTGACTTCCATGACCAAATGATAACTGATGCTTTTAGGATATTTACGTACCAATGCTTCAAGTTCTCTGCGAGATCAGTCTAGTTCTTTAGTACAGAGGAGTGCATTAGAGCTCTTTAGTTACCTGATGCACTCCCTCTTTGCGATGGCACAGCTAATTAGTAACCAGCTGCATAAATCACTACTGACCAAGCGATCATGAATTCAAAGCCAGCCTGGGTCGGAGTAAGCTCCCGACCATTAATAATCTAGCTTGTTGTTGATCTGTGCGGCCCGAAAGACAGTTGCATCTGTCAAGTAGGAAATTTAGGTACCGCTTTATGTGGGTAAGTTAATTTAACTAATTTACGACACCATATAACCTTCCAGCAGTGTGCGTAAGAATGAGTAAGTACTGCATCAAGGATTCAGTGTCACAAGTGGACGGTGAAGTGGCAGCTCCTCCTGTAGCCAGAATCAACCATACCCTCATGAAGCCAGAAAGCTGGAATGTTAAATTGCCTCTGTGTCTATATATGTGTATGTCTATGGCATTGAATGTTTCACATGTATCTATGCATTATAATCCGACTGAGTTGCCTGCGGGCTGAGAAGAGTGGAATATAAAAAATCATAAATTTGCTTTGTTTACTCATTTTGGTCAGATTCCCTCAAGAGAACTTTACTTCCTCCCAGCCTCAGTCCAAACTGTTTCGCCCAATCTTATCTTTTTTCCTTTTAGATAGTTCCCGCAATAAACTGCTTTTATTTAAAACTGTCATTGCCCCTTAATCCAAGCACTAGCTTCCGCCATACCCAACCCATTTCGTCCATCAAAAGGTCTTAAAAGTTGTATTAATTAGACCTTCCTTCCCCAATGCCTCTTATCATTGATGTAGCTACCTAAATCCAAGGTCAGTATTAATACGAGGCCATGAAATTATTCCCAACATGCATTGCGTGAAGGGATGAGCCAATTCCTCAGCCCAGCAGATAGCCATATTTTCACTAGGCCATTGGATATGTGTGTGAAACCTCTTCCACATGAAGTAGGCTACATTCAAGATCTGAGAAAAACAATCTCTATTATGTAATGGCATCTTAGAGTAAGAAACACATGTCCCTTCAGATGCTCTTGGATTCCACTGGATTCCCATCATCCATGAACCTAACTCTTGCTTAATCGGACTGATTGTTTTTTAGAGTCCAGCAGTTGAAAAGCTTAGCCTTCTCCGCCATAGTCTGACCACTGATTCTCAAAGTGGGCGGTACCACCCCCTTGTGTGCGGTGAGGTGATCCAAGGGGGCGGTGGGAGGCTCAGGGGAATTTGGTGAGCGGTGAACCCCTTTAAGGGGGCAGTGAATGATTGGCCATTTAGGATGGTCTTATTTGGCCTCACCTCCTTTGCTTTAACCCCCACACACAGTGCAGTGCGAAGGCTGCAGTGCAAAGGCCTCCGCGTCCTCCGGCGGAGCCTCCCTGCCATCACGGAAGAAAGCGCGGCCTTCCCCGGCAGAGTGTAACTCTCTCTCTCTCTCTCTCTCTCTCTCTCTCTCTCTCTCTCTCTCTCTCTCTCTCTCACACACACACACACACACACACACCACACACACACCTTGACATCATCATCCCTGCGGTGTTTGCTATGCAGGTCGAGTAACTGTCTAGCTGCTTTCACCTCAATTCTTGGCTCTGGGAGAATTAGATTTTGAAACATTTGGCTTATTATGGAAACAAGGAATGGTGATAAAGCTTCAGTAGAGACACTTTTTTTCTCATGATAACTTTTTCAGGAGTAAATGTCCCTTCCAAGGGGGAGATTTCTCTCACATCCTCTTGTCTCACCCCTGTTCTTAACTGTGAGTCATTTGTAAATTGTTCGCAAGTCGGATGTTTGTAACTCGGGGATTGCCTGCACTTCCATTTAATATGTGGCGTACAAGCTGTGTTATCTGCTTTGGCAATGTGTTAGCAGATAAGGTCAATTTCTGCACAAACCTACCATCAACGCTTCGCGTCTCGTCCTTACGTCTTGGAAGATCTCTCGCTTCCCTGCTTAACTCATCGCTCTCATGGTAGGAGACAGATCTTGAGAAGCTGGTGCCAATGAGAGCCAACAGAAGCAGGCAGACAAGCACCTTGGTATGCATCTCTGGGAGAAAAAAATAGGCACAGATGATATTGTTTGCCCAATATCATGTCCCATCTTATCACTGTTCCCTCTGCAAATGTACAAATTTCTCAGGCCCTACTTTTCTCAACCACCCTGGGGCCTAATCTATACTGCCATATAGTGCAGATTGAACTGCATTATATTGGTCAGTGTAGATTCACATAATGCAGATTGAATTGAATTTATTTACTATATTTCTATCCTGCTCTATCTCACCCGAAAGTGATTCAGAGCGGCTTACGGAATTGAACTGGATTATGTGAGTCTATACTGTTCAATGCAGCTATTCTGCATTCTGAAACTGCATTATATTGCAGTGTAGATGGGACCATAGTTAACTAAGTAGTTGGTTTAATGATATTTCTATTGGATTTGGGGTGCAGGTTTGGTCAGATGTTATCTGAGGTGCATCTACACTGCAGAATTGATATTCATAAGGTTTTCTCATTTTTTCTTTGAGATACATTATGATTTTTTCCCCTAACCCGTAGAGGTTTAGTATGGTACAAGGAAGAGGAGCAAAACCTGTGCTTCTTGCCAGAACCCTGTGTTTCTTTTTCAGATGTGATTAACAAACCAAATGTAATATGTATTGATTTCACCTATTTATCCAACTGTATTTTGTTTGCCTGCAAAGAGATTTGGTAACACTTTAGAAACAAACAGAGATAATTAGGTTACTAGCACATGTTTTTGTAAACTTAAAGTGCATCTACGCTGTAGAATTAATGCAGTTTGACACCACTTTAATTGCCATGGCATAATGCTGTGGATTCATTGGAGTTGTTGTTTTACAAAGTCTCTGCAAAAGAGGGCTGGTGCCTCACCAAACTATAACTGTCATGAACCCATGGCAGTTTAAGTGGTATCAAGCAGTGTTAGTTCTACAGGAAGGTCCACCTTTAGTTAAGCATATTTAACTAAATTCTCTAGACTTTACTCTCCAGCCCAAACTCTAAACTCGATGGAAACATCATTTAAATATTCTTCAGTCATTCGTAGAATTTACTTCCTTCTCCCCATGCAGGGGGTGCCTAGTAAAACAGGTTGGGGGGAGAGTTACTATTGTGGCAATAGTGTCAACATTGTGTCTATGGATGTATTTACACTGTAAAATCAATGCAAGGAGCCCCTGATGGCACAATGGGTTAAACCAGGGGTAGGGAACCTATGGCTGATTGCATCTGGCTCTCTAGAGCAGCCCGGGCCTCGGTTTCCTAGCATGCAGCGGGAAGAAGTGACACATTCTCCATTCTCTTCCTTCCTTCCTTCCTCTTCCTTTCTTTCTCCCCTTCACCCTTTCTTTATCCTTCTCTCCTTCCTTTTCCCTCCCTCTCCCCTTCCTTCTTTCCTCCATTCTCCCTTTTCCTTTCTTTCTCCCCCTTCTCCCTTTCCTTCTCCTTCTCTCCTTCCTTTTCCCTCCCTCTCCCCTTCCTTCTTTCCTCCATTCTCCCTCTTCCTTTCTTTCTCCCCCGTCACCCTTTCCTTCTCCTCCTCTCCTTCCTATTCCCTTTCTCTCTCCCCTTCATTCTTTCCTCCATTCTCCTTTCCTCCCTCTTCCTTCCTTCTTCTATTCTTTTTCCCCAAGTCTTCCTTTCCTTCTCCTTCCTTCCTTTTCACTTCCCTCTCTCTTCCCTTCTTTCTTTTCTTCTTTACCCTTCATTATTTTAGTTTTTCCTCACTCTCTTTCTTTTCCGCACCCTTACCTTTCCTCCCTTCCCATTTCCTACTTTCTTCCCCTCTTTGTCTCTCTCCTGCTTTTCTTTTCTTCCTTTTCCATAGTTCATTCTTCTTTTCTTTCTTCCTCTCCCCTCACTCCTTTATTTCCTCTGTCTGTCTGTCTGTCTGTCTGTCTGTCTTTCTTTCTTTCCCCCTTCCTTCTGTCTTCCCTTCCTTCTCAGAATCCTGAGCATGCCTTTTGCAGAGCCAGGTCTGAAGTGTCCCGTTATTCTGCCTGGGGAATCTTTTTCTCATAGTATGTATGTATGTATGTATGTATGTATGTATGTACTCACATTTAGTTGACAGCAGTCTTAAAATATTATATATATATATATAAAATAAATTTCCAAATATTTTGCTTTCATGGCTCTCTGAGTCAAAAAGGTTCCCGACCCCTGGGTTAAACCCTTGTGCCAGCACGACTGCTGACCAAAAAGGCAGTAGTTTGAATCCAGGGAGCGGGGTGAGCTCCTGTCTGTCAGCTCATGCGGGGACATGAGAGAAGCCTCCCACAGGATGGTAAAACATCAGGGCATCCCCGGGCAGCATCCTTGCAGATGGACAATTCTCTCACAGCAGAAGTGATTTGCAGTTTCTCAAGTCACTCCTGACATGGAAAAAAAATCAATGCAATCTGGTATCACTGTAATTGCCAGAGCTCTATGCTGTGGAATCATGGCATTATAATTTGGTGAGGCATTAACACTTTTTGGCAGGGAAGGCTAAAGACCTTGTAAAACTCAATGCCATGGAATCGTGCAGTTAAAGTGGTGTCGAACTACATTAATTCTCCAGTGCAGATGTATCCCAAAATAGAAATAATGAGAGACACATCCGAAGAACACGGACAAAGAAAAGGAAGGCATTCTCCTCTTACCTGCAAGATTAATCTTATCAAATATCTGCACCAGATTTGGAGCTCTCTGCTACTCCTGACACAGCAGGCGGCTGCTCTTTTAAAGATGGATTCAGATTTACTCCTCCCCTTGAGGAGCTCTTTGCTTCAGAGATCTTTGTACAAATTGCTGAAGCCTGTCTTACTGGAAAGATGATAACACTATGTAACAACATTTGGAAGAAATATGATCTTCCTGGTTTGAAAATGTTCTTTCCTGTTCAGTTGTGCGGTATTATCTTTGAATAGTTGTTCTACTTCAGAAACTTTGTTTTTGTGGCTGCCACAAACTATGTTGAATTGGTTGAGACTCGATTAGATATTCATTGAAAAACTATAGCAAATTGTGCTGCAGGATGTCCGACAAAAACTTTTTTTTGCAGTTTAATAATTTCCCCCATGTTTTTATGATAGCACCAATTAGGAAATGACATTAAAAATCCAGGAACAAAAATCGTGCTACATAGTGCAATCATTCCACTGTGTAAAGCAGTGGCAACTACTATACGGTATATGTTCTGTATCAGAAACTAGAGCTGATGTGGTCTATCCAATGCAATTTTCTAAATCAGCACCCCAACTAACCAAACCAAATCTAAAGTTCACCAGAAACTGATTCGTGGCCCTATTGATATTAATGCTGACGAGTGGTCCCTGGTCAAAGTGGTCCCTGGTCAACATGGTCCCTGAACAAAGTGGTCAGTGGTCCCTGGTCTAGTGGTCTCAGGTCAAGTTGTCCCTGGTGAAATTGATCCCTGTTCAAGTGGTCCCTGGTCAACATGGTCCCTGATCAAAGTGGTCCCTGGTGAAGTGGTCCCTGGTCAAAGTGGTCCCTCATCAAAGTCGTTCCTGATCAAGTGGTCCCTGGTCAAGTGGTCCCTGGTCAAGTGGTGTAAAGTCTGGTCAAATTGGTCCCTGGTCAACATGGCCCCTGGTCAAGTGGTCATTGGTCAAAATGGTCCCTGGTCAAGTGGTCCCTGGTCAAACAAACAGGTTGGGAACCACTGGTGTAAAGTCTTGTAGCACAAAAGAGGGGGGCATCATAGAAATATAAGAAGAGTCCATTGGATAAGATTGATGGATGATCCATTTAGTCCAATGAGTCGGATATTTGTAACTCGGGGACTGCCTGCACTTCTATTTAATACTTAGAAATGCCACCCAAATGCCTTTGGGAAGTCCATAATCAGGACAGAATGGCAATGGCCTTTCCCCACTTTGCTCCTAGAAGCCTGTACTTTAGAGCCATTGTGGTCCTACTGATGATATTGGAATGCAGCTCTCATTCTTCTCCACAGTTGACTATGCTGGCTTCATAAGACAGGAGTTGAAGGTGCTGAAGTCCAGCAACATCTACAGTTTGCACTGAAGTGACATATGTGTTGGTTTCAGAGAATCCGAGCTCATGAAGGCTACTTAGCTACTACAAAAAAAAACACAAGGTATGGCAGGAAATGCACAAAGGAAACACTATTGCTAGGTGCAATTGTATGATACAATAATATTGCTAAATGCAGTTATATAATAGAACACACGAGGGTGCTGTGACCCAGCGACCGCTGTATCTATGAATGAATGCTCTATATGCAGCACGGGAAAAATAAACATATATAATGAACCCAAAAGTCTTCAAGGCGTCAACATAGATTGGTAATAGTTGTAGCACAGCAGTTCTCGTTTGTGCCTGGGGACCAGGGAACAGCATCGGGGGTGCCATTAGCATTAGGGCCTGCACCAGCAGAGATCGATTCTGAAGAGGATTTGGAAGGGTTACCTGAAGGAGCGTTTCCCATCACTGGGCCTCTCTCTCCCACTGAAAGCTTGGCTTGGGATGAAAGTTGGCTTGACCCCTGTGCAGACATAGATGAAAGCCAGGTGCAAATGGAAAGCAGTGATAGTGAAAGTTATGAGCATCCGGGGGGGAGAGGGTCACAGGAGCTTCTGGGTGAAAACATGGAAGAAAGCGGCTGGGAAGATTCTAGGGAGGAGAGCTCTCATGGAGATAGGGACCCAGCTGCTGAGAGACAAGGCCGAACCTTTGATAGGAGAAGTAGCATTGAGTCCAGGAGAAGGGGATGGCACCGCAGCCTAGACAGGCCGAGGTCCGTCAGCAAAGATTGGAGACGACAAGGCCTAGAGCGTCAGGGACCTCGGCAGAAAGATTAAGTATAGCATCCATGGGAACTAATCCCCAGTGCTTCGGCCACGTCTCTTCTGAGCAGACGTGTAGCGAAGTGGGTCCACGGAGCTAAGTTGGCTAGTGGCCACCAAGTCTTGCCTTGCATTTACCTTGCCTTGTTCCTGAATCCGCATTGCTGCGCGGAGCCCTGCTTAAAGCCTTTGGATTGCCTTGCCAAGCTGTTTTGGACATTGATTGCTTCAAGCCTTTTGGATTACTTTGCTATTCTTATGGACATTATACCTTTTGAACTGTTTTATATTCAATAAAGTAGTTAGCCTTCAGTCCGTCTCTGTGTGTGTGATTAAGGGGCCGGTCAAGTCCGTGCATCGTGACAATAGTACATATAAGTGCAGCCAATCGAATAAGGTACATCCGCGGGGAACCCACGCAATATAAGCAAACAGTAAGGGCGAAACTACAACACCCAACAGAGTTAGCACTAGCGGAAATGACGTGTAGGTCTAACCACTTCCCGTCGTTTCCTGGTGGTGCAGCAGTGACGCACCCAAGGCCTACAGTTCCCAGGGGCCCTTGCGAAGCAGGGGGAGTCCTCCGAATCTCGCGATGTGGAGTACTGTGTGCCAGACTCCTGGGCGAATCCCAGGAGGTCTCGCGATATCGCGGCAGGCCAGCGACTTCTCGGGAGGCGAGACCAAGATGGCGTGGTCTCGCGGGAGTTGGTCGCGGATTCCCAAAGTAAACAAACTTCAAAATAAAGGTATCGCCGTATGAATATCAAAAGTATGAGGTTGCTGGCGGTATAGATAAGCAATATATGTTGTGTTGGGGCTGCAGATGAATAGAATACGGCCAGATGCTGCTCCTGTCGTCCCAAGCCAGCCAGCTGCAGAGCCAATGCGTCACTGGGTCAGGATCCAAAAATCACGGTGTCCCAGCAGTATGTGTCCAATATCCCAGGATATAGTTATGAAGGGGTGCACCTTCTGTATGCAGTAGGCTATAGTGTTTCCCAAATTGTCATCAAATAAACAAAACACAGTCGTTCTCCGTAGAAAATAATGATGTATTTAGCATTTGAGTAGTATCCAAGTCATCTCATTTACATATTCCTTCAGATGTAGATAAACAGCATGATCTGAGCCAACGGGTATAGCCTGACATTAGTCACTTAAGGCAATCTGAGGCACCAGCCCGTTTCACCAGAGGCCACACGTATGTGACAGATGCTTCTTCAGGGCTCTCATGACCATAATAACCACATCTACAATGAAACAAAACGGAGTAATAGTAAGCATAATGCAAAACCAAGTACAAAGGAGTACATTAATACATTTATACTATATAACAGTGGGCACTGTTATATAGTATAAATGTATTAATGTACTCCTTATACGTGTGGCCTCTGGTGAAACGGGCTGGTGCCTCAGATTGCCTTAAGTGACTAATGTCAGGCTATACCCGTTGGCTCAGATCATGCTGTTTATCTACATCTGAAGGAATATGTAAATGAGATGACTTGGATACTACTCAAATGCTAAATACATCATTATTTTCTACGGAGAACGACTGTGTTTTGGCCGTATTCTATTCACCTGCACCCCCAACACAACATATATTGCTTATCTATACCGCCAGCAACCTCATACTTTTGATATTCATACGGCGATACCTTTATTTTGAAGTTTGTTTACTTTGGGAATCCGCGACCAACTCCCGCGAGAGCACGCCATCTTGGTCTCGCCTCCCGAGAAGTCGCTGGCCTGCCGCGATATCGCGAGACCTCCTGGGATTCGCCCTGGAGTCTGGCACACAGTACTCCACATCGCGAGATTCGGAGGACTCCTCCCCTGCTTCGCAAGGGCCCCTGGGAACTGTAGGCCTTGGGTGCGTCACTGCTGCACCACCAGGAAACGACGGGAAGCGGTTAGACCTACACGTCATTTCCGCTAGTGCTAACTCTGTTGGGAGTTGTAGTTTCGCCCTTACTGTTTGCTTATATTGCGTGGGTTCCCCGCGGATGTACCTTATTCGACTGGCTGCACTTATATGTACTATTACCAATCTATGTTGACGCCTTGAAGACTTTTGGGTTCATTATATATGTTTATTTTTCCCGTGCTGCATATAGAGCATTCATTCATAGATACAGCGGTCGCTGGGTCACAGCACCCTCGTGTGTTCTATTATATAACTGCATTTAGCAATATTATTGTATCATACAATTGCACCTAGCAATAGTGTTTCCTTTGTGCATTTCCTGCCATACCTTGTGTTTTTTTGTGCTTTCTCTTAGGAGATACTTGTTTTCCCTACTTAACTACTACTCATGATTCAACCTGTCTCTGGAATTTTTCACTAGCTGTATCTTTAGCTGTCAAGAGCCTTGTGTGTTTATCCCTTGTTGTATATCCGTTAAAGTATATACGATATAATTGAAACACCTTTGACAAATCTGGGGGTCAATTTGTGTATAAGTGGATTTGGCTTCCGTGGATTTGATTAATTATGAATTTGATAATAAATACTCTCCCTAGGAATTTTTCAGTCCTTCAGTGTGGCATGTTAGTGGCACTAGAGATTTCTAGATAGACTACCACTCCATGTCTCTCCAGGTCTTCCACTGTGATTCTGGATTAGTTTCAGTGGAAATTGACCACACAGGTGGACCTAGAAATGCATAGGCCTCATCTACACTGCCATATAAAATCCAGTTTATCTGATTTGAACTGGATTATATTAGTCTACACTGCCATATAATCCAATTCAAAGCAGATAATTTTAATTTTATATGGCAGTGTAGATGGGGGTCGCAGAGATGTTCTCTCAGGTCAAAAGCAAATAGCAATTTTTACATCCAGGTTTTTTTTTCTTTATATGGGAGTCCTGTGACCCCAATCCCAGTGAATATGGAAGGATGACTGAATTTGAAATGTTAATGACAGCTTTGGAAGCTTCTGAAAGAAGCTATTTACCCTTTAGCTTAAGAGAAAGGGATTTCAGGTGAGCTTGAACTCCAAAAACGTATTGTAAAGGCTCAGAATGTCCTTTGAGAGAAGATGGCAGTTCTATCAAGGTGAAAGCCAGGGTTGTGTATCCAATCGGGCATCAGAAAATGGCACTTTTGGATCTGATGTGCTTTAAGCGGATTGGATGACATGGGCAGTTAACATAAAGAGCACTGAAATGCAAGCTTTGTACATTGTCAGTATTACTTGCTGTTCTTCTTGGTTGAGGAATATCAAATATTAAAGCTACTGGGGGGAGCAGTGAAGCCTGGAGGCTAGGAAGGGCAGTGGAAAATTCTAATGTGACTCAGGGCTGATTCAGGACATTGGGGAGCAGTATGAAACAGAACAACCTCATAAAACTTAAAGAACTGGAAATATATAGTTAAACCTGTGGGGTATGACAGATTTAATCTCACATAGATTTCTCCTCCTCGCCCCCTCCCCCAGCCTAAATTGACATGAAACCAGTCACAGTACAGTTTCAAGAGAGCATAGTGTGATGTAGGACAATCTTAGTGGTGAATAGTTGGGTGGATTTGCTTTGAGAAGTTCTTTCTTAATAATCTCTTCTAGACAGTTACTGGGGGACCAGGGAAAGAACAGTGGGAAAGACTTTCATGCAAAACTTGGGTACTCCACTGAGCTTTCTACATCCAGGGAAGTCATAAAAAATCATAGCGTTGCATGAGTATCAAACAGAACGGAAAGAAGGGGAATGCACCACGAATGATGGTTGGACTGGTCCATAATTGGAGGCAAAATGGACAGCTGGACAGGACAAAAGTTGGAAAAGAGGATTGGGATATGGAGCCTTTTCTCCCTTTATGCTCCCGGGCTACCAATGCCTTGTGAAAGGGCATGGACGTGGTCTATCTATCCCAGGGGATTGGTTTTTTGCTTCCATTTGAAGGCTCAGGGCTCCAAGAACCAAACAGAACACTTTAGTTAACTCAAAACGCTTTATTGTCCATTATATAAGTTAACTTCACTCAGGCACTTTGCTTAATTTCCCCAAAATAACAACTGATGACATAGTCTCCAAAATAACGTAAAAAAGGTTCTTATTTAAAGTTTCTTTAACTAGTTTTGGTCCTCGAAGCTGTAGCTGAAAAGCTCTCTGTTTCCTTTCTGTTCCAATGGCTTTGAGGTCAGAACACTCGCAGCCCCAGTCAGATGGCTGAACTTGAAGTCACGAAGTCTTCCTCTTAAGGCCAGACGACTGGTTTGGAGGTGCTTGGGACTCCCCAGAGTTACTCAGCCTTCCGATATGCTGAGCCTTCTGCTTGAATTCCAAGGAATATCAGACTGTGGTATTGAAGGATGGCCTGACCAAGGGCCTGGTCCGGCAAACCTTTAGACAAATCCTTACAGGAGGGATCCTGGTAGTCTATAGAATGTAAAAGTAGCATGTTCCCCAGATCCCTGGAAAAAGGGGCGGAACAAACTCAACTGGGCTCTGCTAATGATGATTGGCAGGTGCTAAGGACCAATCAATGTAACTTAACCCCTTGCAAACTGTTCAGGCTGTAAAAAGACACTTTAACAATGCAAACCTTTAAGAACTCAAGATTTTCTGTGCAGGCTGCGCTCGCCACGCTGTCACACTCCCGGCCTAAATTTCCGGACTTTTGGAAATTTACACTCAAATGAGGTCAAACACCTTTGACTTCATGAACCTTTTTTGACGGTTTGTCCTCTGAAAACAAGATGACCACGCCACTGATAGGCCTGTCAAATACAGAAATCTTTTCTTTGGAAACAACCTTAATTTGCACTTTACATAATGTCATTCCAATCCGGAACCTTTTGGGTCAAAATTAAGGCTGGAGTCAACAACTGTGGGTTGTCTGGGTCACTATTAAGTGGGGCCAATGATCTATTGTAAATGATGGATGAGATCTCTGCCATGAGTGTGACTAGCATCTCATGGGTTAGATACATGTGTTCCCTCAAAATAGAGCTGAGTATCCTTCTACAGATTCCTATCATTCGTTCCCAGGCACCGCCCATATAGGACACATGAGGAATATTGAAAATCCAAACTATTTGCTCCTGGTTTGTGAAACTATGGATGAAACTTCATCCTTATTGAATTTAGCTAAACAATTGAGATCTTTGGTAGCTCCTATGAAGTTGGTGCCATGGTCTGACCTGATGGTCTTAACAGGGCCTCTGATCGCTATAAATCTTTTAAGGGCATTGAGGAAGGAAGATGTTTCCATTCCTTCTATCACTTCTATATGGACTTCTCTAATCACGAGACATGTAAAAAGTACTGCCCATATTTTACAGTTGGCAATACCGCCTCTGATATTTCTTGTGACCTCCCGATGTCCAAACACATCTATGACTATGTGCGAGATTGGGGGGTCTGTGGCTGTCCTATCTGGTGGCAGTTCTGCCATAAGCTGACTCTGACAATTGCGCACGAGACGTCTGCATTTCACACAATTGTATACCACTCTGCTTACAAGTTTTCTAGCATTTACAATCCAAAAACCATTGTTTCTCATGGCAAATTCGGTGAATGCCATCCCTTGCTGTTTAACCTTGGTGTGGTAGTGCTGTGTTAATAGCAGTGCTATGTGGCTGTAGTGTGGCAGAATAATGGGATTCTTAACACACGATCCTATCTTAGCCCTTTTTAGTCTACCTCCAACTCTAAGTATTCCTTCTTTCTCCAAGAAAGGATTTAAATCCTTTAAACAACTGTCTTTTGACAAAGATGTTTCATTCTCTAAGATAGCTATTTCTTTTACAAAACAATGTCTCTGGGTAGACCTAATGATGACTGTACAGGCTTTAGCTAAGTTTTGATGCTGAATTGCACCAATGTCCTTTGCTGTTATGTGATGAATTAGTCTGGCAATGGCTTCCTGAAGTCTAGTCCATTTGGAGAAACTTTCGAATTTGACAGGATTTAAGCCTTGTTTTGTAGAATCTTGATTCTCGATAGTCGATTTGCAATTTTGAATCTCGGGCAACTCTGTGCCTTTGGACACTGTGGTGCTTTGAGGAAATGAAGGATCTTGTGATGGAACCGAGCAAGGTCAGCAACTGGCCTTTTCATTTTGTTATTGATGCCATCTGACCCCTTTGACCAGCTTTTCTGTGCCCTCTGAGTTTAATCATATAGTAACAGAAACTGGGAAAGGGAATGGAGTTTCCCAACAATATATTGCTATGAGTTATACCAGATGTAATATAAAGTACTGGATCTTATGATAACTTGATCTTGCTTGTGCAATTATGATGTTACAAAAAGAGATCTTCAAACCTATTCTACTGTAATGGACTCTATACATTGACGATTTTGAAAAGTTCCAAAACTGCAGGTAGTGCAAATGCGGTGGAAAGACTTAGGTCCTATATCTGATGTGAATGTCAGAGGCCACCTGTCAATGGTCCAACTTGGCTTCTTTAAGTTACTTCTAAGCTGCATTAAAAGCCCTCTGTAGCTTGGGGCCAATTTTCTGAATGACTACCTTCTCCCATATGAACCTTCGAGTAATTTGAAGTCCTCTATGTAGACTGGCACATGTTCCAACACTCTGAGAAGCCATACAATAAGGACTTTCTCTGTAGCAACATCTCCGTTGTAGAGTTCCCTTCCAACAAATGTCAAGTTCAATCCATTGTCTTTTGAGCTTCTTATCAGACAGCCAGGGCTAAAGTGCTGTGTAGTTATGGCTATATTGAACTCTGTGGTTTCGAACTGAAGTGGCATTGGGGGCTATGTGGTGGGGGTGGGGTAGGGGGTGGAGCTATGTGCAAGGGAAGGCATGTAATTTCATTGTGCAATAACAGAACGACAAATAAAGCTATTCTATTCTGTTCTTTCTATTCAATTGTTTTCAGGCTATACAATCACAAGCAGCCTTTGTAATTACTTTAATTATGTGAGTGTTTTAACTCCGGCTTTTAAAAAAGTGTGTTTTAATAATAGTAATAATAATAATAATAATAAAGCTTTACCTGTTTTTTGTTGTTGTATCTCACTTTGGAAGTCCTGGTGTTTTGAAAGGCAAGGAACAAGTGTTTTAATAATTAAATTAACTATCTAATTAAAAAATAGTTCATTAATCCTATACTACACTGTTATGCACTAGCCATCTTAGTATTTATGGCTATTTGTTTTTATTGTGTATTGCCTGAGTGAGCTTTAAGGTTGCTGTTTTTATACCCCAATGTTTTATTTAATTTCATTTTATCTTATTGTTATGTTTTTCTATGTTTTATTTTAATCCGATTTTGTTTTTAATGTAATTCTTTTGGCTTTGATGTTTTTGCTTTGATGTTCTGTGTACATTTTGTCCCATGTGTAAGCCACCCTAAGTCCCCTCACAGAGATTGACTTAAAATGAATGACTACACTTAAAAAATTGATCATTATGCAATTCCCCAAAACTCTTCATTTTGATTCAACAGTGTATGATTATTTATTCACAGCAGTCAACTAGAGTGCCAACTACCTCATTCCCATTGCATGGTACACAGACGGACATGCACATAGCTCTGCCTGTTCTTTCCGGAGCAATTTGTTTAAAAAAACCTGGCCAGAATCCAGAAGTCTACCTTTTTGGAATTTGTGAACAACAGAGATGCTGAGAGTATATTTTTATTGACACAAACATTGATGGAAAAACAACATGCTTATGAATCGATGCCTTGGACTCTGTGCCCCTTCTTTCTTCTACCTCTCTCCGCTGTCACTCTTAGGTATCAGATCTCTCAGACATCTCCACTTCTTCAGAGTTTTAGAAGTGTCAAACATCTGGGCTTCTTCCATCGGCATTGGCTATTTCCTCTGTTGGAGAATAGATAGTTAGTGGAAAGCAGTTTGTCACAGATTGGTTAAAACTGCCTGGAAATGTCATATCATGCCTGGGTGGACAAAACATGGGCCTCCAGATTTTATTGGGCAACAACTTCCATTAGCCTCAGCCAGCATAAACAATAGTGACGAATGTGGGAGGGGCAGCTCTATTACATCTAGAGCAGGGGTGCTCACACTTTTTCAGCATGGGAGCTACTGATTAAAAAACCAAGTCCCAAAGATCACCTACCCAGAAATGTAAAACGTATAACTATTTTCTTATTTATTTATTTATATATTATTATTCATTTTTATGTACCGCTCCTTCCAGCAGGCTCGGGGCAGTTTACATAAAATGAAGTTGTAAAACATCAACATTTCAATGTAATAACAATATAAAACAGAGCATAAAAATACATCCAACCACCCCATTTCTCCCACACTGCCATATTACCACACATATTATGAGCCAGAAAGTAAGAAGAGAGGCTTTTGAACTGCAAGGCCATTTAATACTCAGCAAGGTAAACAAAGGGACATGCAAAAATACATCCAACCACCCCATTTCTCCCACATTTCCATATTCCCCAACATATATTTCTCAAGGAACAAAGCAGGCAGAGGGGCTTTGGAGCTAAAAGGCCATTTTTAAACATTAAAAATAAACAAAGAGACATGCCACAGAACAATCAAGCACCCACCCCCAAGTAAAAAGACTGACCTTTGAGATGCGGTAAGGAAATGACCCCAAAGCGTCCTTCTCCTCCTCCTCCGTCATTGCTCCTATTTCCACGCCACCAGCATGCGTGCCGCCTCCAAGAGCTCACGAGAAGTCCGAGAGGCAGAATGGGCACTTCTGCACATGCGCGCAGGGCCAGCCATGCATCGCGTCATCCAGGCCCGCCCCCTTTGGTCTCCTACGACTCTGAGTGGCTGGAGAAGGATGGAGGGAGGAGGAGGAATCCAAAAGAGGGGGCCCATTCTGCCTCTTGGACTCTGGAGCTTTTGGAGGCGGCGCACGAGCAGGGAGCAGCGAGGAGCAACGACGGAGGACTTCTTTGCAGTGTGGAGGGGCGCGTGAAGAGGACCAACTGCAAAAAACCTGGTCAGGGGCATCAAGATCACCAGGATGAGGCCCAAAGATCACCCTGGTGATCCCGATCACCATTCTGAGCACCCCTGATCTAGAGGGTCTTCAAGTCACCTGTTGATTACGGTCAACAGATTCATGAATTTTATAAAGTTCTCTTAACCAAGGAGTATTCAGAAGAGGTTTTCCCAGTTCCTTTCTCTAAGGATGGATCTACACCAGGGGTGGGCAATTACGGGCCCTCCAGGTATTTTGGACTTCAACTCCCAGAAATCCTAACAGCTGGTAAACTGGCTAGAATTTCTGGGAGTTGAAGTCCAAAACACCTGGAGGGCCTGTAATTGCCCACCCCTGATCTACACTGACCAATATTCCAGGGTTGAGCCAGCATGCCCTATACCAGTTTGGGTATGGTTCACACAGAGATTCCTCCAGCCTCTGCAGAGGCGGAAGTGAGTCCCCACCATCCAATGGTGCCAAAATCCACATAAAGGTGGTCATGCCCTGAGCTACCCAAGATCAGCTCCATGTATCGTTTCGCCCAATCTTATCTCTTTTTTCTTTCAGATAGTTCCCGCAATAAACTGCTTTTATTTAAAACTGTCATTGCCACTTAATCCAAGCACTAGCTTCCACCATACCCAGCCCATTTCATCCATCAAAAGGTCTTAAAAGTTGTATTAATTAGACCTTCCTCCCCCAATGCCTCTTATCATTGATGTAGCTACCTAAATCCAAGGTCAGTATTAATACAAGGCCATGAAATTATTCCCAACATGCATTGCATGAAGGTATGAGCCAATTCTTCATCCCAGCAGATAGCCATATGTTCACTAGGCCATTGGATACGTGTGTGAAACCTCTTCCTCGTGAAGAAGGCTACATTCAAGATCTGAGAAATCTCTCTTATGTAATGGCATCTTAGAGTAAGAAATGCATAGCCCTTCAGATGCTCTTGGATTCCATTTCCCATCATCCATGAACCTAACACCGACTTCTCAAATGCAGCTGGTGGGGACGAGGGAGACGACCTTCTCGGTGGTGGCTCCCCATCTGTGGAATGCGCTTCCTAGTGACATACGATCAATTCCATCCCTCCTGACATTCAGGAAAAAAGTAAAAGCCTGGCTATGGGACCAGGCGTTTGCACACTAGTACAAGGCAGCATTTTAGACTGTATTTTAATGGAAAGTTGATGAATAGGGCTCAATACTTTTATGGACGGAACACTGTGGTTTTTGTATGTTTGTTTGTTTGTTTTTAAACTTAAATGAATGTGTATGATATGTTGATGTAATTGTATTTTAATGTGTAATGTTTTGGAGGGTTTTATACTGTGTTTTATGTGTTTTACTGTGTTGGCATCAAATTCTGCCTTTTTGGAAGCTGCTCTGAGTCCCTCCTCGGGGGTTGAGAAGAGCGGGGTAAAATGCCGGAAATAAATAAATAAATAACACTTGCTTAATCAGACAGATTGGTTTTTAGAGTCCAGCAGTTGAAAAACTTAGCCTTCTCCACCATGGTCTAGACCAGTGGTTCCAAAACTTTTTTGGCCTACCGCGCCCTTTCCACAAAAAAATTTACTCACCGCCCCTCTAGAAATTAATTTTTTAATTTTTTTAAATAGCAATTAAACAGAAAGATATGTGCATTAATGCAGTGGTTCTCAACCTTTCTAATGCCGTGAGCCGTAAATAAGGTTCCTCATGTTGTGGTGACCCCATCCATATTTTCGTTGCTACTTCATAAATAATTTTGTTATTCTTATAAATTCTAATGTAAATATCTAATATGCAGGATGTATTTTCATTGTTACAAATTTAACATAATGAAAGCATAGTGATTAATCACAAAAACAATTTGTTTGGGGGAGTATGGACAACGGATGATGGGATTTGCAGTACCTTCGACCAATTCAGCTCTAACTTCCACAGCCGAAACCCCATGAATGACAGACCTGGACCAAACTTAGCACACAGAACCCCCATGACCAACAGAAAATACTGGAGGGGTTTGGGCAGAATCCACAGTGATTTAGGGGAGATGTAGTTCACCTACATTTGGACAGCACTCTGAACCCAAACAACCCTGGATTTGGATGAAACTTGGCACAAATACTCAGTATGCCCAAATTTGAACACTGGTGGAGTTTGGAGAAAAAGTAGCCCTTCTCATTTGGGAGTTGTAGTTACTGGGATTTATAGTTCACATACACCAGCTACAATGGAATTGAGCCAAAGTTGGCACACAAACTCCCATGACCAACAGAAAATAGTGGAGGGTTTTGGAAGGAATACACAGTGATTTAGGGGAGATGTAGTTCACCTACATTTGGAAAGCACTCTGAACCCAAACAACCATGGATTTGGATGAAACTTGGCACAAATACTCAATATGTTAAAATTTGAACACTGGTGGAGTTGTGGGGGATTGATTTTGTCATTTGGGAGTTGTAGCTGCTGGGATTTTTAGTTCACCTCTAATCAAAGACTATTAGTATTTTGAATGCCACCAACAATGGAATTGAGCCAAACTTGACACACCGAACTCCCATAACTGACAGAAAATACTGGAGGGGTTTGGAAGGAATTGACAGTTATTTAGGGGAGATATAGTTCACTTACATTTGGAAAGCACTCTGAACCCAAACAACCCTGGATCTGGACCAAATTTGGCACAAATTCTCAATGTACTCAAAGTTGAACACCGGTGGAGTTGTGAGGGATTCATTTTGTCATTTGGGAGATGTAGCTGCTGGGATTTATAGTTCATCTATAATCAAAGAACATTTTGAACTCCCAACAGCAATGGAATTGAACTAAACTTGAGCAATAGAGAATACTGGACTTGGAAATTGGGAGGTGCTTGCATTTTCCTTCGTGCCATGGCCATCTCCCAGGAGGTGCCTGCAAACGCTGCAGTGACTCAGGTGGCTTTCCTTCTCCACTGGACCAACTGGCAGGCACACACTTGCAAGCACGCAACTGTCTCAGCCTGCCAGTTGGAACCCCTGGGCAGGCATTGCCTGGAAACCGCAGCCCGCACCCCCTTCCTCACCTCAACTTTGCCCATGGCGCAGTCCTGTATCGCCCCTTCCTTCCAAGGGATCCGTTGGATTGGAAGGAATGATACAGTACTGCGCCGTGGGTGGAGTTGAGGAGAGGAAGGGGGTGTGCCCTGCAGTTTCCAGACAGCGCCTGCATGGGGTTTCCAACTGGCAGACGCACACTCGCACGCTTGCGAGTTGGAATCCCGCCACCGCCCCCTTACAGGGCTTCAGTGCCCCCCAAATTCTCCTGATCTTTCCACCGCCCCCTTGGATTGCCTTATCGTGCACTAGGGGGCAGTACCGCCTACTTTGGGAACCAGAGGGCTAGACAAACCTTCTGTCTAAGCAATTATGTCTTCAATATGATGGTACTATATGTAAGAGGAGGTGGAATGAGAAGAAACGGTTGTACAGACAAGTCCCCATGTTATGAACAAGGGGTGCTTCTTAAGTTGAATTTGCATGTAGGTCGGAACAGATACATTTTTAAGTGTAACTTTAATCTGTCTGTCTGTCTCTGTCTGTCTCTGTCTCTCTCTGTCTGTCTCTGTCTGTCTCTGTCTGTCTCTATCTCACTCACCGTTGACTCACATACGGGGCGGTGATTGGGTGGCTGGTTGAGTCCCCGTTTAGATGATTTCACCTCACCTCTTGTCCCTGGGAGAATTAGATTTTGAAACATTTGGCTTATTATGGAAACAAGGACTGGTGATGAAGCTTCAGTAGAGACACTTTTTCTCATGATAACTTTTTCAGGAGTAAATGTCCCTTCCAAGGGGTAGATTTCTCTCACATCCTCTTGTCTCACCCCTGTTCTTAACTGTGAGTCATTTGTAAAGTGTTTGCAAGTCGGATGTTTGTAATTGGGGATTGCCTGCACTTCCATTTAATATGTGGCTTACAAGCTGTGCTATCTGCTTTGGCAATTGGTTAGCAGATAAGGTCGATTTCTGCAAAACCTACCATCAACGCTTCGCGTCTCCTCCTCACGTCTTGGAAGATCCCTTGCTTCCCTGCTTAACTCATCGCTCTCATGGTAGGAGACAGATCTTGAGAAGCTGGTGCCAATGAGAGTCATCAGAAGCAGGCAGACAAGCACCTTGGTATGCATCTCTGGGGAAAAAAATTAGGCACAGATGACATGGTTTGCTCAATATCATGTCCCATCTTATCACTGTTCCCTCTGCAAATGTACAAATTTCTCAGGCCCTACTTTTCTCAACCACCCTGGGGCCTAATCTATACTGCCATATAGTGCAGACTGAACTGCATTATATTGGTCAGTGTAGATTCATGTAATGCAGATTGAATTGAAATTATTTACTATGTTTCCACCCTGTTCTATCTCACCTGAAAGTGATTCAGAGCGGCTTACGGAATTGAACTGGATTATATGAGTCTATACTGCTATGTAATCCAGTTCAATGCAGCTATTCTGCATTCTGAAACTGCATTATATTGCAGTGTAGATGGGACCATGGTTAACTAAGTAGCTGGTTTAATAATATTTCTATTGAATTTGGGGTGAAGGTTTGGGTCAGATGTTATCTAAGGTGTATCTACACTGCAGAATTGATATTCATAAGGTTTTCTCACTTGTTCTTTGAGATACAGTACATTATTTTTTAAAAATCTAACCCGTAGAGGTTTAGTATGGTACAAGGAAGAGGAGAAAAAACCTGTGCTTCTTGCCAGAAACCTGTGCTTCTTTTTCAGATAGATGTGATTAACAAACCAAATGTAATATTTATTGATTTCACCTATTTATCCAACTGTATTTTGTTTGCCTGCAAAGAGATCTGGTAAGACCTTAGAAACAAACAGAGATAATGAGGTTACTAGCACGTGTTTTTGTAAACTTAGAGTGCATCTACACTGTAGAATTAATGCAGTTTGACATCACTTTAATTGCCATGGCACAATGCTGTGGATTCATTGGAGTTGTTGTTTTACAAAGCCTCTGCAAAAGAGGGCTGGTGCCTCACCAAACTATAACTGGCATGAACCCATGGCAATTTAAGTGGTATCAAGCAGTGTTAGTTCTACAGGAAGGACCACCTTTAGTTGAGCATATTTAATTAAATTCTCTAGACCTTACTCTCCAGCCAAAACTCTAAACTCGATGGAAACATCATTTAAATATTCTTCAGTCATTCGTAGAATTTACTTCCTTCTCCCCATGCAGCTGGTGCCTAGTAAAATAGGTTGGGGAGAGAGTTACTATTGTGGCAATAGTGTCAACATTGTGTCTATGGATGTATATTTGCACTGTAAAATCAATGCAAGGAGCCCCCAGTGGCACAATGGGTTAAACCCTTGTTCCAGCACGACTGCTGACCAAAAAGTCAGCAGTTTGAATCCAGGGAGCGGGGTGAGCTCCCGTCTGTCAGCTCCAGCTTCTCATGCGGGGACATGATAGAAGCCTTCCAGAGGATGGTAAAACATCAGGGCATCCCCAGGCAGCATCCTTCCAGATGGACAATTCTCTCACAGCAGAAGTGATTTGCAGTTTTTCAAGTCACTCCTGACATGGAAAAAAAATCAATGCAATCTGGTATCACTGTAATTGCCACAGGTCAATGCTGTGGAATCATGGCATTATAATTTGGTGAGGCATTAACACTTTTTGGCAGGGAAGGCGAAAGACCTTGTAAAACTCAATGCCATGGAATCATGCAGTTAAAGTGGTGTCGAACTGCATTAATTCTCCAGTGTTGATGTATCCCAAAATGGAAATAATGAGAGACCCCTGAAGAACATGGACAATGAAAAGGAAGACATTCACCTCTTACCTGCAAGATTAATCTTATCAAATATCTGCACCAGATTCGGAGCTCTCTGCTACTCCTGACACAGCAGGCGGCTGCTCTTTTAAAGATGGATTCAGATTTACTCCTCCCCTTGAGGAGCTCTTTGCTTCAGAGATCTTTGTACAAATTGCTGAAGCCTGTCTTACTGGAAAGATGATAACAATATGTAACAACATTTGGAAGAAATATGATCTTCCTGGTTTGAAAATGTTCTTTCCTGTTCAGTTGTGCGGTAGTATCTTTGAATAGTTGTTCTACTTCAGAAACTTTGTTTTTATGGCTGCCACAAACTATGTTGAATTGGTTGAGACTCGATTAGATATTCATTGAAAAACTATAGCAAATTCTGGTCAAACTGGTCCCTGGTCAAATTGGTCCCTGGTCAGCATGGCCCCTGGTCAAGTGGTCACTGGTCAAGTGGTTCCCAGTCAAAGTGGTCGGTCATCAAAGTGGTTCCAGATCAAGTGATTCCTGGTCAACATGGTCACTGGTCAAGTGGTTCCTGGTCAAGTGGTCCCTGGTCAAAGTGGTCCCTGGTCAATTTGGTCCCTGATCAACATGGCCCCTGGTCAAGGGACCCCTGGTCAAAGTAGTCCCTGGTCAAAGTGGTCCCTCATCAAGTGGTGTAAAGTCTGGTCGAAGTGGTCCTTTGTCAAACAAAAAGGTTGGGAACCACTGGTGTAAAGTCTTGCAGCACAAAAGAGGAGGACATCATAGAAATATAAGAAGAGCCCACTGGATAAGATTGATATCAAAAAAGTCAGACATTGGTAACTCGGGGATTGCCTGCACTTCCATTTAATACTTTGAATTGCCAGCCAAAGTCCAGCAACATCTACAGTTTGCACTGAAGTGACATAAGTGTTGGTTTTAGAGAATCCGAACTCATGAAGGCTACTTAGCTACTACTCCATACCTTTTCATGCTTCAACCTGTCTCAGGAGTTTTTCACTAGCTGTACCTTTAGCTGTCAAGAGCCCTATGTGTTCATCCCTTGTTGTATATTCGTTAAAGTATATATGATACTAGCTTGGGGATCCGTCCCTGCCCGGGTTATTTGAGAAAGGCATTGTGTGCCAAGGTTGGTCTTTATCAGTTGGTAATGTGGCTTGCAGTGGTCTCTGGAACTTAGTGAGGGCACTGCAAGTCCCATCGTCCATGGTCCATCCTTCTCCAAACTGCACCAGGATGTCGAGTGGGTCATGGGGGTTATTTGTGCCAAGTTTGGTCTCGATCAGTCAGTGGATGAGGGTTGCAGCAGTCTCAGGAAGTGAGTGGAGGTACTTCAAGTCCCATCACCCTTGATCCATCCTCCTCCAAACAGCAGCAGGATTTAGAGTGGGTCATAGGGGTCCTGTTTGCCAAGTTTGGTCTTGATCAGTCATTGGATGAGAGTTGCAGCGGTCTCGGGAAGTGAGGGAAGGTACATAAGTCCCATCATACATTGTACATCCTCCAAATTGCACCAGAATGTAGAGTGGGTCATGGGGACTCTGTGTGCCAAGTGTAGTCTTGATCAGTCATTGGATGAGGGTCGCAGCAGGCTGTGGAAATGAGTGAAGGTACTGGAAGTCCTATCATCCATGGTCCCCCCTTTCTCCAAACTGCACCAGGATGTAGAGTGGGTCATGTGGGCTCTGTGTGCCAAGTTTGGTCTTGATCAGTCCATGGTCCGCCCTCCTCTAAACTGCAGTCGGATGGAGTGTGGGTCATGGGGGCATTGTTCTGGGCCGCAGTGGTCTGTGGTGTCTGTGGGGAATGCAGGGTTTGAAAGTACTACAAATCCCATAATCCATGGAGGTACATCAAATCTCATCATCCATGGTCCACCCTCCTCCAAACTGCAGTAGAATGTAGCGTGGGTCATAGGGACTCTGTGTGCCAAGGTAGCTTACTGTCAATTCAGGCCATACACAGTCCCATGAGCTGAGGCCTAGTCAGGAAAATCAAGTTAACCCACGCTACATTGTACTGCAGTTTGGAGGAGGGTGGACCATGGATGATGGGATTTGATGTACCTCCATGGAGTGGATCTTGGGGGTTCTGTGTGGCAAGTTCGGTGTTTTTCTCTCATTGTTGGGCCTTAAACCGCCACCATGCCTGACTGCCTCAGGCCTTTGCCTTATCACCGTCTGGCAGTTTGGAGTGTCGGAATGTTCGTGTAGGCGAATGCCTCAGGCCTTTGACTTATCTCCCCTCTGGCAGTTTAGAGTGTCGGTTGGGAGCCGCAAAGTGTTTTGGTCTTAAACTCCCACCATGGCTGACTGCCTCAGGGCTCCGCCTTATCTCCACTCTGGCAGTTTAGAGTATCGGAATGTTCGTGTTGGCGACTGCCTCAGGCCTTTGCCTTATCCCCTCTCTGGCAGTTTAGAGTGTCAGAATGTTCGTGTTGGCTCGCCAATTAGAGGCGTTATGCAAATACTCCCTCACTGGCAACCAATAATGTTGTCAGAATGTAGAGGCCGGGAGCCAATCAGAACGCTACCACATACATACAAACACACACACATACATACAAACATTCCACTTTATTATATACTAGCTTGGGGACTCGGCGGTGCCTGGGTCATTTGAGAAGTGTAGCAGGATGTAGAGTGGGTCATGGGGGCTCTGTGTGCCAAGTTTGGTCGTGATCCATCAGTATTGGGAGTTGCAATGGTATCATGAAATTACTGAAGGTAGTGCAAGTCCCATCATCTGTGGTCCACCCTCCTCCAACCTGCAGCAGGATGTAGAGTGGGTCATGGGGGCTGTGTGTGGCAAGTGTGGTCTGTATTGGTGAATGGATGAGGGTTGCATTGTTTTGAGGAAGTGAGTGAAGGTACTTCAAGTCCCATCATCCGTGGTCCGTCTCACACAAAACTGCACCAGGATGTAGAGTGGGTCATGAGAGCTCTGTGTGCCAGGTTTGGTCTTGATCAGTCATTAGATTAGGTTTGTAGCAGTCTTGGAAAGAGAGGGAAGGTACTGCAAGTCCCATCATCCATGTTCTGCCCCACTTCAAACTTCAGTAGGATGTAGAATGGGTCACTGGGGCTCTGTGTGCCAAGTGTGGTCTTTATCGGTGTTTGTAGGGGGGTGCAGTGGTCTGTGGGAACAGAGAGGTGTGAAAGTACTGCAAATCCCATCATCCATTGTCAGTCCTCCCCTTAACGTCACCAGGACGTGAAGGTAGTCATGGGGGTTATGTGTGCCAAGTTTGGTCTCGATCAGTAATAGGATAAGGGTCGCAGCGGACTTGGGAAGTGAGTAGAGGTACTTCAAGTCCCATCATCCATAGTCCACCCTCCTCCGAACTGCACCAGGACGTAGAGTGGGTCATGGGGGCTGTGTGTGCCAGGTTTGGTCTTGATCAGTCATTGGATTAGGTTTGTAGCAGTCTTGGAAAGAGAGGGAAGGTACTGCAAGTCCCATCATCCATGTTCTGCCCCCCTCCAAACTTCAGTAGGATGTAGAGTGGGTCATGGGGGCTGTATGTGCCAAGTGTGGTCTGTATTGGTCCGTTTTGGTGGCCTCAGTGGTCTGTGGGAACCAAAGTGTTTGAAAGTACTACAACTCCCATAATCCGTGGGTCATGTCCCGCACACCGCACCAGGACATTAAGGGTGGTCGGGGTTATGTGTGCCAAGTTTGGTCTTGATTCGTGATTGCATGAGTGGAGCAGTGGTCTCAGGAAATGAGTAGAAGTACTTCAAGTCCTATCATCCATGGTTCACCCTCCTGCAAACTGCAGCAGGATGTAGAGTGGGTCATGGGGGCTCTATGTGGCAACTTTGGTCTTGATCAGTCATTGGATGAGGGTCGCAGCAGTCTTGGGAAGTGAGTGTAGGTACTTCAAGTCCTATCATCCATGGTTCACCCTCCTTCAAACTGCTGCAGGATGTAGAGTGGGTGATGGGGGCTCTGTGTGCCAAGTTTGGTCTTTATCGGTCTTTGTTGGGGGCCGCAGTGGTCCGTGGGAACCGAAGGGATTTAAAGTACTACAAATCCCATAATCCGTGGTCCATCTCCCCCAAACCGCACCAGGACGTAAAGGGGGTCGGGGGGGGGGGGTTATGTGTCCCAAGTTTGGTGCAGGTCTGTCACCCGCGCTGGTCGCTGTGGCCTGTGAAAGTGGCAGCCAATCAGAATGCCGGCACATACATACAAACCCACCCGCATACATACAAACATACATACATACAAACATTCTGCGTTGCTGTGCCCCATTTAGGAGATGTGTGGAAGTGTGGGTATGTAAGGGTTGGAAATGATTTGACAATGTGTTTTGTGTGTGTATATATGCGTATGTGTGTTTGTGTGTCTGTATGTGTGTGTGTATGTATGTGTTTGTATGTGTGTGTGTCTGGGTCTGTTTGTGTGTGTGTATGTATGTGTGTGCATGTGTGTGTGTCTGTGTATATATATGTGTTTGTGTATGTATGTATGTGTATGTGTGTGTATGTAGTTGTGTGTGTATGTGTATGGATGTGTGTGTGTGTCTGTGTATGTATGTGTATGTATTAGGCATGGTTTAGAACCCAAAAATAGCAAATCGTAAATCTAATGGGGGGGGGATTTTTTTTTGGATTAGTAATAGGAAGACTTACAAAAAAATTTCCAAAAAGTTCTAAAATGTAACTTAATTACTAACGAAATTCGTTTTTGTGGTGGTTTCTGGGAAGTGTAGTGCGGCGCCCCAGAGCTGCTCTGGGACCGCGGACGTGCGGGCACGGGTGAGGATGGCGAGGAGGCGGTTAGGGCGCCGCCGGTGTGGCTGTGAAGGTCCCGGTGAGTGGGGGCTGTTTTTTGGGGGGTTGCAAGGTAGGGGAGGTGGGTTCTTTTGTGCTAAGTATGTACCTCATGGTCTGGGGGAATGTGTTTCGTGGGATTTGTGGTTGTGTGGCGTATAGTTTGGCCGTGCATAACGGACAACCCACGACCACTCGATTTATATATATATAGATAATTGAAACACCTTTGACAAATCTGGGGGTCAAGTTGACCACACAGGTGGACCTAGAAATGCATAGGCCTCATCTGCACTGTCTTATAAAATCAAGATTATCTGTTTTGAACTGGATTATATTAGTCTACACTGCCATATAATCCAAATCAAAGCAGATAATTTTAATTTTATATGGCAGTGTAGATGGGGGTTGTATAGATGTTCTCTCAGGTCAAAAGTAAATAGCAATTTTTACATCCAGGTTTGTTTGTTTTTTCTTTTCATGGGAATCCTGTGCCCCTAATCCCACTGAATATGGAAGGATGACTGAATTTGAAAAGTGAATGGCAGCTTTGGAAGCTTCTGAAAGAAGCTATTTACCCTTTACCTAAAGAGAAAGGGCTTTCAGTTGGGCTTGAACTCCAAAAATGTATTGTAAAGGCCCAGACTGTTCTTTGAGAGAAGGCAGCAGTTCTACCAAGGTGAAAGCCAGGGCTATGTATCCAATCAGGCATCTGAAAATGGCACTTTTGGATCTGATGTGCTTTAAGCGGATTGGATGACATGGGCAGTTAACATAAAGAGCACTGAAACGCAAGCTTTGTACATTGTCAGTATTACTTGCTGTTCTTGGTTGAGGAATATCAAATATTAAAGGTACTGGGGGGAGCAGTGAAGCCTGGAGGCTAGGAAGGGCAGTGGAAAATTCTAATGTGACTCAGGCTGATTCAGAACATTGGGGAGCAGTATGAAGCAGAACAAGCTCATAAAACTTAGAGAACTGGAAATATATAGTTAGACCTGTGGGATATGACAGATTTAATCTCACATAGATTTCTCCTCCTCGCTCCCCCCCCCCCCAAATTGACATTAAACAAGTCACAGTACAGTTTCAAGAGAGCATAGTGTGATGTAGTTTTTATTGAAGATTTTTTTGCAATGTTGATACATAAAAGAAATAAAGTAACAAAATAGGGGACCCACGAGGACAAAGAGGGTAAGAATGTCGGAGATTTAAGGGGCAGTGAGTGGGGTTGAAGGAAAGGAGGGGGTAGGGGATCAAAAGTAAGGAGGAAAAGGAAAAAAAAGAAAAGAACAAAGAACAAAAAAGAACAAAAAAACAAAACCAAAAACATAGTATTCGACTTCCATTTTTTGTACATCCAGTCAATAGCATTGCAATTTCATGTTGATTGTTTCTTGATAATTAATATAAATGTTAGTAACACTTTATAATGTAATTTATATTAAATCATTTACTACTATCCTTATACATTTTTTCTAGTCTAGTTTACTACTATAACACTCTTGTTTAAATTGAATTTATATTTGATTGTAATCTATATTCATCAAATGGAGTCCAGTCTGTGGATTTCATTGGACTTCCATTACTTTATCTTAAAAAGAAGGTTAATTAGTCCATATCTCTGATATCTGATATTTTTTCTCGCCATATGTCCATATTCAGAGTTTTTCCCAGTTTCGATAACTTAGCGTAGGTCATTCGAGCCGCAGTAATGATATATGTAAATATTTTATCCTCGCTTCGGTCTAAACGCGCATGCTTATCTGTTAAACCTAGTAAGAAAAATTCTGGTTTGAATGGAATATTATTTTTTAAGATTTTTTGTGTTTCTTCTTGTATACCTTTCCAGAAACTTATTGCTTTTCGACAAGTCCACCATAAGTGGTAGAAACTGCCCACTTGTGGCTTACATTTCCAACATAAGCTGGAATTGTTTTTATACATTATACTCAATTTTTTTTGGAGATAAATACCATCTGTGAAAGATTTTTTAGCCAATTTTCCTTTAAACTAGATGAGTATGTGTATTTTATTTTTTTGGTCCAGATTGCTGGCACTCAAATAATTTTATTGGGTGGCCTATATTTTTTGCCCAATTGGCCATACAGTTCTTCACTTCTTCAGTTTCTGTTTCCCATTCAAGTAATTTGTTGAATAGTTTTGTTAATGGTTTTCCCCCCTGTTTCCATTAAGTTTTCCAAGAATTTTTCTTTTTCCTCAAATCCCTTTAATTTATCCTGTTTGTAAATATTTTTTATTTGTAAGTATTGAAGCCAGATCAAGTTACTATATTTCTGTTTAAGATCTTCCTGCAACTTAAGTTCCAAGTTATCCCCCAAAAGAAGATCCTTATAAGTTGGCCATTTTTGCCATTCCAGAAGTCTTCTTTGTTTAGCTTCCATAGACGAGATCCAGAGTGGCGTTTTTGAATAAAAATATAATTTATATTCGTTCCAGACCTTGATTAAAGCCGATCTTATAAAATGGTTACCAAAGTTCCGTTCAATTTTTGTTTGGCCATACCACGGATAGGAGTGCCATCCCACCCTTAAATTAAATCCCTCCAAGGTGAGAATCTTTTCATTCCTTAGAGAAATCCAACCTTTTATCCAGGTGAGAGCGCACGCTTCAAAATATGTTTTTTTTAATTTGGGAGCCCAAATCCCCCCTGTTTGTCCTGTCGATTGTAACTTTAAATTTAATCCATGCCTTTCTACCATTCCAAATGAATTTTGACAAGTTTTTATTCCAGATTTCAAATATTTTTACATTCCTGGTTATAGGAATATTTTGAATTTTTTTTTTGCTGTTAACCAAATTCCTAGATATTTAATTTTGGATTTTATCTGAAATCCTGTTTTTAAATGAAGAATTTCTTGGGTGTTTTTTTGAGATATTTTAGGTTAGAATCACTGTTTATTTATTTATTTATTTATTCTAAAACTGGCTACCTTTCCGAATTCTTCCATTTTTTGTGATCCAGTTTTGGATATTATCAATTGGATCTTGTATAATACAGATGACATCATCTGCGGATGCCCTTGTTTTATATTCCTGATTTGCAACTTTCATACCTATTACCTCCCTATCTTTTCTTATAGCTCTCAAAAGTATTACAATCGACAGAATAAACAGTAGGGGGGATAGCGGGCGGCCCTGTCTAGTTCCTTTACTTATTGAAATTTTTTCTGTTATTTCATTTTTTTATTTTTAGTCGTGCTTCTTGTGTTGAATAAATGGCGTTAAATGCATTTTTTTAAAAAAATAGCCAAAATCAATGTCATCAAATACAGTTTTTATAAAATTCCAATTTAAGTTATCAAAGGCTTTCTCCGCATCTAATGAGAGGAGCGCCATTTCTTTTTGACTGTTCGTATCAGAATATTCTAGGACATCTAAGATAATTCTTAAATTATCTTTAGTGCCCCTATTGGGAAAGAAGCCTGCTTGTTCCTCGCCCACCCAGAAAGGTTTTTAATCTGTTGGCTAAAATATTGGTAAAAATCTTATAATTTAATAGTGAAATTGGCCTGTAGTTACATCTGTTGGGTCAGTTTGACCTTTACTAATCATGACAATTTCCGCTTCTTTCCATGAGTTTGAGATTTCATTAGCATGTAGAATTAAATTAAATTTTAATTTTTTAAAAAATAAGGGGTAAGTTCATCTTTCATTGTTTTATAGAAAAATGCAGTGAATCCATCAGGTCCTGGAGACTTACTTCCATGCAGTTTATGTATAGCATCTGTTATTTCTTTTTCTGTTATTTCCCTATTTAGAATCTCCATTTGGTCTTCTGAAATTTTATTTTATTTTTGTTTGGATATATAAGTCGCAATTTTATCCATTGGGATTTGGTCATCGGTATAGAGTTGCTTATAAAATTTTATGAATTCAGTTTGAATTTCCTTATCAGAAGTATATGTTTTATTACCCTATTTTATTTTTATTATTTGTTGAGATTGTCCCCCCCTTATTTTCCTGACCAACCATCTCCCTGGTATATTTGCATTTTTGAAAAATTGTTGTTTTATATATTTGTATTTTTTAGCCATTGCCTCTAGTTCCAAGTGATGTTTTCTTTTTTTAGGTAGTCTAATTTTAAAGTATTATCTTTTTTATTTGGGTTTCTCTTGAGATAATTTTCTTTTTCCTCTATTTGATTATCTATATCTTTGAGCTCGTTATTTCTTTATTTATTTTTTTATAGAATTCTGTTGGATAAGGTAGCCTTCATGACTGCCTTCATTGTATCCCATACAGTTTGGGGTTTTACATCTTCTGTATCATTTAAGAGAAAAAATTCTTTTATTAATCCTTTGTTCTTTTTTATATCATTTTCTGTTTTTAATAAGTTGTCATTGAGTCTCCATATCCCTATTTTTCTTATAATTCATGGTAAGCTCAAGGGGGCAATGGTCAGAGTGTATACGTGGAAATATTTTTGTTTTATTTACTTTGGGAATTAAAGAAGATGACAGCCATTTCATGTCTATCCTAGACCATGTTTTATGACGGGAAGAATAGAAAGTATAATCTTTATCATTTGGATGAGTGAGTCTCCAGGGATCTTCTAGTGCAAATTCATCTCTAAAAGATTGAAAGAGTTTAGGGAGTTGGCTTTTATATTTTGAATTTGTTCCTTTGTTTTTATTACTTTTATCCATTTTACTGTCTAAGACTCCATTGAAATCCCCCAGGATAATTAAATTGTCAAATTCCGTTGCTTCTATAATCTCTTTAAAATATCTAATAAATTTTGTTTTTGGCCCATTGGGTGCATATATATTACAGACCAATATTTTTTCCGTGTCTTGAGTTATTAATACTACCACTACTCTTCCTTCTTGGTCTTTGAATTTAAGTTCTGATGGAATGTCTTTTTTAATGTAGGTCGTAACCCCTCTCTTTTTAGTATCATAGGAGGAATAATAAACTTTTCCTAACTTTTCTTGAGATAAATGGGATACGTGTTTGTGTGAAATATGTTTCTCCTGTAGAGCTATTATTTGATAATTTCCTTTATTAATTTGTCTAAAAATTAGACCTCTTTTACAGGGGGAGTTTAAGCCGTTAACATTTTGTGGGTAGATTTTTAGTTGCAGTTCATTCATTCTGTGGATCTACTTCTCCCTCCGTCTCGTTGTCTTCATTGTCTTCGATCTGTTGTCGATCTGTTTCCCCCAGAGTCATTGGCGCACCCCTGCAGCTCTCTGGACCACCCGGCACATTTCCCTTGAGGGGAAAGCTGTCTTATTGGTTGTAAGAGGTTCCTTCTGGGTTCTAGCGTATCCCTTGGTATTGATCCACCAGGAGAGGGGAGCGTTAGCTCTACTCAATGACTCAAGGTGGTTGAGAGGACAGAAGCTCTGTCATCCCCTGCCTGCCGCCATCTCCGCTCACCCGGAAGTTCAGTGATGTAGGACAATCTTAGTGGTGAGTAGTTTGCTGGATTTGCTTTGAGACGTTCTTTCTTAATAATCTCTTCTAGACAGTTCCTGGGGGACCAGGGACAGAACAGTGGGAAAGATCTTCAAACAAAACTTGGGCACTCCACTGAGCTTTCTACATCCAGGGAAGTCATAAAAAATCATAGTGTTGTGTGAGTATCAAACGGAAAGAAGGGGAATGCACCACGAATGATGGCTGGACTGGTCCACAAATGCAAGCTTTGTACATTGTCAGTATTACTTGCTGTTCTTCTTGGTTGAGGAATATCAAATATTAAAGCTACTTGGGGAGGGGGGGCAGTGAAGCCTGGAGGCTAGGAAGGGCAGTGGAAAATTCTAATGTGACTCAAGCTGATTCAGGACATTGGGGAGCAGTATGAAACAGAACAACCTCATAAAACTTAAAGAACTGGAAATATATAGTTAGACCTGTGGGGTATGACAGATTTAATCTCACATAGATTTCTCCTCCTAGCTCCCCCCCCCCCCCGGCCTAAATTGACATGAAACCAGTCACAGTACAGTTTCAAGAGAGCATAGTGTGATGTAGGACAATCTTAGTGGTGAGTAGTTGGGTGGATTTGCTTTGAGAAGTTCTTTCTTAATAATCTCTTCTAGACAGTTCCCGGGGGACCAGGGAAAGAACAGTGGGAAAGATCTTCATGCAAAACTTGGGTACTCCACTGAGCTTTCTACATCCAGGGAAGTCATAAAAAATCATAGCGTTGCATGAGTATCAAACAGAACAGAAAGAAGGGGAATGCACCACAAATGATGGCCGGACTGGTCCATAATTGGAGGCAAAATGGACAGCTGGACAGGACAAAAGTTGGGAAAGTGGATTGGGATATGGAACATTTTTCCTCTTTATGCTCCCGGGCTACCAATGCCTTGTGAAAGGGCAAGGGCGTGGTCTATCTATCCCAGGTGATTGTTTTTTTGCTTCCATTTAAAGGCTCAGAGCTCCAAGGACCAAACAGAACACTTTAGTTAACTCAAAATGCTTTATTAACCATTACATGAGTTAACTTCACTCAGGCACTTTGCTTAATTTCCCCAAAATAACAACTGATGACATAGTCTCCAAAATAAGGTTAAAAAGGTTCTTACTATAAAGTTTCTTTAACTAGTTTTGGTCCTCGAAGCTGTAGCTGAAAAGCTCTCTGAGTCCTTTCTGT
Source organism: Anolis apletophallus (assembly GCA_030556195.1). NCBI lineage: Eukaryota > Metazoa > Chordata > Lepidosauria > Squamata > Anolidae > Anolis > Anolis apletophallus. The sequence continues at coordinate 108,743,311 of JARBWK010000008.1, read as the reverse complement.
TCCAATGGCTTTGAGGTTGGAACACTCGCAGCCCCAGTCAGATGGCCGAACTTGAAGCCACGAAGTTTTCCTCTTGAGGCCAGACGACTGGTTTGGAGGTGCTTGGAACTCCCCACAGTTAATACTCAGCCTTCCGATATGCTGAGCCTTCTGCTTGAATTCCAAGGAATATCAGGCTGTGGTATTGAAGGATGGCTTGACCAAGGGCCTGGTCTGGCGAACCTTTAGACACATCCTTACAGGTGAGATCCTGGTAGTCTATAGAATGTAAAAGTATCATGTTCCCCAGATCCCTGGAAAAAGGGGTGTAACAAACTCAACTGGGCTCTGCTAATGATGATTGGCAGGTGCTAAGGACCAATCAATGTAACTGAAACTCTTGCAAACTGTGCAGGCTGTAAAAAGACACTTTAACAATGCAAACCTTTAAGAACTCAAGATTTTCTGTGCAGGTGGCGCTCACTACGCCGTCACACTCCCAGCCTACATTTCCGGACTTTTGGAAATTTACACTCAAATGAGGTCAAACACCTTTGACACCATTAACCTTTTTTGGCGGTTCATCCTCTGAAAACAAAATGTCCATGTCACTGATAGGCCTGTCAAATACAGAATTTTTTCCTTTGGAAACAACCTTAACCTGAACTTTACGTACTTTAGCATCTGAACTGGGTTACAACTTTGTTATGATACCCTTTGACCACTTGTGTCTGGCAGCATCTTTTTCTTTAAGTAGCACCAAGTCACCGACCTTTAAGTTGGTGTTTTCATATTGCCAGATCTTTTTTTTTTGTAACAGACTAAGCTACTCTGACTTCCAAAGTTTCCAAAATTGGTTGGCCAATGATTGGACACGTTTCCACTGAGCTTTGTATGTCCCCTCTGGGACGGATAACATAATGTCATTCCAACCCGGAACCTTTTGGGTCAAAATAAAGGCTGGAGTCAACAACTGTGGGTTTTCTGGGTCACTGTTAAGTGGGGCCAATGGTCTATTGTTAATTATGGATGAGATCTCCGCCATGAGTGTGACTAGCCTCTCATGGGTTAGATGATTGAGTTCCATCAAAATAGAGCTGAGTATCCTTCTACAGATTCCTATCATTCGTTCCCAGGCACCGCCCATATGGGACGCATGAGGAACATTGAAAATCCAAACTATTTGCTCCTGGTTTGTGAAACTATGGATGGCTTCATCCTTTTCGAATTTAGCTAAACAATTGAGCTCTTTTATAGCTCCTATGAAGTTGGTGCCATGGTCAGACCTGATGGTCTTAACAGGGCCTCCGATGGCTATAAATCTTTTAAGGGCATTCAGGAAGGATGATGTGTCCATTCCCTCTATCACTTCTATATGGACTGCTCTAACCACGAGACATGTAAAAAGTACTGCCCATCTTTTACAGTTGGCAATACCGCCTCTGGAATATCTTGTTGTGACCTCCCAAGGTCCAAACACATCTATGCCTATGTGCGAGAATGGGGGGGTCTGTGGCTGTCCTATCTGGTGGCAGTTCTGCCATAAGCTGACTCTGACAATTGCGCACGAGACGTCTGCATTTCACACAATTGTATACCACTCTGCTTACAAGTTTTCTAGCATTTACAATCCAAAAACCATTGTTTCTCATGGCAAATTCAGTGAATGTCTTCCCTTGGTGTTTAACCTTGGTGTGGTAGTGCTGTGTTAATAGCAGTGCTATGTGACTGTAGTATGGCAGAATAATGGGATTCTTAACACACGATCCTATCTTAGCCCTTTTTAGTCTACCTCCAACTCTAAGTATTCCTTCTTTGTCCAAGAAAGGATTTAAATACTTTAAACAACTATCTTTTGGCAAAGATGTTTCATTCTCTAAGCTAGCTATTTCTTTTGCAAAACAATGTCTCTGGGTAGACCTAATGATGACTGTACAGGCTTTAGCTAATTTTTGATGCTGAATTGCACCACTGTCCTTTGCTGTTATGTGATGGATTAGTCTGGCAATGGCTTACTGAAGTCTAGTCCATTTGGAGAAACTTTCGAATTTGACAGGATTTAAGCCTTGTTTTGTAGAATCTTGATTCTCGATAGTTGAGTTGCAATTTTGAATCTCTGGCAACTCTGTGCCTTTGGACACTGTGGTGCTTTGAGGAAATGAAGGATCTTGTAATGGAACCGAGCAAGGTCAACAACGGGCCTTTTCATTTCGTTATTGATGCCATCTGACCCCTTTGACCAGCTTTTCTGTGCCCTCTGAGTTTAATCATATAGTAACAGAAACTGGGAAAGGGAATGGAGTTTCCCAACAATATATTTCTATGAGTTATACCAGATGTAATATAAAGTACTGGATCTTATTATGACTTGATCTTGCTTGTGCAATTATGATGTTACAAAAAGAGATCTTTGAACCTAGTTTACTGTAATGGACTCTATACACTGACAATTTTGAAAAGTTCCAAAACTGCAGGTAGTGCAAATTTGGTGGAAAGACTTCGGTCGTATATCTGATGTGAATGTCAGAAGCCACCTGTCAATGGTCCAACTTGGCCTACTTTAAGTTACTTCTAAGTTGCATTAAAAGCCCTCTGTAGCTTGGGGCCAGTTTTCTGAATGACTACATTCTCCCATATGAACCTTTGAGGAATTGGAAGTCCTCTGTGTAGACTGGCACATATTACCACACTCTGAGAGGCCATACAATAAGGACTTTCTCTGTAGCAACATCTCAGTTGTAGAGTTCCCTTCCAACAAATGTCAAGTTGAATCAATTGTCTTTTGAGCTTCTTATCAGACAGCCAGTGCTAAAGTGCTGTGTAGTTATGGCTATGTTGAACGCCATGGTTTCAAACTGAAGTGGCATTGGGGGCTATGTGGTGGGGTGGGGTGGGGGGTGGAGGTATGTGCAAGGGAAGGCATGTAATTTCATTGTGCAATAACAGAACAACAAATAAAGCTGTTCTATTCTGTTCTGTTCTGTTCTATTCTATTCTATTGTCTTCAGGCTTTACAATCACGGGTAGCCTTTGGAATTACTTTAATTACACGAGTGTTTTAACTCCGGCTTTTTAAAAAGTGTGTTTTTAAAATAATAATAATAAAGCTTTACCTGTTTTTATTTGTTGTATCTCACTTTGGAAGTCCTGGTGTTTTGAAAGGCAAGGAACACGTGCTTTAATAATTAAAATAACTATTTAATTTTTAAAAATAGTTCATTAATCCTATACTATGCTGTATGCACTATCACGTACCTGGTCCTTTTATAGCCATCTTAGTATTTATGGCTATTTGTTTTTGTTGTGTATTGTCTGAGTGAGCTTTAAGGTTGCTGTTTTATACCCCAATGTTTTATTTAATTGTATTTTATCTTATTGTTATGTTTTTCTATGTTTTATTTTAATCCTATTTTGTTTTAAATGGGATTCTTTTGGCTTTGTTGTTTTTGCTTTGATGTTCTGTGTACATTTTGTCCCATGTGTAAGCCGCCCTAAGTCTCCTCAGGGAGATAGATGCGGTGTATAAAAATAAAGTTGTTGATGGTATTATTATAATTATTATTAACTCAACAAGATGAGTCCACAGCAAACAAGATCACTCTGCTGGCTGTTGTATTGGATCACATGTCAGACACTTCCCCAGTGTCTAGGAATGTGTGATGTATCAGCAAATAATGTGTGCAGATCCCAGTAAGGTGGCCTTCTGCAGCTGGCAGCTGGTAATTTTGTCAGCGCCGATGGTATTTAAGTGCAGGCTAAGGTTTTTAGGCACTGCACCCAGTGTGCCAATCACCACTGGGACCGCCTTGACTGACTTGTGCCAGAGTCTTTGCATTATTATTATTATTCAAAACTCTACTGCCACTACAGCTGGAAAAGAACTACATAATTTGTTAATTTGGATCAACACATCTAACCAAGTTTTTTTCCAGAATTCCTTTTGAGGCTGTAGATCAGTGTTTCCCAACCAGTGTGCCGGGGCACACTAGTGTGCCATGAGCGATCATCAGGTGTGCCATGGAAAATTGGAACCTCCAGGAAGGGGGGGGGGGGAAGAGTCTAGTGTGTTGAAGTAAAAAAACACTAAGAAACCTACCTCGATAAAGGCACAAAATTACAAACACCCCCCTCCCAACCCGTTGTCTACTTGGTCTCTCCCTCTCCATGCACTGGGAAGGCCCGCCTCCCTTTGTTGAGTTTCTGTATTGATCTGAGTATTGTTTTTTTGTCAATTAAGCTGGCTCTCTGTAGTTAAAAAATTCAAGAGTCATTTGTTTTAAAAATAAAGCTCTTTAAATAAAAAATGTTCAGGCACAATTAATCGACAGTATTAACAAAACAAACAGTCTTACAGTTAAGTTCCATAAGAAACAACATAAACCTTCAGTCTTCTTTTCGACGTCCTCCTCTGCAAAGTTGCTGGCTTCTTCAAAACAAAATTCCTCACCCCAGGTCAGTCTCTCAGCTGCCTTATTTTATACAGGGATAGCTGCAAAACACCTACAGCTGTAACTTTTTCCAGCACCTTCTGGAGGCTTCTGGCTTCAAGTAAATTTGTAACAAACTTACTCCAAGTAGTCCCATTTAAAATGAACACATATTTTACATTATTCTTACATTTTACAATATAATTTGCCCACTTACATTTTGTTAAATCTCAACACCCTTTTCCCAAGTAGAGACCTCCTCTTGCCTCCTGGGGGTTCTGTGTGGGAAGTTTGGCCCAGTTCTATCATTGGTGTGGTTCAGAATGCTCTTTGATTGTGGGGGAACTATAAATCCCAGCAACTACAACTCCCAAATGTCAAGGTCTATTTTCCCCAAACTCCATCTGTGTTCACATTTGGGCATATTGAGTATTCATGCCAAGTTTGGTCCTGATCCCACATTGTTTGAGTCCACAGTGCTCTCTGGATATAGGTGAACTACAACTCCAAAATCCAAGGTCAAACTCTTATAGCATTTTCTCTTGGTTATGTGAGTTCTGTGTGGGAAGTTTGTGTCTTTCTGCCATTCCTGCCAGGATATCTATGTTGTGTTCATCGAAACAGGCCCAGGTTTCACACTGAGTGTATAAATACATTTTAAAACTATATTAACTATATGTATTACTGTGTTAGAGTGTCATTTTGTGTGATTTTGGTTGGTGGTGTGCCCCAGGATTTTGCAAATGTAAAAAGTGTGCCGCGGCTCAAAAAAGGTTGGGAAACACTGCTGTAGATATGTGAACTGTTAAAGTGAATGACTACACTTCAAAAATGGATCATTATGCAATTCCCCAAAACTCTTCATTTTGATTCAACAGTGTATGATTAGCTATTCACAGCGGTCAGCTAGAGTGCCAACTACCTGATTCCCATTGCATGGTACACAGATGGACATGCACATAGCTCTGCTTGTTTTTTTCTGGAGCAATTTGTTTAAAAAATGGCTAGAATCCAGAAGTCTACCTTTTTTGGAATTTGTGAACAACTGAAATGCTGAGAGTATATTTTTATTGACACAAACATTGATGGAAAAACAACATGCTTATGAATCGATGCCTTGGACTCTGTGCCCCTTCTTTCTTCTACCTTTCTCCGCTGTCACTCTTAGGTAGAAGATTTCTCAGACATCTCCACTTCTTCAGAGTTTTAGAAGTGTCAAAAATCTATGCTTCTTCCATCGGCATTGGCTATTTCCCCTGTTGGAGAGTAGATAGTTAGTGGAAAGCAGTTTGTCACAGATTAGTTAAAACTGCCTGGCAATGTCATATCATGCCTGTATGGACAAAACATGGGCCTCCAGATTTTATTGGGCAACAACTTCCATTAGCCTCAGCCAGCATAAACAATAGTGAAGAATGTTGGGAGTGGCAGCTCTACTACAACTAGAGGGGCTTCAAGTCACCTCTTGATTACGGTCAACAGATCCGTGAATTTTATAAAGTTTTCTTAACCAAGGAGTACTCAGGAGAGGTTTTGCCAGTTCCTCTCTCTAAGGATGGATCTACACTGACCAATATTCCAGGGTTGAGCCAGCAAGCCCTATACCAGATTGGGTATGGTTCACACAGAGATTCCCCCAGCCTCTGCAGAGGCGGAAGTGAGTCCCCACCATCCAATGGTGCCAAAATACACATAAAGGTGGTCATGCCCTGCGTTACCCCAGATCAGCTCCATGTATCGTTTGGGCACCATGAAGCTGATCTCGCTCAACATCAACCTAAGTGGTTAGTGTAGATGTGGCCTAAAATAAAGCCTACCATTTCTGGTCTCCCAAACAGCCGAGGACAGCTGATCCTGCTTGACTTCCATGACCAAATGATAACTGGTGCTTTTAGGATATTTACGTACCATGCTTCAAGTTCTCTGCGAGATCAGTCTAGTTCTTTAGTACAGAGGAGTGCACTAGAGCTCTTTAGTTACTTGATGCACTCCCTCTTTGCGATGGCACAGCTAATTAGTAACCAGCTGCATAAATCACTACTGACCGAGCGATCATGAGTTCGAAGCCAGCCCGGGTCGGAGTGAGTTCCCGACCATTAATAATCTAGCTTGCTGTTGATCTGTGAGGCCCGAAAGACAGTTGCATCTGTCAAGTAGGAAATTTAGGTACCGCTTTATGTGGGGAAGCTAATTTAACTAATTTACGACACCATAAAACCTTCCAGCAGTGTGCGTAAGAATGAAGAAATACTCCATCAAGGACTTGGTGTCACAAGTGGAAGGTGAAGTGGCAGCTCCTCCTGTTGCCGGAATCAACCATACCCTCATGAAGCCAGAAAGCTGGAATGTTAAATTGCCTCTGTGTCTGTCTATATATGTGTATGTCTATGGCATTGGATGTTTGACATGTATATATGCATTGTAATCCACCTGAGTTGCCTGCGGGCTGAGAAGAGTGGAATATAAAAACTCATAAATTTGCTTTGTTTACTCGTTTTGGACAGATTCCCTCAAGAGAACTTTACATCCTCCCAGCCTCAGTCCAAACTGTTTTGCCCTTGAATAAACGTAACTGCATCCCAATCTTTTCTCTTTTTCCTTTTAGATAGGTCATGCAATAAACTGCTTTTATTTTAAACTGTCATTGCCACTTAATCCAAGCACTAGCTTCCACCATACCCAACCCATTTCAACCATCAAAAGGTCTTAAAATTGTATTAATTAGACCTTCCTCCGTCAATACATCCTATCATTGATGTAGCCACCTAAATTCAAGGTCAGTATTAATACGAGGCCATGAAATTATTCCCAACATGCATTGCGTGAAGGGATGAGCCAATTCCTCAGCCCAGCAGATAGCCATATTTTCACTAGGCCATTGGATATGTGTGTGAGACCTCTTCCTCATGAAGTAGGCTACATTCAAGATCTGAGAAAAAAAATCTCTATTATGTAATGGCATCTTAGAGTAAGAAACACATGGCCCTTCAGATGCTCTTGGATTCCATTTCCCATCATCCATGAGCCTAACTCTTGCTTAATAGGACAGATTTTTTTTAGAGTCCAGCAGTTGAAAAACTTAGAGTTCTCCACCATGGTCTAGAAGACAAACCTTCTGTCTAAGCAATTATTTCTTCAATATGATGGCACTATATGTAAGAGGAGGTGGAATGTGAAGAAACGATTGTACAGAGAAGTCCCCATGTTATGAACAAGGGGTGCTTTTTAAGTTGAATTTGCATGTAAGTCGGAACAGATACATTTTAAAGTGTAACTCGAATCTCTCTCTCTCTCTCTCTCTCTCTCTCTCACCTTTATATCAGATGATTGGAGATTATATTGATCCATGCGGTTTCTGCTTTGCAGGTCGAGCCCCCGTTTAGATGATTTCACCTCACTTCCTGTCTCTGGGAGAATTAGATTTTGAAAGATTTGGCTTAGTACGGAAACAAGGACTGGTGATGAAGCTTCAGTAGAGACACTTTTTTCTCGTGATAACTTTTTCAGGAGTAAATGTCCCTTCCAAGGGGTAGACTTCTCTCACATCCTCTTGTCTCACCCCTGTTCTTAACTATGAGTCATTTGTAAACTGTTTGCAAGTCGGATGTTTGTAACTTGGGGATTGCCTGCACTTCCATGTAATATGTGGCTTACAAGCTGTGCTATCTGCTTTGGCAATGGGTTAGCAGATAAGGTCGATTTCTGCACAAACCTACCATCAACGCTTCGCGTCTCGTCATCACGTCTTGGAAGATCCCTCGCTTCCCTGCTTAACTCATCGCTCTCATGGTAGGAGACAGATCTTGAGAAGCTGGTGCCAATGAGAGCCATCAGCAGCAGGCAGACAAGCACCTTGGTATGCATCTCTGGGAGAAAAAATAGACACCGGTGACTGTTTGCTCAATATCACGTCCCATTTTATCACTGTTCCCTCTGCAAATGTACGAATCTCTCAGGCCCTACTTTTCTCAACCACTCTGGGGCCCCATCTACACTGCCATATAGTGCAGATTGAACTGCATTATATTAATAAACTAGTTTAGTAAACCAAGATTATAAGATATTCATGAAAATTATAGCAAACAGATTGGAAGTTATTTTACCAAAGATTATAGGAGAAGACCAATATGGGTTTGTCAAAGGGCGTTGAATTAGTGAACCAATAAGAAATGTTGTTAATGCGATTTGCCATGCGACAAAAACAAAAAGAAAATTGTCAATTTTAAAGTTAGATGTATATAAAGCTTTTGACAAAGTAAATCATGAATATTTGCATAGATTATGTAAAGAACTAAATTTGGGAATAACTTCTGTGAAATGATCAAAAAATGTATATAGGGAGAATAAGGCTTGTATTAGAGTGAATGGACAAAGAACGGAAAACATTCAAATCGAAAATGGAACCAAACAAGGGTGTCCGTTATCTCCAATGTTATTTGCTCTGGCAATAGAACCCCTAGCATATAAAATAAAGATGGATGAAACATGGGAAGGGTATAAGATTGGGAGGAAGGAGGAGTTGAAATTGAACTTGTATGCGGATGACGCAATAATTTTAACACAGAGGCCAAGGAAATGATTAAATCAATTCAAATAATCTTGAGGGAGTTTAAAAAGATTCAGGGCTATCAGTTAATATGGAAAAATCAGAGATATTATTTATCAATACACCCCAAGGGAACAATTAGAGATAAGGAAGGATTCAGGATTAAAATTGGGAATAAAAAAGATGAAGTACCTGGGAATTTGGATATATAAAACATTTGATAAAATAATAGATGGAAATTACAAAATGGTATGGAAGAGAATGTTAAAACAAATGAGTGGGTGGAAGAATAAGAATTTGAGACAGATGTCTAGGATAAGGGCATTGAAAATATTGATAATTCCAAAAATGATGTACCTATTTCAGGCTCTCCCAGGAATTCCTCCAATGACAAAATTAAAGGAATGGGATAGGAAATTAAATAATTGGGTTGAAGGGGGGAAAGACCAAGAGTAAGGAAAATATTGATAATTGCAAAAGAAATGAAAGGAAGTTGGGGATGTCCATGTCTAGAACTATATAGTGATGCCTTCCAAATTGAAAGAGTAATAGAACTACAAGTGACTAATAAAAAAATGGGTGAGATTTGAAAAGGAAATGAATGGAGTAAGTTGTGAAGAAATAATTTTTAGAAAATGGGACAAAAGAAATATAGATAGATTAATAGGACCAATGAAAGGAACTATGCAAGTGTGGAAGAAATGGCAAGGGAAAATAAGTAGCTTAAAATCCAAAATGTCAACAGTATGGATAATTAACAAGGATAAGGAATCAAATATGAATAGAAATATCCAGATATTGAAGGAAAAGGGAATAGTGAGGGTAGAACAATTATATAACAAAGAGGGAATGGTAAGGGAGAATAGAATTAAACAATGGCTTGACAAGAAAATTGGTTACAGATAAGAGCAATTTGTGCATACTGTAGAATAAAAGATAATATTAATATGGTTAAGAGTGAAGATACCGCCTTTGAAAAGATAATAAGAGACAAATGGGAAGGAATGAAGGCACAGGCCAGCAATATATATATACAATGCTATTAGAGGCAGATGGAGATACAATACGGGATTTGAAAAGTATGTGGGAAATGGAGCTACAAATTACGGAACAAGAGATGAGAAATGTGGTAGAGATTATAGGGATGAAAAGGAATACCAAAGTACGAGAAATGAGGAGGAAAATACTGCATAAATGGTATCGTACACCCTGTCAATTAGCATACTACTATAAAAAGGGAGTAGTCAGTGCTGGCACGGATGCCAACAGAAAGGGCGATTTATGCACATGATGTGGGAATGTGAATATATACAACATTTTTGGCAGACTATACAAAATCAGGCAAAACAAATTCTAGGAAATGAGTGGATCATAACAAAGGAAATTGCGGTAATAGGAAAAATGGTGAAAACGGAAAATGATAGGGAAATAAAAGAAGCAATAATAGAATGTGCACAAGCAGTAATAGTATAAGATAAATCAAAATGGACAGTAAACAAATGGTATCATTATATGGTGGAACAAATGGAATTTGAAATTATGAATGGGAAATTAAATGCTTCAAAAATTAATGAAAATAGAATGAGAAAAATGGAAGAAAGATGGACAAGGGTAAAGAATCATATTATGAATCATTCTGGAGATCAAGCCATAAGAAATAGGATACAAATGTTATATAGTATATAGAATGGGAAGGTATAAAGATAAAGATATAAAAAAATGTCTCCATAAGAAATGAATATGTAAAAGGGAATAATCCTCATGTTGGTGGTGGGAATTGTAAATGTTCTGTGAGTGTTTGGTATGTTTTTTTTGTGTGTGTTAAAATAAAATAAAAATTTGTAAAAAGAAAAAGAAAAAAAGAACTGCATTATATTGGTCAGTGTAGATTCATATAATGCAGATTGAATTGAATTTATTTACTATATTTCTCACCCGAAGGTGATTCAGAGCGGCTTACGGAATTGAACTGGATTATATGAGTCTATACTGCTATGTAATCCAGTTCAATGCAGCTATTCTGCATTCTGAAACTGCATTATATTGCAGTGTAGATGGGACCATAGTTAACTAAGTAGCTGGTTTAATGATATTTCTATTGAATTTGGGGTGAAGGTTTGGGTCAGATGTTATCTGAGGTGCATCTACACTGCAGAATTGATATTCATAAGGTTTTCTCATTTGTTCTTTGAGATACATTATAAATATTTTTTTCTAACCCGTAGAGGTTTAGTATGGTACAAGTGTCAGGCCCGGTAGGCCTGTAAATATGGCACACTCCCTCAAGTAGTTAACAAGAGGAATTGAGCTTTATTCAGTCTTACTCCAGGCAGAGCAAAGAGGAATCTGAGCTTTCCCGCCAAAACGCTCAGTGAAAAACCCTTCTGGTAAACTCCCTCCCTCCTCCCAGACTTAGGCCCATCCCCCTCTGCTGGCTCCTTGTCGCTATGGCAGCCAAAGCCAAGCTGTTTATTTAACTGCTCTGTTTATTTAACTGCCCCCCGGAATACCTGCCCCGCAGAGAGAGAAGAATGAAAGGGTGAGGAGAGAGAGAGAAAACCCACACAATCCTACAGGCAACAGGCAACTGCCCACTTCTGCCTTTCCTAGAGGGTGACCGTATTAATAACCTTCCTCCTTTTAGGGGTCGAAGCACAATAAAGCACCACATCAACCACCCCCTCCCAACATTTACAATCATTACATCTGTGTGCTAGTCCCCCAAGGGAGGCTCCAAAGGGCTGCATATATTGTCTCTTTCCCTGGGGACAGTAGACCAACGTTCGGCTCAAACATTTTAGTCTTTGCCGTTTGCCAGAGTTCCAATTCGATCCCTGGATCCAAATTGAAGCAAAGTTCAGTCTCTGGGATCTCCTTCTGAAACTTCTCCCAGTTCAAGATTGGGCGTCGATCACTCGGTTGCTCTCCTGGGGGCCCAGAAAGACACCCCTTTTGTGCACCTCTGCCCCACTCAAAGACAACTCCGAGCAAAAAGGCGGCTGCACCCAAGAAGGGCTGCCCATCACTGAATTTCCTCGGCTCTGCAACTCTTCCCTCCATTAACTGCTCGGCCCCACACATCTCCAGAAAGAACCTGGCTGCAGTCACCTGGAGACACTGCAGGGCCTCTCCCGGAACAGCAGCTTGGATAGCAACCTCCAAATGCAGGAACCACGCACTCCCATCACGCAGCTGGACTCCCTTTCCATCCTCCAACTGGTTGGAGGGTTTCTTTTCTGTAAGAACGGGAAGAGCCTCAGGCAGCCAAATCTCTTCAACCACAAGGGACTCACTGGCGGGCGATTGGGAATTCTCTGTGCCTTTCCCAAAGCCACACTGGACACCTTCCGCATTCTCCCCGCAACAGAACTCCAAAAGCCTCCTCCTCCGCAAAGACCGGCCAGACATTGGGCAGCCAGGATCTCTCAGCAACCCGCAAGCGCTGCAACTCCATTTTTGGGACAGGCACTCCCGCAGGAAGAAAAGGCTCTCCCCTCTCTCCTCCACAGTTCTCCCCGGCTGGGAAGCCTCTTCTACGACTGCTTCACTCGGCAGCACCTTTTCTGCCATCGCCTCCTTCTGCGCAGCCCCTTCTCCCTGGCACGCGTCGTCCCCAATCTCCACACTTCTGGGGAGCCAGGTATGCAGCATGGCAACACAAACACACAGAATGGCAGAACCAAGAGGAAGCAACAGTTGGCTGCCTTCTTTTCCTTCCATGGCTTGGCTTTTTAAACCAGCAGGTTCCCGAAGCTTTTTTCCTTCAAGCCCCCCTTCCTGGGCACTTTCACTCCCCAGTTCTCCAGGTACGGCAGCGGATTTCCCTCCAGGGATTCCAACTCTCCTTTGCCTTCTAGGCCTGCCGACATTCCAGGCTTATCTCTCCTCAGTTCTGCTTGTGCTTCCATGACAACAGCTTGCTGGCTTTCCCTCTCCAGGACGCCTGCCAGACCACAGTCCCCTGAAGTTTTAACCTCCAATGACGGCCAGGAATCAGGCAGCAAATTCCCACTCAAGGCCCATTTGCTTTCCTCCTCCGCCTCGACACTAGGACCAAACTTCGAAGGCACCGGACTGGGGAAAAGGCCTTCTGCCTTCGCTCCTTCAGGGTTGCACAACACATCTGTCGGCTCTGCCGCTTCAGGGCCAAACATTTCCAGTGCCGTCTCTGACACGTTAGGTGTTTCTTCACACCCCTCCTGAGCCTCCTGCACACTGTCTGTGCTTGCCGACGGCCCCTCCAACAGCTGAACGCCTCTCCCAACACGGAAGCCAGGTCTTTGCAGGGCCCCTCTTCAATCGTGTTGAGGATTCGCTTGGCGCAGCTTCTCACCTTCTCTTCTACGCATCTCAGGCGTGAATCCAGTACCTCTTCAAGGGACTCTCGAACCACACAGGGCGGCTCTACCCGGGGCCCCTCCGCTGCTTGCTTGAAGCCGGGCCTCATCCCTTTTCGCTTCAAGCCCCGTCTCTGCTGAGACTGCCTGGAGGTGCCTTTCTTGCGTCCTCCAGCTCCGGCACGAACACTGGACACCTCTGGTTCCACCCAGACCCCCAGGGTTTCCATCCTGAGGGCGTGGGGAACACCGACTCCATCCTCCCGGGTGGGGGCCTTTGGCTTCGCAGGCCTCTGTCGCTGCTTGCTTCTTCGGGGCCAAAACCCCTCTCCTCCGAGAGGGAGGTCGTGCCTCTCCGCCTTGGGAGCAGAGACCTTCTTCATAGTCGGGTTGGGTTCTCACCAGCACTGAGACTGGGATAAACCCATTGTTGTTGAGATTCCTCTTTATGTCAGGCCCGGTAGGCCTGTAAATATGGCACACTCACTCAAGTAGTTAACAAGAGGAATTGAGCTTTATTCAGACTTACTCCAGGCAGAGCAAAGAGGAATCTGAGCTTTCCCGCCAAAACGCTCAGTGAAAAACCCTTCTGGTAAACTCCCTCCCTCCTCCCAGACTTAGGCCCATCCCCCTCTGCTGGCTCCTTGTCGCTATGGCAGCCAAAGCCAAGCTGTTTATTTAACTGCTCTGGCTGAGGCCTGACAACAAGGAAGAGGAGAAAAACCTGTGCTTCTTGCCAGAAACCTGTGCTTCTTTTTCAGATAGATGTGATTAACAAACCAAATGTAATATTTATTGATTTCACCTATTTGTCCAACTGTATTTTGTTTGCCTGCAAAGAGATCTGGTAACACCTTAGAAACAAACAGAGATAATGAGGTTACTAGCACATGTTTTTGTAAACTTAGAGTGCATCTACACTGTAGAATTAATGCAGTTTGACATCACTTTAATTGCCATGGCACAATGCTGTGGATTCATTGGAGTTGTTGTTTTACAAAGTCTGCAAAAGAGGGTTGGTGCCTCACCAAACTATAACTGTCATGAACCCATGGCAATTTAAGTGGTATCAAGCAGTGTTAGTTCTACAGGAAGGTCCACCTTTAGTTAAGCATATTTAACTAAATTCTCTAGACTACTCTCCAGCTCAAACTCTAAATATTCTTCAGTTATTTGTAGAATTTACTTCCTTCTCCCCATGCAACTGGTGCCTAGTAAAATAGGTTGGGGAGAGAGTTACTATTGTGGCTATAGTGCCAACATTGTGCCTATGGATGTATTTACACTGTGAAATCAATGCAAGGAGCCCCTGATGGCACAATGGGTTAAACCAGGGGTAGGGAACCTATGGCTCCCGAGCCAGATGTGGCTCTTTTCATGATTGCATCTGGCTCTCCAGAGCAGCCCGGGCCTTGGTTTCCTAGCATGCAGTGGGGGAAAGTGACACATTCTCCATTCTCCCCCTTCCTTCCCCTTCCTTCCTTCCTTCCTTCTTTCCTCCATTCTCCCTCTTCCTGTCTTTCTCCCTCTTCACCCTTTCCTTCCAGGCCCAGATTACCATAAGGGCAACCTAGGCCATGGCCTAGGGGCGCAAATCGAGGGGGGCGCAGATCACGGACCAAAAAAATATAAAAAATATTGAAACGAATAAAAATGGCGTGGCCGCCCCCTGGGGTCTCCCCCAACTCTTGGAGTTTGCGAATGCCAAGGGGGAGTTGGATGTGTTGGTGTGTTGGTGGCTGCAACAGCCACGCGCAGGGCGGGGAGCTCAACACACAGGTTGCAGAAGAAGAGGTTCCTCCCTCTGCTCTCCGGGCCACTTTGTGCAAGTCGCTCAATTTTTGGGTCAGGGTTTGAAAGGAACTTCTTGGCCTGTGAAGTGGGTAGGTGGTTGCGCGGGTCTGCCTAAGGCACTGATTATCTCCACCCCACCAGCCTTTGGGAATCACCAATGCCCACCCCCACCCCCCCAACTTCACAACTGCACTTTTGTTACTGTTTATCGTTATACCTCTTCGCTGGCGCCCCCTTGTCGTAGGGGAGAGTCTTGCGTACCCTAATGAAGTTGTGATCTATGCTGGTGGTGGCATAGTCACCGGTAGGGCCTCCCATGCCATACAGGCAAGGATGGACTGACGGACATAGGGACGGAGGACACCCGCCCGTCCGCTCACTTCACCTCGGCTCTCCTGGCCCGGCCCGGCCCCTGGCGCTCGGCTGCCCAGGACACTCCTCTTTCCGCCTGGCCATGTGAAGCGCCTGCCGGAGCTTCCTGGTGGCCTTGGCCTTCCTCCTCTGCTGCCCGGCGGGTAAGGAGGGGGCCTGGCTCTTTCCCGGGAAGGGGGGAGGGGCGTGCGGTAGAGGTTGGCTTAAAGGGGGCATAATTCCAAAGTGTGGCCTAGGGCGCAAAAAGGTGTTAATCCGGGCCTGTTTCCTTCTCCTCCTTCTCCTTCCTTTTCCCTCCCTCTCCCCTTCCTTCTTTCCTCCATTTTCCCTCTTCCTTTCTTTTCCCCCTTCACCCTTCCCTTCACATTCTCTCCTTCCTTTTCCCTCTCTCTCCCCTTCCTTCTTTCCTCCATTCTCCCTCCCTCCCTCTTCCTTCCTCTTCTATTCTCCCCCCCAAGTCTTCCTTTCCTTTCTTTCCCCATCCTTTCTTTTCACTTCCCTCTCTTCTCTTCTTTCTTTTCTTCTTTTCCCTTCATTATTTTACATTTCCTCACTCCCTTTCCTTTCTTTTGCCCGCCCTTTCCTTTCCTCCCTTACCATTTCCTTCTTTCTTTTCCCTCGTTATCTCTCCCTTGCTTTTCTTTTCCATAGTTTGTTCTTCTTTTCTTTCTTCCTCTCCCCTCCCTCTTTTATTTCCTCTGTCTGTCTGTCTATCTGTCTGTCTTTCTTTCCCCCTTCCTTCCGTCTTCTCTTCTTTCCCGGAGTCCTGAGCATGCCTTTTGCAGAGCCAGGTCTGAAGTGTCCCCTCATTCTGCCTGGGGAATCCTTTTCTCACAGTATGCATGTATATACCCACATTTAGTTGAAAGCAGTCTTAAAATATATTATATATATTATAAGGCTCTCACTGAAATAAATTTCCAAAGGTTCCTGACCCCTGGGTTAAACCCTTGTTCTGGCACGACTGCTGACCAAAATGTCAGCAGTTTGAATCCGGGGAGCAGGGTGAGCTCCCGTCGGTCAGTTCCAGCTTCTCATGCGGGGACATGATAGAAGCCTTCCACAGGATGGTAAAACATCAGGGCATCCCCGGGCAGCATCCTTGCAGATGGACAATTCTCTCACTCCTGACATGGAAAAAAATTCAATGCAATCTGGTATCACTGTAATTTCCACAGCTCAATGCTGTGGAATCATGGCATTATAATTTGGTGAGGCATTAACACTTTTTGGCAGGGAAAGCGAAAGACCTTGTAAAACTCAATGTCATGGAATCGTGCAATTCAAGTGGTGTCGAACTGCATTAATTCTCCAGTGTTGATGTATCCCAAAATGGAAATAATGAGAGACCCCTGAAGAACATGGACAATGAAAAGGAAGACATTCACCTCTTACCTGCAAGATTAATCTTATCAAATATCTGCACCAGATTCGGAGCTCTCTGCTACTCCTGACACAGCAGGCTGCTCTTTTAAAGATGGATTCAGATTTACTCCTCCCCTTGAGGAGCTCTTTGCTTCAGAGATCTTTGTACAAATTGCTGAAGCCTGTCTTACTGGAAAGATGATAACACTATGTAACAACATTTGGAAGAAATATTATCTTCCTGGTTTGAAAATGTTATTTCCTGTTCAGTTGTGCGGTATTATCTTTAAATAGTTGTTCTACTTCAGAACTTTGTTTTTGTGGCTGCCACAAACTATGTTGAATTGGTTGAGAATAGATTAGATATTCATTGAAAAACTACAGCTAATTGTGCTGCAGGATGTCCCACCAAAACATTTTTTTGCAGTTTAATAATTTTCCCCATGTTTTTATGATAGTACCAATTAGGAAATGACATTAATAACCCAGGAATAAAAATTGTGCTACATAGTGTAATCATTCCACTGTGTAAAGCAGTGGTCCCCAACCTGTGGTCTGTAGACCACGAGTGGTCCACTAGAACTAAAGTATAGTCTGCAGCCTCACCATTACTACATCATTGCAATGAAAGCAACTAGTCTTGCAAAACCCCCCTATAGTGCCAAGGCTTATTAAATATGGTTTTCTGTGGGCGAGCAGGTGGCGACTACTATAAGGCATATGTTCTGTATCAGAAACTAGAGCTTATGTGGTCTATTCATTGCAACTTTCTGAATCAGCACCCCAACTAACCAAACCGAATCTAAAGTTTACCAGAAACTGATTCGTGACCCTTTTGGTACTAATGGTACTAATGCTGGCGAGTGGTCAAGGTCAAAGAGGCCCCTGGTCAAAGTGGTCCCTGGTCAAGTTGGTCCCTGGTCAAATTGGTCTCTGTTCAAGTGGTCCCTGGTCAAATTGGTCCCTGGTCAAAGTGGTTCCTGGTCAAGTGGTCCCAGGGCAAGTGGTCCCTGGTCAAGTGGTCCCTGGTCAAGTGGTCCCTGGTCAAAGTGGTCCCTGGTCAAGTGGTCCCGGGTCAAGTGGTGTAAAGTCTGGTCAAATTGGTCCCTGGTCAACGTGGCCCCTGGTCAAGTGGTCCCTGGTCAAACAAAAAGGTTGGGAATCACTGGTGTAAAGTCTTGTAGCACAAAAGAGGAGGACATCATAGAAATATAGGAAGAGCCCACTGGATAAGATGCTTCTCCACAGCTGACTATTAGGCATGGTTTCGAACCCAAAAATGGCGATTCTAAAATCAAATTGGGGGGGGGGGATTTTTTTGATTAGTAAAAGAAAGACTTACAAAAAAAATTTCCAAAAATTTCTAAAATGTAACTTAATTACTAACGAAATTCGTTAGTAGTTCGTATGCCAGAGCATGCACATTCCAGATGGTTTTGGCCTACAACTCCCAGAAATCCTAACAGCTGGTAAATTGGCTGGGATTTCTGGGAGTTGCCACAACTTGAATAAATCACACTGAATTCTAGATGGGATTCTCCAAATAGGAAGGAGGGAGGGAAGGAGGGAGGGAGGGGGTATTCTATTCTTGGAAGCAGCAAAAAAAAGGAGGAGGCCCCCCCTCGCTCCTCGCTGCCTCTCTCTCACCCCGATCCTGAGGGAGCGAGGGCCCCAGTTTGCCCAGGCTGAGAGGAAAAGGAAGAGGCCTGAGGCTGTGAGGAATGGTGGGAGTTGAAGTCCAAAACACGTACCTGGAGGGCTGAAGTTGGCCCCTGCGATGGGGCAAGGCAGAGCAACGGGGAAGAGAAGGGAGGGGGGAGAAGCATCTGAGAGAGCGCAGGGAGAGAGAGGAGGAGAAGTGTGTGTGTGTGTGTGAGAGAAGTTGGCCCCTGCAATGGGGCAAGGCAGAGCAACGGGGAAGAGAAGGGAGGGGGGGAGAAGCATCTGCGAGAGCGCAGGGAGAGAGAGGAGGAGAAGTGTGTGTGTGTGAGAGAGAGAGTTGGAGAAGCGATGGGGGACAAGGCAGAGCAATGGGGAAGAGAAGGGAGGGGGAGAAGCATCTGAGAGAGCGCAGGGGAGAGAGGAGGAGGAAAGTGTGTGTGTGTGTGAGAAGTTGGCCCCTGCGATGGGGCAAGGCAGAGCAACAGGGAAGAGAAGGGAGGGGGAGAAGCATCTGAGAGAGTTAAGATAGAGAGAGGAGGAGAAGCGTGTGTGTGTGTGTGTGTGTGAGAGAGAGAGAAGTTGGCCTCTGCGATGGGACAAGGCAGAGCAACGGGAAGAAGAGGAGGGAGGGGGAGAAGCATCTGAGAGGCGCAGGGAGAGAGAGGAGGAGAAGTGTGTGTGTGAGAGAGAGAAGTTGGCCCCTGCGATGGGACAAGGCAGAGCAATGGGGAAGAGAAGGGAGGGGGAGAAGCATCTGAGAGAGCGCAGGAGAGAGAGGAGGAAAGTGTGTGTGTGTGTGAGAGAGAAGTTGGCCCCTGCGATGGGGGCAAGGCAGAGCAACGGGAAGAGAAGGGAGGAGGAGAAGCATCTGAGCGAGTGCCGGGGAGAGAGGAGGAGAAGTGTGTGTGTGTGTGAGAGAGAAGTTGGCCTCTGTGATGGGGCAAGGCAGAGCAACGGGGAAGAGACGGGGGGGGGAAGCATCTGAGAGAGCGCAGGGAGAGAGAGAGGAGGAGAAGTGTGTGTGTGTGAGAGAGAAGTTGGCCCCTGCGATGGGGCAAGGCAGAGCAACGGGGAAGAGAAGGGGGAGAAGCCAGCAGGAAAGAGGAGGACTACACTTTCCAGAATGCATTGCCTAGCAGCAGCGTCACTTCCAGTTCCCCATAGAAATGCGGGAAAAAGAAGCTGAATGAAGGCGGGAAGGAAATGAGGGGGAGAAGACAGGAAGAAGTGAGTACGTAGTACAATAATTAAGAATTTATTACGATCATAACGCAAATTGTTGGCCTCAAGGACCGTAAAAGAAAGTCTACTTCCTGGTTAGCTGCCGTGATGCGTATAAACTAGAAAGTCCCATTACATACGAATCACTTACGATTTCTTTTGATTTTCATAACTTTTTTCTCATGCCTACTGACTATGCTGGCTTAATAAGACAGGAATTGAAGGAGTTGAAGTCTAGCAACATCTACAGTTTGCACTGAAGTGACATATGTGTTGGTTTCAGAGAATCCAAGCTCATGAAGGCTACTTAGCTACTACTCCATACCTTAACATGCTTCGACCTGACTCTGGAATTCTTCACTAGCTGTATCTTTAGCTGTCAAGAGCCCTGTGTGTTCATCCCTTGTTGTATATCCATTAAAGTATATATGATATAATTGAAATACCTTTGACAAATCTGGGGGCCAATTTGTTTTTAAGTGGGTTTGGCTTTTGTGGATTTGATTAATTATGGATTTGATAATAAACACTCTATAGGAATTTTTCAGTCCTACAGTGTGGCATGTTAGTGGCACTAGAGATTTCTAGATAGAATACCACTCTACGTCTCTTCAGGTCTTTCATTGTGATTCTGGATCAGTTTCAGTGGAAATTGACCACACAGGTGGACCTAAAAATGCATAGGCCTCATCTATACTGCCATATAAAATCCAGTTTATCTGCTTTGAACTGGATTATATTAGTCTACACTGTCATATAATCTAATTCAAAGCAGATAATTTTAATTTTATATGGCAGTGTAGATGGGGGTCGCAGAGATGTTCTCTCAGATCAAAAGCAAATAGCAATTTTTACATACAGGTTTGTTTGTTTGTTTTTTCTTTTCATGGGAGTCCTGTGCCCCCAATCCCAGGGAATATGGAAGGATGACTGAATTTGAAAAGTTTGGAAGCTTCTGAAAGAACCAATTTACCCTTTACCTTAAGAGAAAGGGCTTTCAGATGGGCTTGAACTCCAAAAACATAGTGTAAAGGCTCAGAATGTCCTTTGAGAGAAGACGGCAGTTCTATCAAGGTGAAAGCCAGGACTGTGTATCCAATTAGGCATCTGAAAATAGCACTTTTAGATCTGATGTGCTTTAAGAAGATTGGATGGCATGGGCAGTTAACATAAAGAGCACTGAAACGCAAGCTGTGTACATTGTCAGTATTACTTGCTGTTCTTCTTGGTTAAGGAATATCAAATATTAAAGCTACTGGGGGGAGCAGTGAAGCCTGGAGGCTAGGAAGGGCAGTGGAAAATTCTAATGTGACTCAGGCTGATTCAGAACATTGGGGAGCAGTATGAAACAGAACAACCTCATAAAACTTATAGAACTGGAAATATATAGTTATACCTGTGGGGTATGACAGATTAAATCTCACATAGATTTCCCCTTCTCGTCCCCCCCCCCCCTAAAGTGACATTAAACAAGTCACAGTACAGTTTCAAGAGAGCATAGTGTGAAGTAGAACAATCTTAGTGGTGAGTAGTTGCTTTGAGAAGTTCTTTCCTAGTCAGTTCCTGGGGGACCAGGGAAAGAACACTGGGTAAGATCTTCATGCAAAACTTGGGTACTCCACTGAGCTTTCTACATCCAGGGAAGTCATAAAAAATCATAGCATTGTGTGAGTATCAAACAGAATGGAAAGAAGGGGAATGCACCAAGAATGATGGCCGGACTGGTCCAAATTCGGAGGCAAAATGGACAGCTGACACAAACAAACTGACAGGAGTTATGACTCAAATATGCCACTGCAATTTCAGTTTTAAATAAGCTCAATCTATTATTATTAGAGAGTTGTTATACAAAAGTTAATAATTCTGTACCAAACCATTCCTATTAATGTCCATCAAAATAACACAATTGGGTTCCTACCAGTCGACGAAAATCACATATACAGTTTATGAATCAAAGTGGTGACGCGATCGCTGTGTGGATCTTCTATGGGGAGTAGAAGGAATGGACATCTGGACAGGGCAAAAGTTGAGAAATAGGATTGGGATATGGAGCCTTTTCTCCCTTTATTCTCCCGGGCTATCAATGCCTTGTGAAAGGGCAAGAATATGGTCTATCTATCCCGGGGGATTGCTTTTTTGCCTCCATTTAAAGGCTCAGGGCTCCAAGGACCAAACAGAACACTTTAGTTAACTCAAAACGCTTTATTGTCCATTACATACGTTAACTTCACTCAGGCCCTTTGCTTAATTTCCCCAAAATACCAACTGATGACATAGTCTCCACAATAATGTAAAAAAGGTTCTTACTGAACCTTCGTATTGAAGGATGGCCTGACCAAGGGCCTGGTCTGGCGAACCTTTAGACACATCCTTACAGGAGGGATCCTGGTAGTCTATAGAATGTAAAAGTAGCATGTTCCCTAGATCCCTGGAAAAAGGAGCGAAACAAACTCAACTGGGCTCTGCTAATGATGATTGGCAGGTGCTAAGGACCAATCAATGTAACTGAAACTCTTGCAAACTGTGCAGGCTGTAAAACGACACTTTAACAATGCAAAACTTTAAGAACTCAAGATTGTCTGTGCAGGTGGTGGTCGCTGCGCCGTCACACTCCCGGCCTAAATTTCCGGACTTTTGGAAATTTACACTCAAATGAGGTCAAACACCTTTGACTTCATTAATCTTTTTTGACGGTTCATCCTCTGAAAACAAAATGTCCATGTCACTGATAGACCTACAGTATCAAATACAGAAACCTTTTCTTTGGAAACAATCTTAACCTGAACTTTACGTACTTTAGCATCTGAACTGGGTTATAACTTTGTTATGATACCCTTAGACCATGTGTCTGGGAGCATCTTTTTCTTTAAATAGGACCAGGTCACTGACCTTTAAGTTTGTGCTTTCACGTTGCCAGATCTTTTTTTTTGTAACAGACTTAGGTACTCTGACTTCCAACATTTCCAGTGTGCCGATCACCACTGGGACCACCTTGACTGACTTGTGCCAGAGACTGACTTGTGCCAGAGTCTTTGCATTATTATTATTATTATTCAAATCTCCAGTGCTGCTAGAGCTGGAAAAAACTACATGATTTGTTAATTTGGATCAACACATCTAACCAATTTTTTTTTCCAGAATTCCTTTTGAGGCTGTAGATATGTGAACTGTTAAAATGAATGACTACACTTCAAAAATGGATCATTATGCAATTCCCCAAAACTCTTCATTTTGATTCAACAGTGTGTGATTAGCTATTCACAGCAGTCAGCTAGTGTGCCAACTACCCCATTCCCATTGCATGG
Source organism: Anolis apletophallus (assembly GCA_030556195.1). Taxonomy (NCBI): domain Eukaryota; kingdom Metazoa; phylum Chordata; class Lepidosauria; order Squamata; family Anolidae; genus Anolis; species Anolis apletophallus. The sequence continues at coordinate 108,720,303 of JARBWK010000008.1, read as the reverse complement.
TACACACAGATGGACATGCACATAGCTCTGCCTGTTCTTTCCAGCACAATTTGTTAAGAAAAAAAAACCTGGCTAGAATCCAGAAGTCTACCTTTTTTGGAATTTGTGAACAACAGAGATGCCGAGAGTATATTTTTATTGACACAAACATAGATGGAAAAACAACATGCTTATGAATCGATGCCTTGGACTCTGTGCCACTTCTTTCTTCTACCTCTCTGCTGTCACTCTTAGGTAGAAGATCTTTCAGAAATCTCCGTCCCAGAATTTTTGAAGTTTTTCTTCCATCTCCATCAACATTGACAATGTGACCTGTTGGAGAGTTGATAGTTAGTGGAAAGCAGTTTGTCACAGATTGGTTAAAATTGCCTGGCAATGTGATATCATGCCTGTATGGACAAAACACGGGCCTCCAGATTTTATTGGGCAACAACTTCCATTAGCCTCAGCCAGCATAAACAATAGTGAAGAATGTTGGGAGTGGCAGCTCTACTACAACTGATTACGGTCAACAGATCCGTGAATTTTATAAAGTTCTCTTAACCAAGGAATATTCAGAAGAGGTTTTCCCAGTTTCTTTCTCTAAGGATGGATCTACACCAGGGGTGCCCACACCTTTTCATCATGCGAGTTACTTTTAAACTAACCAAGTCGAAAAGATCTACCTGCCCCCACTGCCTTGCGCTTCCGCTGCCGTGCACACACGCTCCCGCCGCCGCGCTCGCTCCTGCTGCTGCCTTCCACCCGCGCAGTGCTTCTTCCACCCACGGGGCATTGCAGGAAGGAGGAAGCGCAAGTCGGGGCCTCCGGAGGGAGCGCTCTGCCCTGCCTCTCTCACTGGCAGCGGAGGCTGCACGGCTGCTTCCTGACAAGCGAGAGGCAGGGCAGAGCGCGAGGCCCCACCTCACGATCCCTCCTTCCCGCAATTCCCCACGGGCGGAAGAAGCACCGCACAAGCAGAAGGCGGTGGCAGGCGCGCACGCGCCTGCAGGGTGTGCACGCACATGGCAGGAGCACCCCATTTGGCTGAGATCGACCTGGTGAGGCCCGAAAATCGACTGGATGAGGCCCGGAGATCGACTGGTCGATCGTGATCGACTACTTGAGCAGCCCTGATCTATATTCCAGGGTTGAGCCAGCATGCCCTATACCAGATTGGGTATGGTTCACACAGAGATTCCCCCGGCCTCTACAGAGGCGGAAGTGAGTCCCCACCATCCAAAGGTGCCAAAATCCACATAAGGGTGGTCATAAAAGGGAACCCTTAAAACTTCAGTCCTGCAGAGGCAAGCAATCAACAACAAAAAAACCAGTATCCTCTAGGTAAAGCAGAAATCTTTTATTATTCAGCGTGGCCAACGCAGGACGGAAACAGCTTTGGAGACAAGCCAGTGCCTTCAAAAGGAAAGTGCTGTTCCATCCCGATGCATTCTTCCTCGTTATCTTTTATACATTTTTTTTCATTAGGCATGGGCAACCTTTTCCCCCTATCCCTTCATCCAATCAAGTTCTTAAAAACACGCTTTTCTATTATCCTGTCATCTTTGCCCTTTCAACTACATAAGCTTCTACATAGCGGCGCCAGCATCTTATAAACATCTTCATAACATTGAATTGCCAGGTCACTCTGTGCATTGATATTAAAACATCCTAACATCCTGTGTAATCTGAAACACAGTCTCTCTTTGGCCTCTTCTCTCATTTACCTTTCACCAAGAGGGGTACATCTTTTAGTTTTACATTTCAGCACTATTTAGCTCATTGACTCCTTCACTCGTCCCTTTTCTTTTGCGAAAGCTGATTATTACAGAAGCTGAAGCAAGATTAATATCTAGTAATAACATTGTTACAATACCCAGGTATCTTTGTACTCGCCACTAATTGTCGTGAAGTGGGGAGCACACCTGCGGTGAACTTATAACACATTTTCATGATGATGGGAAAACATACTATCATTATACAGAAATATGAAAATCAACATGACAATACTTAAGAACAATCCTCTTAGCCATCTCAAATCTAGCAACCATGAGGTTAACCAATTCCACCAACTTTCACCTGTGAGGGAATAGGTAACTCGTACCGTAGCAACAATTTTATGGAGCTGAGAAACACCTTCTTCAATCTGACCTGACTTGTTGATTTAATGACAGCACGTTGTATTGAGCCATACACAGAGACCCCCACCCTGCTGGGTCAATAGATAATCTAAGGCCAGTTTATGTTGCGTTAATATCCCTTCTCATGGATGGCTTCATCAGGGATCAAATAATTTTTAGGTATTGGTGTTAGTATCCCTGCCAGGGAGTCTACTTCTCTTTTCTAACCTATGAACAGAGGAATTGGCTAGACGTTGTATTTGAGCAGATAGTCTTCTGATTTCTCTGATATTCAGAGAAATCCACCCCTACTTTTGGGAAAAATATTGCTCCAACTTTCTTCTGTTCCATGCCCATTGTTTTTTCCAGGCACACTTTGGCTGGTGTAGGGATATACTCTTATCCCAATGTACAAGTGCCTTTCCATACAGGTTGTAACATCTTTCCTGCCCAACTTTCACAGATCCAAAACAGTCCTGGGGGCAATCCTCCCGTCCCAGTTGGGCTATGTAAGGTACTGGACTCACATACCTTCCACAAGGCTTGTTCAGCTACCAAATTATTGTATAGCTGAATTATACCTGCTCTATTAACATAATTTCATTGCAAAGGTGAAGAAAGGTTTAAATTCTCAATTTGATTAGTACATAGGACCTTATTGCCATAGAAAGTTACAATCATCTCACAAGTGGGGTAATGTCCTAAATGTATGCGTCTTTGGGATTGTGTTTCAGTCTGTCCCTACGTATATCCCCATTTACTATCATTGTTTCAATGGATACATAGAGGTGCAGTGGGAGTGGGTTATCTTAAAGTCAGACTGGCTTGACTTTTGTCTTTTGTCCAGTTGGAATGATAGGCTCATACCTCTGCGCTACCCCAGATCAGCTCCATGTATCGTTTGGCCACCATGGAGATGATCACGCTCAACATCAACCTAAGTGGTTAGTGTAGATGTGGCCTAAAATAAAGCGTACATTTTCTGGTCTCCCAAACAGCCGAGGACAGCTGACCCTGCTTGATTTCCATGATCAAATGATAACTGGTGCTCAGGCCTGGATTAAGCCCTTTTGGTGCCCTAGGCCAAAGGCTCCGCCTCTGCGGCTCCACCTCTTCCTCCTCACGGGCTCCGCCTCTTCCTCCTCGCGGCTCCGCCTCTTCCTCTCTGTCTCTTCCTCTTCGCCGGTGCGAGGAGGAGGAGGAGGAAGGAAAGCCCTACCCCCGGAGCCAATGCCGCACATGCACGGCAGTGGACCCGAGGGCGGGGCTTCCCTCCACGGCTCTGCCCCTTCCTCCTCGCGCCAGCTTGAGAAAAAAAGGGCAATCTTTGGCCGCTTCTGCACCTGCGCGTGGGGCGCCATAGACTCTCAGAAGCAGCGGGCGCAGAAGTGGCCAAAGATCAACTTTTTTGAGGGAAATTTTTTATGGGGGGTCTGGATCTGGCGCCCCCCCCCCATGGTTGTGCCCCTAGGCTGTGGCCTAGTGTGGCCTTATGGATAATCCGGGCCTGCTGGTGCTTTTAGGATATTTAGGTACCACGCTTCAAGTTCTAGTGCTTTAGTTCAGAGGAGTGCACTAGAGATCTTTAGTTACTGGCGTGCTCCCTCTTTGCGATGGCACAGCTAATTAGTACAAACAACAAATTCAGGGTCACTACATCAACAAGAATACTCTATAGTGTCAGTAAATCTGAATGGAGTGTACAAATACATTCGTATAGAATATGCCTAGGTCAACAAATATATACTAAGTATAGTTGTAGTGCAAATGGAGGAATTCACAGTCAAAACATCTGGTAATAAACAAATCACAAGTCCATAATTTATCACAACCTCATCTGATTGTATCTATTGATCAATACATAACATATACATTAAATATAACATCATAACAACATTTTGGAATCACAAGGAACAAACAAGTAATACATGGATAGAAAGGAGAAACCCTCATTACGTCTCTCAAGAAAAAGAGAAGTCTATTGGCTGTTTCGTGTTATAGTCTCAGGAAACCGCTATATTCAGTGGATGGAAAGGCCAGTCACATGGTAAGTATCATCATACCAATGCTGTAGGACTCCAGTGCAGGAAAATAGTAACCAAATGGTGGTGTGCTGGAGATCTGGTGCAGCGAAGAATCAGTCGAACTTCCTGGTAAGCGGACTCCTTCACGATAATATGACAATGGAGAGGAGGGTAATTCCAGCAGAGCAATCAAGATAATGCGAATGTAGCTGATGTTCCAAGCGAAAACTAGGCTTTATAAATCACTATAGTGTAGCAGCAAATTGGGAGTTATGGAACTCCAAGTGGCAAGTTACCTCTTACCAAAACGGCGGCATGGACGTGCGGGCGCAGGGATGAGGAAACACGCAACAACTTCACTGCTCAACGTGAAATCAAAGATTTATTGAGTTAACACCAGCTGGTGGGGTTGCCCACAGAACGTGCTGCGATAAGGGGCAAACGGCCCCGGTCATCCTTAACACAAAGCTTTTATATCCCTCATGGCGGCATCCACAAAAGCCCGCCCTCCTTCATGAACATTTCACAAACATCATTGGCTGGTGTCACAGAACATTTCATTAATCCAATTAAACATAACATTTTCATTTGCATCACATCTTAATCCCCTCCTATATGTTAGAACAATGAACATTTCTATGGTAGTCTTTCCCACAGTGCAACTATCAGTGGCTGGGACTCCTGTGTTCCCAAATAGCAACATTTGGCTTCTGCAGACTCCTTGCCAGCAACGGAGGGGGCAGAATCCCTCTGCTCATGCGCAGTTCTTACCCATTTGGCATTAAGGTAAACAAACCTCATGCTTTGCACTGTTTAGACCAATCTGAGCCTACGTTATCTCACGCTAGGCACGGGGTGTACTTTGGCAAATCACAGCATTGATTTGAAGCACCAATCACAGTGTTACATTCACGGAGCCTGTGCCTGCCTGATTCTTGGCACAGAAACCCACTTTTCTAAGCTCTACACGTGTGCAGCATCACTCTCTGACTGTACGCCTGTTGGAAAAGTACCAAAACCGCTTTAATAGTTTCACAAGGCAAGTAAGCAGTCAATGAAACATCTGAAAAGCCTCCAATAAGCAGCAAAAGGACTAATCAAAATGAATGAAGTGTGGAAAGCCACCGACGGGTAGTAGTAGTAAGAACTACTGCGGGCCCCGTATCCCATTTTGCTCTAAGAGAGCTTTTTCAAGGTCATACAAATATTGGCATATATTGGCTTCCAGTTGTTCAAATAAGGCAATCTCTGGAACAGAGAAATACATAATAATAGCAAAATTGCCCTGACAAAAGGTAGAAACAGGTAAAATACAATAAATATTCATGCCATAATATATATATATATAATAACACCACAACAATTATATCTCTCTCTGGCATTACTTCACGAACGAAGATACTTAGGAAGGACTCATCCCACGCTTTCTTTTTCCCCCAATTTTTTTTAAATTTTAACATATATAAAGTGAATATTATCAAGGAAAGAGGGGGAACAATATATGTATAGAAAAGTAGGAAAAGCTAAATAGGAGAAAGAATGGAGCAAAAAACATTTAAAAAATCAAAAGTCAAAAGATATTGGGAAAAAAATTAAAATAAAAAAATTGTGACTTCCATTCCAAACTTTTGTCTTCTCTTAATTTATTTCTCTTCTATCTCTTTGTCCCTTCCATATTTCATTAATCTTTTCTATTGACATTTTTTTCATATTCTATCAAGAGGTCCCAATTTGTACTTTTTATTGGTCTTCCTTCATTTTTCTTTAACAAGAAAGTTAATTTGTCCATATCTTTTATTTCCTTAAGCTTATTAATCCTTCGGAGGTTGGATGTGTCCTTCAAGCCTGTGCAATGGATTTTTCTGGGGGAGCTCAGCGCTCACAGAACTGGCCTCACCCTTTAAACCAAAGGTTTGTCTGCCAGGGTCTAGCAAGCTTGGACGGTGGCAGCGAGGTCCTCAGGTCGTAGGTTTGATTTGAGTTTTTTCTCTAGATGGTTGACCTTACAGGGTTAGATGAGCCCCATCTGCCTGGGTTTGAAATTAGAGTTTTCCTTCTCTTAGGATGGTTGCCAAAAGGCTAGAGAGCCCATCCTGCCCGTTGATGCTTTTTGTCAGACCCTTATTTATTTATTTATTATTTGCACTTGTCAGTCGCCACTCCCAATGTGGCTCGGGGCGACTTACAAAAGTGAAATCACAGAATAAAACACAATAAAAACACAGTAAAAAAACAGATGTTAACTAGATAAAATACAGCTCAGCAAGAGTTGTATACAACGGTGGAGGAGCAAATATCCAGGAGGCAGCGGCCTTAAACCCCAAATGCCTACCGAAACAGGAGTGTTTTGCATGCCTTCTGGAATGCCAACAAGTCTGTGAGGGCACGAACATTGGAAGGCAATGCATTCCCCTTCGGTTATGATCTGTCCGGCATGGGAGGCCCTACCAGTGGCTATTATGCCACTGCCAGCATAGCTCACAACTTCATTAAGGTACACAAGCCTCTCCCCCACGACAAGGAAGTGCCAATGGAGAGGCAACAATTATACATACCAATAAATAACGAGGAGGAGAATGCTTTTCCAATTGTGTCTATAGTGCTTGTGTAAGTGTAACACACAATGAGAAATCAGCGAGTAATATAGGGAACAAGCATAGGGATGCTAAGAGGCTCATTAAGTCCATAAGAAAATTCTGTTGATAGTGTAATGATCCACCTGTTCTCAGCCCTAATTAATGTTTTCTTGATGTCCCCATGTGGACCAACATTAACCCTTTCAAGTACTACACACCTAAGTGAATCACAATCATGTCAACAGGTTAAAAAATGAGAATATAGAATGGAGTTATCAGCCCTGGTTCATATTCTCGAGTGATGTTCCCCTATTCTGAGGCATAATGTCTTAGACGTTTGTCCAATATAAATCATGTCACATGGCCAGAAAATAGTGTGAATTAGGTAGGTTGATGGGCATGTGGAAGAACATTTTACTTTGAATGATCTAGATTTTAAGGGGCAAGAAACTTCTTTCCTGTGATCAATAAACTGGCATACACTACAGTGTCCCCATGGATGGGTTCCTGGAGAGAGCAAGCTACGTGAAATATTTACGGAATGGTCTGTGTGTATGAGTAAATTTTCTATATTCTAGGTGCATTTATAGGCCACAGTAGGAGGATGTTCCAGGCCCTTAATCGAGGAAACTAATGGCCAGTATTTTTTTACTATATGAAGAAGATGTCTACTGTGGGATGTGATGGTGAGAGGCCAAATTAGACGCTGTGGGGACAGTTTATAGGATGGATTAATAGGTTGAACACCCTATATTTAGTGACAGCTAATTAGTAGCCAGCTGCATTAATCACTACTGACCGAGTGGTCATGAGTTCGAAGCCAGCCTGGGTCAGAGTGAGCTCCTGACCATTAATAACCTAGCTTGCTGTTGATTTAGGCAGCCCAAAAGACAGTTGCATCTGTCAAGTAGGAAATTTAGGTACTGTTTTATGTTAATTAGTTAATTTAACTAATTTACGTCACCATAAAACCTTCCAGCAGCGTGCGTAAGAATGAGGAAGTACTGCAGCAAGGACTCAGTGTCACAAGTGGACGGTGAAGTGGCAGCTCCTCCTGTGGCCAGAATTGAGCATACCCTCATGAAGCCGAAAAGCTGGAATGTTAAATTACCTCTGTGTCTGTCTATGTATGTGAATGTTTGACATGTATATATGCATTGTAATCCACCTGAGTCACCTGCAGGCTGAGAAGGGCAGGATATAAAAACTCATACATTTCCTTTGTTTACTCGTTTTGGACAGATTCCCTCAAGAGGACTTTACTTCCTCCCAGCCTCAGTCCAAAGTGTTTCACCCTTGAATAAACATAGCTGTAGCATCCCACTCTTATCCTTTTTTCCTTTTAGATAGTTCCTGCAATAAACTGCTTTTATTTAAAACTGTCATTGCCACTTAATCCAAGCACTAGCTTCCACCATACCCAACCCATTTCATCCATCAAAAGGTCTTAAAAGTTGTATTAATTAGACCTTCCTCCACCAATGCATCTTATCATTGATGTAGCCACCTAAATCCAATGTCAGTATTAATATGAGGCCAAAAAATTATTCCCAACATGCATTGTGTGAAGGGTTGAGCCAATTCCTCAGCTCAGCACATAGCCATATTTTCACTAGAGCATTGGATATGTGTGTGAAACCTCTTCCTCATGAAGAAGGCTACATTCAAGATCTGAGGGGAAAAATCTCTATTATGTAATGGCCCTTCAGCTACTCTTGGATTCCACTTCCCATCATCCATGAACCTAAATCTTGCCTAATAAGACTGATTGGTTTTTAGAATCCATCAGTTGAAAAACTTAGCATTCTCCACCATGGTCTAGACAAGTCTTCTGTCTAAGCAATTCTTTCTTCAATATGATGGCACTATATGTAAGAGGAGGTGGAATGTGAAGAAACGGTTATACAGACAAGTCCCCATGTTATGAACAAGGGGTGCTTCTTAAGTTGAATTTGCATGTAAGTCGGAACAGATACATTTTTAAATGTGACTCTAATATTTCTCTCTCTTTCTCTCTCTCTCACCTGTGGATCGCTTAGTTCAGTGTAATGATCATCATCATCTCTGCGGTGTTTGCTTAGCTGGTCGAGTCCCCGTTTAGATGATTTCACCTCACTTCCTGGCCCTGGGAGAATTAGATTTTGAAATATTTGGGTTATTACGGAAACAAGGATTGGTGATAAAGCTTCAGCAGAGACACTTTATTCTCATGATAACTTTTTCAGGAGTAAACTTTTCTTCCGAGGGGTAGATTTCTCTCACATCCTGTTGTCTCACCCCCGTTCTTAACTGTGAGTCATTTGTAAGTTGTTTGTAAGATGGATGTTTGTAACTCGGGGACTGCCTGCACTTCCGTGTAATACATGGCTTACAAGCTGTGCTATCTGCTTTGGCAATAGGTTAGCAGACAAGGTCAATTTCTGCACAAACCTACCATCAACGCTTCGCGTCTCGTCATCACGTCTTGGAAGATCTCTCGCTTCCCTGTTTAACTCATTGCTCTCATGGTAGGAGACAGATCTTGAGAAGCTGGTGCCAATGAGAGCCATCAGAAGCAGGCAGACAAGCACCTTGGTATGCATCTCTGGGAGAAAAATAGGCACAAGTGACATTGTTTGGCCAATATCACGTCCCATCTTATCACTGTCCCCTCTGCAAATGCACAAATCTCTCAGGCCCAACTTTTCTCAACCACTCTGGGACCCCCATCTACACTGCCATATAATGCCCATTGAACAGCATTATATTGGTCAGTGTAGATTCATATAATGCAGATTGAATGGAATTTATTTACTATATTTCTACCCTGCTCTATCTCACCCGAAGGTGATTCAGAGCGGCTTAAGGAATTGCACTGGATTATATAAATCTATACTGCTATATAATCCAGTTCAATGCAGCTATTCTGCATTCTGAAACTGCATTATATTGCATAGATGGGACCATAGTTAACTAGGTAGCTGGTTTAATAATATTTCTATTGAATTTGGGATGAAGTTTGGGTCTTATGTTATCTGAGGTGCATCTACACTGCATAACTGATATTCATAAGGTTTTCTCATTTGTTCTTTGAGATACAGTATGAATGTTTTCCTAATCCATAGAGGTTTAGTATGGTACAAGGAAGAGGAGAAAAACCTGTGCTTCTTGCCAGAAACTGTTCAGATAGATGTGATAAACAAACCAAATGTAATATTTATTGATTTCACCTATTTATCCAACTGTATTTTTGTTTGCCTGAAAGAGATCTGGTAACATCTTAGAAACAAACAGAGATAATGAGTTTACTAGCACATGTTTAGTACAGTGCACCTACACTGTAGAATTAATGCAGTTTGACACCACTTTAATTGCCATGGCACAATGCTATGGATTCATTGGAGTTGTTGTTTTACAAAGTCTGCAAAAGAGGGTTGGTGCCTCATCAAACTATAACTGTCATGAATCCATGGCAATTTACCGCGCCTTTCCATCCTCGCAGGGGTGGTGGACCCATTAAATTGGTCCGCCCCAGGAGACTTATGGACCTAGCTGGGTTCCTGACAGCTCATTGGTAGCAATGACGCAAAAGAAGAGGAGGCTAGAGGGCGTGTGGCATCGAAAGCAGAGCAGACCAGCCAAAGCACGTCTGGTCCCATATCTCAGGACCTACAAAGCGGCAACAAAGGCGGCACAGAAAACATCTCTAGCTGCCAAGGTTGCCTCCACTAAGAACTGCCCAGCAGAACTGTTCCGAGTTGTCAGAGGAGTATTAAATCTTCCACAGAGCGAGAGCCCAGATGGCTCGGCGCTGTGAAGAATTTGCTTGGTTCTTTGCTGATAAAATTGCGCTGATCCATTCCGATTTTGATACCACTTTAACGGCAGTCTCTGAGGATGTGACACGAGCATCTGCTTGTCCAGTTTTAATGGATTTGTTTCGATTGGTTCAACTCGAAGATTTGGACAGGATCCTTGGAGAGGCGAGGCCTACCACATGCATCCTAGACCCCCTGCCCATCCTGGCTGATCAAAGAAGCCAGAGGGGGGTTGGCAGAGTGGGTGAAGGTGGTAGTTAATGCCTCCTTACAGGAGGGCAAAATTCCAGCCAGCTTAAAACAAGCTGTTATAAAACTGCTGTTGAAGAAACCATCACTGGATCCCACTCAATTAGTCAACTATCTGCCAGTTTCCAATCTCCCCTATTTGGGCAAAGTCATGGAATGTATGGTGGCCTCGCAACTACAGGGGTTCTTGGTAGACACTGATTATCTTGATCCGGCACAGTCTGGCTTTAGGCTAGGACATGGAACTGAAACAGCCTTGGTCACCTTACTAGAAGATCTACGCTGGGAGCTAGATTGGGGGAGTGTGTCCCTGTTGGTTCTGCTGGACCTCTCAGCGGCTTTCGATACCATTGACCACGGTATCCTTCTGGGATGCCTCACAGCAGTGGGACTTTGAGTGGCTTTGCTGTGGCTCCGGTTCTTTCTGGAGGGTCGGTCCCAGAGGGTGTTACTGGGTGACACCTGTTCGACCCCACAACCGTTGTCGTGTGGAGTCCCTCAGGGTTCAGTACTGTCCCCGATGTTATTTAACATCTACATGAAGCCACTGGGGGAGATCATCCGGAGTTTCGGAGTATGGTGTTATCTGTATGCAGATGATGTCCAGATCTGTCACTCCTTCCCACCTGTTACTAAGGAGGCTATTCAGACTTTGAACCGGTGCTTGGCTGCTGTGTCGGACTGGATGAGGACTAAGAAATTGAAACTTAATCCTGGCAAGACAGAAGTCCTCCTGGTCAGTCGTAAGGCCAAACAGGGCATAGGGTTACAGCCTGTGTTGGATGGGGTCACACTCCCCCTGAAGATGCAGGTTTGCAGCTTGGGAGTGATCCTGGATTTATCGCTGAGCCTGGAACCCCAGGTTTTGGCGGTGGCCAGGGGAGGCTTTGCACAGTTAAGACTCGTGTGCCAGCTGCGCCCGTACCTTGAGATGTCTGATCTGGCTATGGTGGTCCACACTCTGGTCACATCCCGAATAGATTACTGCAACGCACTCTACATGGGGCTGCCTTTGAAGACAGTTCGGAAACTGCATCTAGTCCAAAGGGCGGCAGCCAGATTACTATCAGGAGCTATGTACAGGGAGCACACCACCCCCTTGTTGTGTCAGCTTCACTGGGCTGGCTGTCCACTTCCGATCTCAATTCAAAGTGCTGGTTTTGACCTATAAACCTCTATACGGTTCTGGCCCAGCTTACTTGTCCGAAGGCATCTGCCTCTATTTCCCACTTCGCAACTTAAGGCCCTGCTCTCATTCTCGCCAGTATCTCAAATGCAGCTGGTGGGGACGAGAGACAGAGCCTTCTTGGCTGTGGCTCCTCGCCTGTGGAATCCGCTACCTAGCGAAATACGATCATCCCCATCCCTCCTAGCATTTAGGAAAAAAGTAAAATCTTGGCTATGGGACCAGCCCTTCGCACAGAATGCAGCACTGTGATCTGGAATAGGGTTAGGCAAAATGACTGACAAGAATATGGATAACGGTTTAACAACAAGGATTTATGGAGGAGCATTGTTTTAATTTACTTGAGTGTTGAATATCTGCTTGTTATTAACTGTTATTATTTACTGATGTATGTTTTTAGGATTTTTATATTGTATGTTTAGGCATCGAATTGCTGTCTTGATAGCAAAGAAATAAAGAAATTTAAGTGGTATCAAGCAGTGTTACTTCCACAGGAAGGTCCACCTTTAGTTAAGCATATTTAACTAAATTCTCTAGAGTTTACTCTCCAGCCCAAACTCTAAACTCGATGGAAACATCATTTAAATATTCTTCAGTGATTCACAGAATGTACTTCCTTCTCCCCATGCAGCTGGTGCCTAGTAAAATAGGTTGGGGAGAGAGTTACTATTGTGGCAATAGTGCCAACATTGTGTCTATGGATGTATTTACACTGTAAAATCAATGCAAGGAGCCCCCCCCCCCCGATGGCACAATGGGTTAAACCCTTGTTCTGGCACGGCTGACCAAAAAGTCAGCAGTTTGAATCCAGGGAGCAGGGTGAGCTCCCATCTGTCAGTTCCAGCTTCTCATGTGGGGACATGAGAGAAGCCTTCCACAGGATGGTAAAACATCAGGGCATCCCCAGGCAGCATCCTTGCAGATGGACAATTCTCTCACACCAGAAGTGACTTGCAGTTTCTCAAGTCACTCCTGACATGGAAAAAAACCACAATGCAATCTGGTATCACTGTATTTGCCACAGCTCAGTGCTGTGGAATCATGGCATTATAATTTGGTGAGGCATTAACACTTTTTGGCCACTTTTTTTTCAATGCCATGGAATCATGCAGTTAAAGTGGTGTCGAACTGCATTAATTCTCCAGTGCAGATGTATCCCAAAATAGAAATAATGAGAGACACCCGAAGAACACGGACAAAGAAAAGGAAGGCATTCGACTCTTACCTGCAAGATTAATCTTATCAAATATCTGCACCAGATTCGGAGCTCTCTGCTACTCCTGACACAGCAGGCGGCTGCTCTTTTAAAGATGGATTCAGATTTACTCCTCCCCTTGAGGAGCTCTTTGCTTCAGAGATCTTTGTACAAATTGCTGAAGCCTGTCTTACTGGAAAGATGATAACACTATGTAACAACATTTGGAAAAAATATGATCTTCCTGGTTTGAAAAGGTTATTTCCTGTTCAGTTGTGTGGTATTATCTTTGAATAGTTGTTCTACTTCAGAAACTTTGTTTTTGTGGCTGCCACAAACTATGTTGAATTGGTTGAGACTCGATTAGATATTCATTGAAAAACTACAGCTAATTGTTCTGCAGGATGTCCCACCAAAACATTTTTTTTGCAGTTTAATAATTTCCCCCATGTTTTTATGATAGTACCAATTAGGAAATGACATTAATAACCCAGGAATAAAAATCGTGCTACATAGTGTAATCATTCCACTGTGTAAAGCGGTGGTCCCCAACCTGCGGTCTGTAGACCACGAGTGGTCCACAATAACTAAAGTATACTCCGCAGCCTCACCATTACTACATCATTGCAATGTAAGCAACTAATCTTGCAAAATCCTCATATAGTGCCAAGGCTTATTAAATATGTTTTCTGTGGGCGAACAGGTGGCGACTACTATACGGTATATGTTCCGTATCAGAAACTAGAGCTGTTGTGGTCTATCCAATGCAATGTTCTGAATCAGCACCCCAACTAACAAAACCAAATCTAAAGTTTACCAGAAACTGATTTGTGACCCTTTTGGTACTAATGCTGGCGAGTGGTCCTGGTCAAAGTGGTCCCTGGGCAATGTGGTTCCTGATCAAAGTGGCCCCTAGTCAAGTGACCCCTGGTTAAGGTGATCCCTGGTCAAAGTGGTCCCTGGTCAAAGGTGAAGTGGACCCAGATCAAGTGGTTTCTGGTCAAATTGATTCCTGGTGAAATTGGTCCCTGTTCAAGTGGTGGTCCCTGGTCTAATTGGTCCCTGATCAAAGTGGTCCCTGGTCAAGTGGTTCCCAGTCAAAGTGGTCCCTCATTAAAGTGGTTCCTGGTCAAAGTGGTCCTTGGTCAAAGTGGTGCCTGGTCAAGTGGTCCCTGGTCAACCAAAAAAGGTTGGGAACCACTGGTGTAAAGTCTTGTACCACAAAAGAGGGGGGCATCATAGAAATATAAGAAGAGCCCACTCGATAAGATTGATAGATGATCCATTCAGTCCAGTAAGTCGGATATTTGTAACTCGGGGACTGCCTGCATTTCCATTTAATACTTATAATTGCCACTCAAATGCCTCTAGGAAGTCCATAATCAGGACAGAATGACAATGGCCTTTTCCCACTTTGCTCCTAGAAGCCTGTAATTTAGAGAGTACGCTTCAGGGAGAAATTCCCCCGTCATGTATAGAATATAAGGCGTGATTTAACTTAACTGTGATTGTAACGTGATTTTGCATTTGCAAACATATTTGATTTATATATGTGTGAAGAACACTTTGAAAACATTGTGCTGAACCAATATAAGTTTATTGAAACCTATAGAAGTTGTGTAATAGTACTCTTAATGCTCCGTTTGGAGACTTTGGTTGTTAAGAGGAACCACTACTGTTTGTTCAGAGAATCCGAACTCATGAAGGCTACTTAGCTACTACTCCATACCTTTTCATGCTTCAACCTGTCTCTGGAATTTTTCACCAGCTGTATCTTTAGCTGGCAAGAGCCCTGTGTGCTCATCCCTTGTTGTATATCCGTTAAAGTATATATGATATAATTTAAACACCTTTGACAATTTGTGTAGAAGTGGATGGGCTGCATTAGACCCTTTGAGATGATATCTCAACCTATTATAGTCCCGCCACATTTCTGCATTTGGCTTTTGTGGATTTGATTAATTATGGATTTGATGATAAACACTCTCCCTGGGAATTTTTCAGTCCTTCGGTGTGGCATGTTAGTGGCACTAGAGATTTCTAGAAGAATACCACTCTATGTCTCTTCAGGTCTTCCAATGTGATTCTGGATCAGTTTCAGTGGAAATTGACCACACTGTTGGACCTAGAAATGCATAGGCCTCATCTACACTGCCATATAAAATCCATATTATCTGCTTTGAACTGGATTATATTAGTCTACACTGCCATACAATCCAACTCAAGGCAGATCATTTTAATTTTATATGGCAGTGTAGATGGGGGTCACAGAGATATTATTTCAGGTCAAAAGCAAATAGCCATTTTTACATCCAGGTATGTTTGCTTGTTTTTTCTTTTCATGGGAGTCCTATGCCCCTAATCCCAGTGAATATGGAAGGATGACTGAATTTGAAAAGTGAATGGCAGCTTTGAAAGCTTCTGAAAGAAGCAATTTACCCTTTACCTAAAAGAAGGGGGGGGGGCTTTCAGATGGGCTTGAACTCCAAAAACGTATCGTAAAGGCTCAGAATGTCCTTTGAGAGAAGACGGCAGTTCTATCAAGGTGAAAGCCGGGGCTGTGTATCCAATCAGGCATCTGAAAATGGCACTCTTGGATCTGATGTGCTTTAAGCGGATTGGATGACATGGGCAGTTAACATAAAGAGCACTGAAACGCAAGCTGTGTACATTGTCAGTATTACTTGCTGTTCTTGGTTGAGGAATATCAAATATTAAAGGTACTGGGGGGAGCAGTGAAGCCTGGAGGCTAGGAAGGGCAGTGGAAAATTCTAATGTGACTCAGGGCTGATTCAGGACATTGGGGAGCAGTATGAAACAGAACAACCTCATAAAACTTATAGAACTGGAAATATATAGTTAGACC
This sequence comes from Anolis apletophallus, assembly GCA_030556195.1. Lineage (NCBI taxonomy): Eukaryota > Metazoa > Chordata > Lepidosauria > Squamata > Anolidae > Anolis > Anolis apletophallus. Next base: position 108,704,311 of record JARBWK010000008.1, on the reverse strand, counting down.
TGTGGGATATGACAGATTTAATCTCACATAGATTTCCCCTTCTCATCCCCCCCCAATTTGACATTAAACAAGTCACAGTACAGTTTCAAGCGCGCATAGTATGATGTAGGACAATCTTAGTGGTGAGTAGTTGGATGGATTTGCTTTGAGAAGCTCTTTCTTAATAATCTCTTCTGGACATTTCCTGGGGGACCAGGGAAAGAACAGTGGGAAAGATCTTCACGCAAAACTTGGGCACTCCACTGAGCTTTCTACATCCAGGGACGTCATGCTACCCCTCTATTCTGCCTTGTTTAGACCACATCTGGAATACTGTGTCCAATTCTGGACACCACAATTGAAGGGAGATGTTGACAAGCTGGAATGTGTTCAGAGAAATGATCAAGGGTCTGGAGAACAAGCCCTATGAGGAGCGGCTTAACAAGCTGGGCATGTTTAGCCTGAAGAAGAGAAGGCTGAGAGGAGACATGATAGCCATGTATAAATATGCGAGAGGAAGTAATAGGAAGGAGGGATCAAGCTTGTTTTCTGCTGCCCTGGAGACTAGGACACAGAGCAATGGCTTAAAACTACAAGAAAGGAGATTCCATCTGAATATTAGGAAGAACTTCCTGGCTGTGAGAGCTGATCAGCAGTGGAACTCTCTGCCCCGAAGTGTGGTGGAGGCTCCTTCTTTGGAGGCTTTTAAACAGAGGCTGGATGGCTATCTGTCAGGGATGCTTTGAATGCAATTTTCCTGCTTCTTGGCAGGAGGTTGGACTGGATGGCCCATGAGGTCTCTTCCAACTCCATGATTCTATGATTCTCCATCTTCCAACACAGCCTATGATACTTTGTACTTCCTCCCCTCCATTAGTTACTGTGTATACTCGAGCTTTTAAGGCTGAAAAGGCCCCCCTCGGCTTATATTTGAGTTATTTATTATTTTACTGGGATTATGATGATGATGATGATGACAAACAAAACAAGATTAGTACACAGCAAACAAGATCACTATGCTGGTTGTTGTATTGTATCACACGTCGGACACTTCCCAGTGTCTAGGACTGTGTGATGTATTGTGTGCAGATCTGAGTAGGGTGGCCTTTTGCAGCTGACAGATGGTAATTTTGTCAGCGCCAATTGTGTTTAAGTACAGGCCAAGGTCTTTAGGCACCGCACCCAGTGTGCCGATCACCACTGGGACCACCTTTACTGGCTTGTGCCAGAGTCTTTGCAGTTCAATCTTTAAATCCTGGTATCGTGCCAGCTTTTTCAGTTGTTTCTCTTCAATCCTGCTGTTGACTGGGATTGCAACATCAACATTCTATACTTTTTTTAACACAATCATGAAGTCAGGAGTATTCAGACTCTGTCAGTCTGAATCCATAAGTCCCAGAGTAGTTTGGCGTGTTCATTTTCTGTAACCTTTTCAGGTTTGTGATCCTACCAGTTCTTTGTCACAGGCAGATGGTATTTGTGGCACAAGTTCCAATGAATCATCTGAGCAATTGTATTATTATTATTATTATTATTACATTTATTATTTTACTATAATATTATTATATTTACATTATTTTACTCTATCTGGGCCGGGGAGATAGCACAGTGGTAACACAGCTGTGCTTGCAACCTGAGGGTTGCTGGTTCAATTCCCCCCGAGCTGGCTTGGATGACCAGCTAATAACAATATATGAGCCTAGTCCACTGCCCACCCAAGCACTTTAAACACCAATGGGGACCATTATATAAATAATGGGGAAGGGCTTTTACAGACCTACTTTCTGGCTGGCGAGGTGAATGCGGAAGAGGGAAATGCAGAAGGCTCCGTCATGAGGATGGAACAACAGCACCCCTTGTGATGCAAAGACGCATAACAACAACAATGACGTAATTGGAGCAGTGACATCTGGATGACCCTGTATGACGCACACCCGCATGTCCCGTTACCCTGTGACGCAGCCAAGAAAGAACCCTTCTATAAACTGTACTGTAAAACTGTACGTCTCCGACAGGGATTGTCTGTCGTATATGTATTGTAATCCGCACTGAGTCCCCTTCAGGGTGAGAAGAGCGGAATAGAAATAAACAGTATTATTATTATTATTGTTATTATTACATTCATTATTTTACTCTATTTACTATTATTACTTTATTTTACTTTATTAGTGTTATTATTACATTTATTACTTTACTCTTTTATTACTGCTATTATTACATTTCCATTATTTTACTCTATTATTATTTTTATTACATTTATTATTTTACTCCCTTTATTATTATTGGAAGGATACATAACAGCATTTACATTGAAGAAGGTTAGAATAATGGTTTAATCAGAGTTGGATAGTCTTATCTTAAATTACAATTTTATGTAAATATTCAAAAACATTTAACCTACTGATGTCTCAATTAATGTAATTATATTGGTGTCTATTTTTATTTTGAAATTTAGCAGTAGCTGCTGCATTTCCCATCCTCGGCTTATACTCGAGTCAATAAGATTTCCCAGTTTTTTGTGGTAAATTTAGGTATCTCAGCCTATATTTGGGTTGGCTTATACTCGAGTATATACGGTATATCTATCTGTTTTCTTCCTTTGCAGGTAAAGAGAAAGGAATTGGGCAATTGGGAGAGATCTAATAGATTCATTCCAGCTGTTCAATGAATTGCTTGTCAGAGCCTGGAAAAGCTTATCTTGCGGGCTATAGTTGCCAGCATCCTTCAATTAGCATGGACACTACGTACAATGGCAGGGAGATTCTGGGCAGTGCAGTTGAAAAAAGGAATTTTGCCAAGAAGTGGAATAACTGATTCCTAAATTTTGAAACTAGACTTCAAGATGGTGTATTCTCGCTGTGTGTGTTGTGTGTACTGAGATCAATAGCAGTATTGTTACAGTGAGTTTTTTGTATGGCACTACAGTACTATGGGGTTGGTGTGCCTACAGCAGGAATTTAAAATGCTTAGCTCTTGTTTTGAAACAGAATCCTGTGGTTTTGTATTTGAGCCATCTTTACCTGTTTACTTTGGGTCATTTTTAAACAGTTTTAATCCATTTAGCGAATGGAAAGCAACTGAGCCTATCCCACGATACAGGGGAACTTCCTGTATGCGCCCATCAAGCTCCATGATGTAAATATTGAAAACAGTGTCAAAAAAGGGAGTGGGGAGAAGACAATCAGAAATAGTCTCAGGAGACTAGGATACGTGATATTCCATTTCTAAAATGCCAAAAACACGTGGAATGGGATCTGACAGATATGCCCATGTTGATTAATTTCAGTGATGTGGAGGAATGGGCATTCCTCACCACTTTGCTTTCACTGCATTTTCTCCGTAATAGTAATCAAGGCTCGAAATTGTACTCTTGGTAGCTTTTTAACATAACACTGATGTAACTGAGGGTAGCAAAGTGTAGAAGAAGAGGATCATGGCAAAGTGGTTTATAGTTACACTGGTATAATGGATGGAAGTAAGGCATGGGAAAGGCTTATTGTGACAAAGGGATTTAAAATTACACCAGTGAAGGGAAAAATGCCTTGCAAGAGGAGCACCACCACGTGGGCAGGGTAAGATTGTGTAGAACAGGGGTTCTCAAACTTTTTCAGCTGTGGAGCCCCTTTTGAAGCAAAGATTTATCACACACACACACAAAGCGACCCCTGCCACACATTGCTGTGGCCCAGTCTGGTGATCTGGAAAATAAAGTAATGAGAAAGTGTTGGTTTCTAATATATGTAATTTCTTGATGCATGTGGGTAAACAGTATTTATTGCTGTTTCTTTGTCAGTGTTGCTGTGGAGATTGTCTGGTTTGCCTATGCTGGAACATGCAACGTAGAATTGTCCTTTTTTAGGGGTCCCTTTCAAATCTATGATACTATATCTCTCTCTGTGTGAATCATATATAACTATCTATTAGGCATGGTTTAGAACACAAAAATAGGGAATCAAAAATCTAATTGGGGGGGGGGATTTTTTTTATTAGTAATAGAAAGACTTACAAAAAAATTCCAAAAATTTCTAAAATGTAACGTAATTACTAACGAAATTCGTTAGTAGTTCGTATGCCAGCACATGCGCATTCCAGATGGTTTTGGCCTACAACTCCCAGAAATCCTAACAGCTGGTAAATTGGCTGGGATTTCTGGGAGTTGTAGGCCAAAACTTGAATAAATCACACTGAATTCTAGATGGGACTCTCCCAAATAGGAAGGAGGGAGGGAGGGGGTATTCTATTCTTGGAAGCAGCAAAAAAGGAGGAGGAGGCCCTCCTCGCTCCTCGCTGCCTCTCTCTCACCCGATTCTGAGGGAGCGAGGGCCCAAGTTTGCCCAGGCTGAGAGGAAAAGGAAGAGGCCTGAGGCTGTGAGGAATGGTGGGAGTTGAAGTCCAAAACACCTGGAGGGCTGAAGTTGGCCCCTCATGAAGCCTCTTCAAGGCTTTAGATCCTGGCAGGCTGAAGGGGCAGGGAGAGCCGTCCACTTCTCCTGCCCTGCCAGGATCTAAAGCGCATCAAGGCTTGGCACGCTTTAGATCCTGTGAGAAACCAACCTAATGTATAATAGAATGAATGCTAACTTATAGAGTAAGTGCCTAAATATTATAAGTAATCCAACTGGTCATATACCTACATTCCATGCACATGCAATAATACAGCAGTAATAACAATGGGTATAAGAAGAGGTAAAATTCAGACCGAAGTATTCTGACTGGTCCCTCCTCAAGCGGTGCAAACGGGCTCTTCTCTATGAGCCCGGATTCTGCAGCAAATCCCCCCCCCCCAAGAATATGTATGTGCACCCAGGCAGTAAACGCTGTGCCTGGGCTTTTGGCTTTTCCCGGGAGAGGCTGCCTCCCGGGCTCATAGAGAAGAGCTGTTTGCACCGCTTGAGGAGGGACCACAGTCAGAATACTTCAGTTTGAATTTTACCTCTTCTTATACCCATTGTTATTACTGCTGTATTATTGCATGTGCATGGAATGTAGGTATATGACCAGTTGGATTACTTATACATGTTGTGTGCAACTACCCCAATACTCTTTGATGCTTTAGATCCTGGCAGGCAGGAGGGGCAGGGAAGCCTGGAAAAATGTAAACAGAGAGGTTTACTCAGAAGTAAATCCACAAAGGAGGGCACTTCATCCAAAGTGCCCCCCTTTGCAGATTTACTCATGAGCTTCTCTGTTTACTTCCTTTGCAGATTTACTTCTGAGTAAACCTCTCTGTTTACATTTTTCCAGGCTTCCAGCCGAAAGAAGGAGCGAGTTTAGGGCTTGCCTTGCCATAATACTTATTGGCAAGGGAGGCGGGAGGGTGGTGAGAGAGAAGAAGGGCGCCCCCCCCCTTACGACCTAATAACGATACTTAAGAAAATCCTGGCCCCCGAAGTTCTATAAAGAAAGTCCACTTCCTGGTTGGCGTTCCAGATGCGGAAATACTCAAAAGTAGCATTTCTTACGAATTTCTTCCGAATCATTTAATTTTCATAACTTTTTTCTCATGCCTATTATCTATATCTATGGATAGATGGCTCTTTGTCAGGAGGGCTTTGATTATGTTTTTTTGCCTTGGTGAAGGGAGTTAAACTGGATGGCCTTAAGTATTTTCTGTTGGTCATGGGGGTTCTGTGTGGGAAGTTTGCCCCAATTTTGTAGTTGGTGGGATTCAGGACCCTCTTTGATTGTAGGCGAACTATAAATCCCAGTAACTACAACTCCCAAATTCATGCCAAATTTGGTCCAGATCCATCATTGCTTCAGTCCACAGTGCTCTCTGGATATAGGTGAACTACAACTCCCAAACTCAAGGCCAATGCCCACCAAACCCTTCTAGTGTTTTCTGTTGATCATGGGAGTCCTGTGTGCCATGTTTGGTTCAATTCCATCATTGATGGAGTTCAGAATGCCCTTTGATTGTAGGTAAACTATAAATCCCAGCAACTACTACTCCCAAATGACAAAATAAATTTTTGGAGTGATAGTCACTCCTTGGGTTGTATTGTGGCCAAATTTGGCGTCAATTTGGCCAGTGGTTTTTGAGTCATGTTAATCCCGAACAATACACACACACACACACACACACCAGGCATGGGCAAACATTTTGACCAGCATAAACTTCACAGTATTTCATTGGAAGACACCAGGGGCCATCCAATCCAACCCTCTTGTGCCGTGAAGGAAACGCACAATCAAAGCATCTCCTGAGTGATGGGAGGGAAATAAGGTTTTGGAAGTAAGCAAGGAAGGGAGGAAAAGATCTGGATGGTGAGGGAGGTGAGGGAAAAAGCTTTTGCGGGTGAGTGAAGCAAGGAGAAAAGGCTATTGGCAGCAAGGGGGGGTGGGGGAAAAAGGCTTTTGTGGTGAGGGAGGCAGGTTAAAAAGACTTTTGGTGGCGAGCGAGGTAGGGGAAAAGGGAGGTGAATGAAAGAGGAAAATCTTGGGAGGGGGAGAAAGGGCAAAGGGCCATGAAGAACCCCCCAGCATGCTTCCTGGAGCCTCAAGGGCTCCATGGAGCACACTTTGAGAACCACTAGTCTGGAGAATGATAACTTGCATTCATTGGGATATATTTACAATGTCATGGAACATCAAGACAAATGGGGCATTTGGAACGAGGTTAGTCCTGTGTCCAATTTTAGAGAGGACAGTTTTCTGTTTGCGTCACACCATAGGAGCCACCTCTCTATGAATCTCTACATCCTCCAGTAAAAGTATATGGTATTCTGGTACTGGAAGTCATCTATTTTAACAATGTTTGGAATTATTCATGGTTTTTAGTAAAGGCAATTCATCCAGGAATATATCTCTCATGTATTTGGGCAGGCCCGGATTTACAGCTTTTTGCGCCCTAGACCACACTTTGGAATTACGTCCCCCCACCCTCTGCCTCGCGCCGCCACATCCTTCCCGTCCTGTGCTAATGTGGCTGAGGGGAAAGGTGCGCGTGTGCTGTCACTGAAGAGAAGGGAACGGGCCCCTTTGTGTGGCGGGGAGCGAGTTCATTACCCCTCAGGAAGGAGGCAGAGGAGGGCGAGCGAGTGCCACAAAGCCAAGGCCCAAAGGGACAGGGAAAGCCGGGCTGGGTCCAGAGCATACTCTTCATCTGGGGCAGCAGCTTCAGAGGCGGCCCCACGTGCGGCTCATGGCCCAGCGGCTTCAGAGAGTGGGGGCCTTCCTCCGCCTCAGGCTCCCCTCCGGGCCTCCACACCACATGCCGCCCTTCTTTCCCGCGGCCTCCTCTTCCCTCAGCAGCCTGTACCCCCTCCCCTCCCCTCAGGCGCAGAAACACTGGCTGAGAAGCAGCGGCGTAGATGGATGGGCTGAGGCTGACGCGGCGAGCACGAGCGCTGCCTCCGTGGAGCCCGGCCTTGGCTCCGCCTCTTTTTGGGTACCAGGCGGCAGGAGCCAATCGCGGCACGATTTTTAAAATTATTTTATAACATTGGGGTTTTTTTTTTTGGTCCGTGATTTCTCCCCCCCCCCCCCGGCTTGTGCCCATAGGCCATGGCCTAGGTTGGCCCTATGGATAATCCGGACCTGTATTTGGGGGGTAGGGGGCTTATTGCATTAACTCCGATAGCAGTGACTAGTGAGGCTTGGGAAGGATACTTTCCTTGTCCTTTAACCAGATGGCTTGCATTTCCTCAAGTACTATTTAAAATCATATGAGATTGGATGTTTTTAGATTGAGGTTGGTAGGAATCCCCTTTATTTAAAGTTCCATCTATCGCCAGCTATTCTGAGTCTTAGCAGAGTCAAAAATGTGTGACTGCAGTTGTCAGTGTTCATTAAGCACAGTGTCACTTGCCTTATTAGCTAGTGTGCATGCTCTCAAACATGGGCACAGCACACATTCTGCTCTGCTAGTTGTTTTTGAAGTTGCACATCAGCACACCATGTTAGAACCCAAGAGATCAACCTTGCCCCTTTTCTCACGTTGACAACCACTCACATAAAAATACCAACAGCACATTTTTATTGGCAAAACCGTGCATAAAAATTTGCTGAGAAAATGGACAAATGATGCTCTTGAAAATCCACAGATGTCTCAATCCACCACGCATTTGCTCCTGTGGCTGGATTCATTCCTGGGTAGCAGATCACTTAGGCGTCTACATCCGAATCTTCAAGGCTTCTTCGTCCAAAATCTATCCAGGTGGGGAAATGAGAGTTGAAGTCTTGTGCGTTACTTTCCTTGCCAGCCAGCTCTTCTGTTGGAGGGAATGGACACTTTGGTTAACTGCAGGCAGAGGTAGGTCACAGACTGATAACATTAAAACTGTTCTCTTCCATACTTTGCATTCCAGTCAACACTCTGGAAGAATGGTCTCAATGCTGGATAAACCATATTTTCCATTGGTGGGATCCTGGGCATTGTTTCTGAGCTCCCTCGCCATTCCCCTTTTTTTGGAAGGCAGATACATACGTTTCACGGCTTATCCTTAAATTGCAAATTAACCTTCATACTCGAGATGCAATGGAGGATAGCGTTCCACCGCCTCAATGAAATGCTAGTCCATTACACTGTCTCAGGGAGAAATAATATCCTGTTTCCTCGAAACTAAGACATTCCTGAAAATAAGACCTAGTAGAAGTTTTGCTGAATAAGCTAAATATAAGGCCTCCCCCAAAAGTAAGACCTAGCAAGGTTTTTGTTTGGATGCATGCTCCCTCTGGTGGCCAGAAGCTGCAATACTGTCCCTGCTGTACAAGTGGTCCAGGAACTGATGTGGGAGATTGTTACAGTGTACAGATAGTGTGTTGGAGCCAGATTTTTACATCCCTTATTTTTTGTGGCCCTGTGTGTGAGGGCCAGTATATTTATTATATACCGACAACTCCTGTATAATATGCAATAAATGATAAATAAATGATAAATCAATTTTTTGTTCAACAATAAATGTGAAATCATCTTCATGGAAAAATAAGACATCTCCTGAAAATAATTATCTGGTGACTGTGGCCAGAATAAACTATGCAAGATTGTGAAGAACGAAAGAGATTCCAACACAAGAACAATGGCTTATCAAAATTATAGATATTATGAAAATGGACAAACTAACCCAATTGATGAGTATAAAGCAGAATCTGAAGATATCAAAAACAGACTGGTCATGTGTAAAGAATTTTATAATGCAAGAAAACCTGAAATGGATAGTAGATATAAGATTAAAAAATAAATAACTAATGCACTTAAGAAGATCTCAAGAAGGAACTGGCTAATTTTCTGTGTGAGACTTTATGAATAAAGGAAGATAAACAAACCTGAAGTGAAGAAGATTGGAAGTCAAAATATTCACCCCATCCTATCAAATCCCCCCCACCTACTACTCTCAATCCATAAACCCATCCTACCTTTATCTATCCACCTCTCTATTCCCTACTATCACCATTTCCTACTTTCCTATACTCTAGTTATGTTCCCCCTCTTTTTATTGTATTTTATTTTATTTATTTATTTATTTCATTCGGTTTCTATGCCGCCACTCCCGGTGGGCTCGGGGCGGCTCACAGTACCAAAGAGCACAGGTAAAACAACAGTACACAATAAAAACAGAGGTAAAACACATTAAAATGACATTAAAATCACAGTGTACAACACTTAAACACGACCTAAGTCAAGCTTTACAGGGGGTGAAAAGCTTCAATAAAATATATATATTTAAAAAGACATCCCCTGAAAATAAGACCTAAGGCATCTTTGGGAGCAAAAAGTAATATAAGACACTGTCTTATTTTCGGGGAAACAGGGTATTTTGGACCAATCTTGCATCAATGGGCAGTTCTGCTCTCAAGCTATGAACTTTGGTCTGGGGAGAAAAACTTTTACAGCCTTCCTTATGTAGAGTATTTTCATTTCAGATCCATGGGGTCAGGGCCGTAGCCAGGATTTTGTTTCGGAGGGGGCTGAGTTTGGTTCGGGGGGCTGAGACTGGGTGGAAGAGGGTCTACCCTAGCAAATCTTTTGTATTGTTATCCCAATAACCCCATTAATGTGGGATATAATGAGCATGGTGATCAGATCATGATATGAATAAACATAACAGTTTAAATAATGTACCAGTAAGGCCTTTTCGCGGACCACCCTGATAATTTCGGGGGGGGGGGCTGAAGCCCCCTTAGCCCCCCCCTGGCTACATGCCTGCATGGGGCCATTGTTCCATGTTGCCTATTAAACCTTTAAAAAGATGTATCCCTTGTATTCTAGCTAATATGATAACACTTATGTCCCCTATTAAGCTCCTCAATGAGAACCCATAAACTAATTTGAAATCCTAGCCTATACATTTTCTGGGGATGTTTAGAGTATAGTCCTTTCCTCATATCTTCCAGACAGCTTAATGATTTTGAGCTATAAGGACACAGCTATCTGTTCAGTTAGAAAGAGGACTATCTTAAGGTGAAGATACAAAAGCACTTTAGAGAGTGGGGAATAATTTGTAATTGCTTCCATTTGATTCATTTTACTCTTCCAAATCAAAACCTGAAAACAGAAACACTGAGGAGCCCTGAAGGTCTGAAGCACATGTCCTCCATGCTCATCACTAGTTGCCCAGTTGCCTGACTAACCCCATTCACAGAGCTTTTATAAGAAACTGTTGAAAAAATGAACCTTCTCCGGCACCGTGTCCATGACAAGATCTCCATACATGTTCATGACCTGGTCATTATAAGAAAATAAAAGGAATATGTGGATAAATGTGTGAACATTTACATATTTAACACAACAAGGAAGGAATTGATCAGCTAAGCCAATATTGGATTGAACGCAATGTCTCCCCGTCATTGTATTTGTGAAGCCAAATAGATTCTTGGTTTAGGAATAACCATATTTATTTTATTTCAGAAGCAAGTCCCAACTTGGTAACAGTTGGGCAATTCTTTGGTATGCTTTTATCAGAAGTTACTGTAGAATTGTAGTGGAGGAACAGAAACTCTCAGAATTTTCATAGTCATTCAAGGTGGCTCTGTGGTAATTTTTTTTGTGGAATCGAGTTTACTGTTATCCATGGTTTCTTTGTGTTAATATCAAAAATGCATCCTTGGTAGATATTATTGGGAAGTCAGACTTGGCCATGGTAGTCCATGCTCTGGTTACATCCTGAATAGACTACTGTAATGCACTGTATGTGGGGCTGCCTTTGAAGACTGTTCAGAAGCTACAAATGGTCCAACTGGAGGCAGCCGGATTGCTCCCCAGAGTGGCATAAAGGGAGGATACAACCTTCCTGTTATGTCAGCTCCACTGGTTGCCAATCTGATACTGAGCACAATTGAAGAGCTGGCTTTAGCCTTACCTGTCCAAACGTATCGCCCACTCTGAACCACCATGGAGTATAAGATCATCTGGAGAGGCCCTGCTCTCGGTCCTGCCTCCCTTGCGGGTGTGATTGGCAGAGATGAGAGACAGGGCCTTCTCAGTGGTGGCCCTTCAGCTGTGGGACTCCCTACTCAGCGATGTTAGATCAGCCCGCTCCCTTCTGACCTTCTGCAAGAGAGTAAAAATGTGACTTTGTGACCAAGTCATTAGAGAACTTGCAAAATAGATAGACTTGGAACAATGTGCAATGACCAATGGAATGGCCCAGATTACGCTCGTGGATTACGTGTTTAACTCTGAATGTATTGTTTTAAAATGTTTTAATTGTTTTAATGTACTTTTAATTCTATTTGAATATTTATTTAAGTGCACATTGTGTTTTAGGGTATCAGATTGTTGCTTGTGTGTAAAGCCACATTGAGTCCCCTCCGGGGTGAGAAAGGCAGAGTAGAAATGTCGTAAATATTATGAATATATACGGGAAATTCTCTTTAGATTTAACGCTGATCTTTAGAGAGGTTATCCAAAGTTCTGAACCAAGTCTGGGAACTCTTAGGCAGAATTAGTTTAGCCTTACATTAAGATTGACTGGAAAGGCTGCACCCAGAAATAGTGAAAGGAGCATGTGAAATTTCTCTGACCTGCATAGAGATGAGGCAGAAACTGGGAGATCAGATGCTTCTGGTCCATAGACAGAGGTCCAGACCAGCTTCGCCGTACCAGCTCCCCACTGCTTCTCCTTTGCATTCTGTCCAGTCTTGGTACTATAGCCTTTGCTTGCATGCTTAGCTCATCATCCAGTTGATAGGATGTGGACACAGATCTTGAGAGACTGGTGCGTATGAGGGCAACCAGCAGAAGGTTGACAAACAGCTTGGTATACATACCTGGAAGGAGATTAGGAGGAGGTTAGAAGGTTTTTCCAGCCTCCCAGGTCTCATGGAGCATAGAAAAATTAATGTTTGGACCATAATTCCCAGATTGTATTGATTATCATGACCTCTGGTAATGCAGACAAGGAAATTGTAGGAACCGCAGCCCTCAAAATATTGTCTCCAAGCCCTTCAGGTCTCTCTCTCTCTCTGAACCCTTCCAGACAGGCCTTATATCCCATGATCTGATCCCAGGTTTCATGCTTTAAACTGGATTTTATGAGTCCACACTGCCAGATAACCTGGGATAAACAGAAATCCTGGAATCAGATCCTTGGATATAGGGACTGTCTGAAAGCCCCCCCCCCCAAATGCATATATTTCATCAACACTTTTCTTGGTGTATTGATATGCCTTTAGTTCCTATTGATTTTTGCATTCATTCAATTTCTATACAACCCAAGAGCCATTTATTTCGGGCAGTTCACAGGATTGATGCGAATATTAAAAAATATTAGAACACAATAAAACAACAGGAATTGCCTTTTAAAAAGTAACCATGATTTTTAAAAACTATGATAATGGCACTGAAAATACCACAATATAATATCACATAGCCCCTTGGCAGGGTTCTTGTTTTGTTTTTGGATAGCCAAAGGATCCTTCTCAGTTAGTTTTCTGCTGCATTCGGAAATTCTAATAAAAGATTATTTGCCTACGTATGAAAGTCATGCTGCCCTATATAATGTGTTTGGAAGAATGGATGCCATCTCCTCTGGAGCTTGGAAAAATTACATTTTTGGACAGTAATGCAAATTATATTTTTAAAAATTCAGACTTGACACATTTTTAAAAAACAGTTATCTTTGTTTTCTTCATTATTATTTGTGAATAGGTTATCTGCAAACCAAATGTGGACACTAGGCCTGGGCAATCATGGTTCTAAATGGTTCTAAAGTATTTAAAAACTAAAGTTCTGGTGGTGAAAACTAGGTGGCGCTGTTGCTTTGCTTCTACAGTGTTGGTAAAGTTCTGGTGGTGAACATTTCAGAACTCTAACGAAACTTTCAAAACTTCGTTATTATTTCATTATTGGCGATTTTTAAGACAGAACCAATTAGGAACTGCCATTTATAACGAAATTTTGAAAGTTTCGTTAGAGTTCTAAAATGTTCACCACCAGAACTTTAGCAACACTGTAGAAGCAAAGCACCAGCACCACCTAGGTGTCACCACCAGAACTTTAGTTTTGTAAGTACTTTAGAACCATTTAGAATCATGATTGCCCAGGCCTAGTGTCCACATTTCCAAGCGAAACGAAGAACAGAATTGGGCTTCAGTTATCTCTGTTGATCTCTAGTCTGCATGCCTTTTAAAAGACTATTCCAAAGACCACGATTCTATTGTATTAACCCAACTGCATTAATTCGAAGTCTGCAAAAATTGTGTCACTAGCATCATTCTCTCACTTTATTTCTAAGGTGTTACAAGGCCCCTTTGCATGCAAACAAAATATAGCTGGATAAATAGATGCAATCAATAAATATTTCATTCAGTTGTTGTGTGTTTTCCAGGCTTTATGGCCATGTTTAAGAAGCATTCTCTCCTGACACTTCGTCTGCATCTATGGCAGGCATCCTCAGAGGTTGTGAGGTCTGTTGGAAACTAGGAAAATGGGGTTTGTATATCTGTGGAAGGTCCAGGGTGGGAGAAAAACCTCTTGTCTGTTTGACGTAGGTGTGAATGTGAGTCGGACACCTTGATTACCATTTAATGGCCTAGCAGTTTCAAGGTCTGGCTTCTTACTGCCTGGGGGAATCCTTGAAACTTTGATGTTGAAATGCTAGGCCATTAAATGCTAATGAAGGTGGACAATTGCAACATTCCCACCTGCTTCAAACAGACAAGAGTTCTTTCTCCCACCCTGGACATTCCACAGATATTTATTTATTTATTTATTTATTTATTTATTATTTCAATGTGTATACCGTCCTTTCCGACTGGCTCAGGACGGTTTACAGCATATAAAACTCAATTTTCCTAGTTTCCAACAGACCTCACAACCTCTGAAGATGCCTGCTATAAATACAGGCGAAACATCAGGAGAGAATGCTTCTGGAACATGGCCATACAGTCTAGAAAACTCACAACAACTCGGTGATTCCAGCCATGAAAGCCTTTGATAATACAATATTTCACTTGATTTCTTAACTACATCAATTTCCGAATAGTTTCTGATCAAGAGAGCAGATTTCTCCCTCTTCCTTATACCATCTTAAACTGCAAATGGATAGAAAAGAATTATATAATATATTTCAAAGAACCAATGAATGATCCATACGAATGAACTAGCACTCATCTGGAAAGAAAAGGGGAAAATCTAAAGGGAAGATGCTGAAGGATTCCTGGGAACACAAGTAAGAAAAAATAGGTTTGGGTTAGATAAATCACCCCAACCCAAGGGTTCCATCTCTTACCTGCAGGACTTTCAGGGTGAATTCTCCTTTCTCTGCTTCTTCTGACACAACTAGCTGCCTTTTTAAAGCCAGAGTTGGATTTGCTCCTCCTCCTTTATTTCATTGGCTTATGATCAACTTGAGTGTTGAGTATCTTTCTTCTGTCTCCTTCTCCATATCTGTTTGGTCATGAATCATAGAATCATAGAGTTGGAAGAGACCTCGGGGGCCATCCTGTCCAACCCCATCCCAAGAAGCAGGAAAATCACATTCAAAGCACCCCCGACAGATGGCCATCCAACCTCTGTTTAAAAGCCTCCAAAGAAGGAGCCTCCACCACACTCTGGGGCAGACAGTTCCACTGCTGAACAGCTTTCACAGTAAGGAAGTTCTTCCTTATCTTCAGAAGCAATCTCCTTTCTTGTAGTTTGAAGCCATTGCTCTGTGTCCTAGTCTCCCAGGGCAGCAGAAAATAAACTTGCTCCCTCCCCCTATGATTTCCTCTCACATATTTATACATGGCTAATCATATCTCCTCTCAGCCTTCTCTTCTTCAGGCTAAACAGTCTCAGTTCTTTAAGCCGCTCCTCATAGGGCTTGTTCTCCAGACCCTTGATCGTTTTAGTCGCTGTCCTCTGGACACATTCCAGCTTGTCAACATCTCCCTTCAATTGTGGTGCCCAGAATTGGACACAGTATTCCAGATGTGGTCTAACCAAGGCAGAATAGAGGGGCAGCATGACTTCCCTGGATCCAGACACTACACTGCAGGACAAAATCCAATTGGCTTTTTTTGCCACCGCATGCCATTGTTGGCTCATGTTTAACTTGTTGTCCACAAGGACTCTGAGATCTTTTTCACACATCCTGCTCTCGAGCCACGCGTCCCCCATTCTGTATCTTTACATTTCATTTTTTCTGCCTAAATGGAGAATCTTGCATTTGTTCCTGTTGAACTCTATTTTGTTTTGGCCCATCTCTCTAATCTGTTAAAATCATTTTGAATTCTGAGTTAACATTATTTCCAGTGCAATTATTTCCAGAGATCATGCATGACCTTTGCATGATCTCTGATCAGTAGAGATCTTAGGCAGCTGACTCCCAGCCAGTGGTGCCACATTCCTGGTGCAAGGGCTCATCTTTCACATGCCTAAGCCTTCCCTATTTTAATTATGCTCTCCGAGAGCATCAGATTCTCCATCCCTTCCTTTAAAGCAGTGATCCTCAACCTGTGGTCCATGGATCACCAGTGGTCTTCAAGAACTAAAACATGGTCCATGGCCACAACGTTACTACACCGTTGCAATGAGAGCAATTGGTCTTGCAAAACCCTATTATACTGCTGGGGTAACGGGATGTCGGGAGGGGAGAGGCTGACTACTTATGAAAGATGCAACAACAAGCCAGTCCTGACTGCTGCTTCTCCTCCTCCATCCCTTCCCCTGAGCAGAGTTGTTCCATGTGACACCTAGAAGCAGGGGTTGCCTTGATGTCTTCATTTTTAGGCCTGTTCCTGGGGTTATTTGGGGGGTGCTGATTAAGAAATTGCATTGGATAGACCAGGGCTGTCCAACTGGTGGCCCGGGGCCCGTACACGGCCCCCCAGCCTGTCGGACATGGCCCCCGCTATGCCCCCGGCCGCCATTTTTAATTTTTTTAAAAAAAAATCTTTTTTTTAAAAAAAAAATGGCGGCCGAGGGGGAGGGGGAGGCAGGGCAGGGAGGAGGAAGTGAGCCAGCTCCTCCTCCCTGCACCGCCCCCTCTGTCCCTCTCTCCGCGCCGCCGATGCAAACCGGATCGCATCGGCGCCGGTGAGAGAGGGACAAGGGGTGGTACAAGGAGGAGGAAGAGAGCTAGCTCCTCCTCCCTGCACCACCCTCTTCTTCCCTCTCTCGCCGGTGCCGATGCCTTGCAAGGGAGGGGTGTCCCCCGGCAGCGCCTCCCCCCCTTGCAAGGCATCGCGGCAGCGGCTGAATCCGGCGCCGGCTTCTGCGGCTGCCGCGATGCTTTGCCAGGGAGGGGGTCCCCCGGCGGCGCCTCCCTCTCTTGCAAGGCATCGCGGCAGCGGCTGAAGCCGGCGCCGGCTTCCCGGCTTCCGCGGCTTCCGCAATGCCTTGCAAGGGAGGGGGTCCCCGGCGCCTCTCTCCTTCCAAGGCATCCCGGCAGCAGCTGAAGCCGGCGAAACCGCCAGCTTCATCTGCGGCCAGGATGCCTTGGAAGGGAGGGGTGCCCCGTGGCTCCTCCTCTCTCCCAAAGCATCCGGCAGGCAGGCGGGCGGGGCCGGGCGGCCCCCCAGGTCATCAGTGACCTGGAATCCGGCCCTTGGCCGGTTAGAAGTTGGACAGCACTGGGATAGACCACATCAGCTCTAGATGATTAAATATGGTTTTCTGTGGGTGAGCAGATGACGACTACTGGATGGCATATGTTCTGTATCAGAAACTAGAGCTGATGTGGTCTATCCAATGCAATTTTCCTCAATCAGCACCCCCAAACAACCAAACTGAATCTAAAGTTGACCAAAAACTGATTTGTAATCCTTTTGGTACTAATGTTGGAGAGTCGTCCCTGGTCAAAGTGGTCCCTGGTAAAAAAAAAAAGTTGGAAAACACTGCTTTAAAGCATGAGAAGTATTTAAATGAACACTTCCATCAAAGCCAACATTTTCAGAATACATACAAGCACATATCAAAAACAATACCCCAAAGTTATTTTAGTGTATTGATTTATTCCACAGTTAGTAGACATACCAGTTTTCAACTATTTCATTTAAAATAGAGACCATTTGACAGCACTCACTATCCATCAAAATATTTTGCTTCAAAAACAGGAGAAATCAGACTTCAGATACAACTTTGAATATCCATCCAAGGGCTACTTGAAAATAGGAAGTAATAGAATAATTTATCAGCAACGTGAAAGAAACCACATGGAGCTAAAAGCCCAGTTGAAGTCATACATCGCACAGAAGACAGCAGCCACATGTCTTCCCTACCATAATATGAATTTCATTATCCATATATCATTGTTTGATATTTATCCTGCTGTTGTCCTTACTGTTATTTTTCCATATTTCTTTAAGGAAGCAAAATACTTCACTGCTAAATGGGTTTGGTAAATAGAACAGATCATTACGAAAGGAGTGCCTGCTGCCATAAGGATTATTTAGGAAGCGAGTTAAAGAACTGGACCTCAGAATTTCTGTCATATAGCGCAACAAATGTGTTTTTTATTTGCCCTTTCTGTGCAACTCAATATCTAGGAGTGTCTCTAGATTCACAAACATTAGCAATTAGCTAATAACCCAGAGAACAGGATCAGTAGCCAAAATGACTTTTCAACAGATTAGAGAGCTGGACCAAAAATAACAAAATGAATTTCAACAGTGAGAAATGCAAGGTACTACACTTAGGCAGAAAAACAAAATGCAGAGATATAGGATAGGTGATACCTGTCATGAAAGGGGTCTAGGAGACTTAGCAGACCACAATTTATTTATTTATTTATTTATTTATTTACTTTCTTTATATTCCGCTCTTCTCAACCCGAAGGGGACTCAGAGCGGATTACAGGTACACATACTTAGCAGACAATTCCTGCTGTTTCACAAACACACATATAAATGAACAGAGGCAAATTCTGGCCACCAGGGAGAGCTGACGCACTCCTCATCTCAGCGTTTCCAGCGTCCCTTGTTGTTCTTCCGCATTCCTTCAGCGTTCCTGGAGTTCTTTAATGGCCTCATAATTCAGTCAAAATTAGCCTCCCTACTTAATGTGGTACCTTTATCACCTACTTGATGGATGCAACTGTCTTTTGGGCTGCAAAGGTTGACAGCAGGCTACACTTAAAGGTCGAGCACCCACCTCGACCTGGACAGGCCTCAAACTCATGACCTACTGGTCAGAGAGATCTTATGCAGCTGACACTTAGCCAGCTGCGCCACATTCCTAGTGCTGAACATGAGACAAGCTGAACATGAGACAACAGTGGAATCTCCTTTCCTATAGTTTGAAGCCACTGTTCTGCATCCTAGTCTCCAGGGCAGCAGAAAACCAGCTTTTTTACTTCCTATGACTTCTCACATTTTTATCGATGAACCTCATCATGTCTCCTTTCAGCCTTCTTTTTTACAGGCTAAACAGGCCCAACTGGAGGGAGGGAAGGATTAAGGATCAAGGCCAGGGTCTGGCTCTCCTGCCTTTGGGAGCAGCCGAACAAAAGCCGCACAAACCCCAACCTGAATCCTCCCTCAGTCTGCGGGAGTGCATGCCAAGCGGACATCTCTCCTCTCTCTCTCTCTCTCTCTCTCTCTCTCTCTCTCTCTCTCTCTCTCTCGTGCGCGCCTCTGGAGCGAGTTTGCACCTGCTGCGCTCTCCCCAAACCTTCCAAGGAGACCTTCAGAGCACATCAGAGCTTTCCAGATGGTGGGAATGGGGACCTTGGAGGTGGTGGAATGGTGCCTACTCGCCTCTCTCTTCTGCTCCGGAGGAACCATGGCGAAAGCCAGCCAAGTGTGGGTCTGAGTGGTGTGTGTGTGTGGGGGGGTAGAGGTCTGGCTTAAAGGGGCGTAATTCCAAAGTGTGGCCTAGGGCGCAAAAAGGTGTTAATCTGGGCCTGTCTTTAAGCCGCTCCTCATAGGGCTTGTTTTCCATACCCTTGATCCTTTCAGTTGCCCTCCTCTGGACACATTCCAGCTTGTCAACATCTCCCTTAAATTGTGGTGCCCAGAATTCGAAACAAGTGTGGACTGAATACTGAATGGAAAATACGCATGTTTAAATATTTGAAAGGTTGGAATCTACACTGCCATATACTCCAGTTCAAAGCAGGTAAGCTGGATTTTATATGGCAGTGTAGAAGGGGCCTCAGTCTCCCAAGTGGACAGGCTTGAGATATTTCGGTGCTGGTGGTAAAAGTACCTGCTTCCTCCTACACAAATCAGAGAGAATGGTATCCAGAGCCAGCCAAATTATTCTGGCACCTGGACCAGAAAATCCTTTCTTTCTAGCCTAAAGGGAACAAATACATATGAAAATGAATAAATAACTATTCGATACTTTTAAATATCATCCAAATTTGCTGCTTGAGGCAGCTGCCTCACTTTCAAAAACAGACAGCAGATCTCATGGCAACTGGTACTATTCAACATATACACATGAGCACACAATATAAATCGATAGAATGGATGATATTCTCTAAATGGAACATATTATCAGCCGGAATCTATTTTGACCACCATATGTTGGGGTCTGCATATTTTTGACATCCTGGTTAATTTTAGGGCCCAAAGAGCTGTTCTCTAAACAAACTTTTTCTTATTTTGGAATAACTGAAATTGGCCAATGAAATGTTAATGAGGAAGTGATCATTTCACACCTATCAGGATTGTTTAACATTCAGCACTTCCATTAGGAATGAAAACAGTTTATTCTCTCGTTACTGGAACATCAAGATGGCAAGAAGCACTTTTCCTGTCTGATTCCAGTCAACCATCGATATGCACATGATTTATTAATTTGTAGTTGGACATTTTGTGGAAGCAGAGCTTTTTACTTTTTACTTTTCCCTGGAAGAGAGCGTCAGTACTAGGCAGATATGCAACCAGTAGAGCAGTGGTTCTCAACCTTCCTAATGCCGCGTCCCTAGGGTTGCCATATGTCCCTTATTCTAAGGGACGTCCCTTATTTTGGCCCTAAAATTTGTGTCCCGTTTTTACAGGCCCTGTCCCTTATTATTGACTAACAGGACAGGACTGGGCGGTGTTGACTAGAGGAAGGCGCGCATTGCGGTTTCCACAGCAATGCCTGCCCGGGGATTCCAACTCGCAGGGCAGGCTGACAGTCGTGCGCTTGTGAGTGTGTGCCTGCCTGCATCCCCATTGGAAGGAAGAGGCGATACAGGACATTTTCAAAGTACAGTAGACTCAATTAACCGTTACCCAAGGGGAATGTTAGATCATGTTGGATAAAGATAGTTTCTGGTTGCTTGAGAGTTACTCTTAAAATAGGCCAATACTATACAATGCTGTGTATCCCATACTATACTGAAGGGGGTTAAAGAGTAAAAAGTACCCCTCCCGAGAGGAGATGCTCCAAGTGCCCGTATGTTAGCAATAATCTGCCCAGAGACAGAGAAGGAGCCATACTAAGGGAGTCAGACTGGGCATGTGCAGGAATGCAAGAGATAGGAAACACTGTATCTCCAAGAATGAGGCGTGGACAGTCCGTGTTACATTATGATAGGCTGCAATTTTAGCTGCGACATAACTTTTAACCAATAATAAGATTTTGGGCAACCATAAGTTGAACCCTGATGCTTGTATAAATATGTGCCTCACAAGGAGGAGGGGCCGCTCCCTTGAAGCACCACGTTGTGCAGGGACGGACCGCAGCTGTGGAAACAAAGTAAACTGAGCTTTCTGAGAAATCTTGTTGTCTGTCTTCTCCTTCTACTGTGTCTGCACGAGCAGCCTGCCTTGTGGGAGCATGGTTATCTGCTACAATACTATACCATTAGCTATTGACATAATAATAATGAAGATGTACTGTCTTATAAAATTTATTTTATTTTAATGTTAAGACAGTGCACTTTTAAAGTCAGCAAAGTCAAGTACTAAATACAGATGGAGAAAATTAGGTAGTTCTAATAATGTTTTTTGTGCATGACAAAACATGCAGAAACATACCATGTACTGTTAAGAGAGTGTAAGTCAGTTTCTTTTGTCAGTTTCAATCATTATCTTATTCTGTTAATGAAACTATTTACACCTAACGTTTGAGTTTCAAGTTTTTAATGAAGTGTCCCTTATTTTTTGTGAAAAATCCCATAAATGTCCCTTATTTCTTATTTCAAAAAGTGGCAACCCTACGCGTCCCCTTAATACAGTTCTGCATGTTGTGGTGACCCCCAACCATAAAATTATTTCCGTTGCTACTTCATAACTCTAATGTTGCTATTGTTATGAATTGTAATGCAAATATCTGATATGCAGAATGTATTTTCATTCACTGGACCAATTTTGACACAAATACCCCATACACACCAATATGAATCCTGGTGGGGTTGGGAGGGGGGATTGATTTTGTCATTTGGGAGTTGGAGTTGCTGGGAATTTATCATTAACCTGCAACCAAAGAGCATTCTGAACTCCACCAACAATGGAATTGAACCAAACTTGGCACACAGAACTCCCATGGCCAACAGAAAATATTGGATAGGTTTGCTGGGCATTGGCTTTGAGTTTTGGAGTTGTATGTAGTTCACCTACATCCAGAGAGCACTATGGACTCAAACAAATGAAAGATCTAGACCAAACTTGGCATGAATACTCCATATGCCCAAATATGAACACTGGTGGAATTGGGGGGAAATAGACTTTGACATTTGGGAGTTGTAGTTGCTGGGATTTTTAGTTCACCTACAATCAAAGAACATTCTGAATACCACCAATAATAGAATTGAGCCAAACTTCCCACACAGAACCCCATGACCAAAATAATAAATAAAAATAATGTGTTTTCTGATGGTCTTTGGTGACCCCTCTGACAATCCCTCACGACCCCCACCCCCAGGGGTTCTGACCCCCAGGTTGAGAAACACTACAGCATATTGTATAATTCCTGGAAAAAAACCCAGACATTTTAGAGTTGATAGGCAAGTATCTATTTGCACTTATCAATACCTATAGAATTTCTTCATGCTACATATACAGCTGGCAAAGTCAAAATCTCAGCTACTAATATGATGTGCAGATGTACAAGATGCCTCGTTTGGACTAATTAAAGAAACCCAAGTATACTGCTACTTAAAACTTACACAGTCAATTGTATAGTATCTGGAAACCTCAACACAGAGCTGAAGAATTATCTGGAATGTTCCAAACATGTGGTTTCTAAATTAAGTTGGATCACAGTTCTGATGTGATGACTTTCGAGAGTGCATTGCATGCAGTGTATAGGCAACACTCCTGTGGGGTTTTTTTCCCAACTCTATTTTTCTATGATAGGGTGGCCACAGGTCAGAAACAACTTGAAGGCACACAGCAACAGTATCAACAAGTTGCCTTGAGAGCTTTTTGGCTGAAGATTAGCTTATTAATGCTCCAAATAAATAAATATCAAGGCCCTCACCAATGTACAAATCCCATGATTTGATAGGATGAATCCATGCCAGTGTAGCAGCTAATTCACTTTACATTTTAGTCTGAATTTTAAAAGCTATCCAAGGTGCTTTATTTACTTGGGGACAGAATTCAGCCCCTAGATCTGGGACAGAATTCAGCCCCTAGATAGAGTGTTTAAAACAGTGGTTCTAATTTTATTGAGGTTCCAGGGCAAAAACCTAGAAAAGCAGTCATTTACATTTGAATCGGGCGCCTCCCTCCCACTCCAACATTAGAAACTTTGTATTGAGAGTTTCAGTCAAAAGGGTTATGGTTCCCAAACTTTTATTGACCAGGGACCACTTTGACCTAGGAACGCTCTCCAACATTAGTACCAAAAGGGTTATGAATCAGTTTTTGGTCAACTTTAGATCTGGTTTGGTTATTTGGGTGCTGATTGAGAAAATTGCATTGGATAGACCACATCAGCTCTAGTTTCTGATACAGAACATATGCCATCCAGTAGCCTCCATCTGCCTCCGTACTATAAGAGGGTTTTGTGAGACCAGTCGCTCTTGTTGTAATAATATAGTAATGGTGAGGGTGCAGACCATATTTTAGTTCTTGGGGACCACTGGTGGTCCACGGAATACAGGTTGGTTTAAAATTTAGGGGGGAAACTAGTGTATATACTTGAATATAAGCCGACCCAAATATAAGTTGAGGCACCTAATTTTACCACAAAAAACTTGGAAAACGTATTGACTCGAGTATAAGATGATGGTGAGAAATGCAGCAGCTACTGTTAAATTTCCAAATAAAAATAGATAGCCATAAAATTACATCAATTTTAGGCATCAGTAGGTTCAATGTTTATGAATATTTTATTTATTTATTTATTTATTCAACTTGGTATACCGCTCTCTCTGAAGCTCAGAGCGGTTTACAGTAATACAATCTCGGATAAAGCACATAAAAACATCATAAAAACTGCACATTTACATAAAACTGTAATTTAAGATAAGACTGTCCAACTCTGATTAAGCCATTATTCTAACCTTCTTCAATGTAAATGTGCTTAAATATCTTTCCAATAATAATAGAGTAAAATAATATATGTAATAATAGAGTAAAATAATGTAAATGTAATAATAATAATAAATGCAATAAAATAATACTAATAACAGAATAAAATAATAAATAACCTTGACTTGAGCATAAGCCGAGGGGAGCTTTTTCAGCCTAAAAAGGGGGCTAAAAAACTAGACTTATACTTGAGTATGTACAGCAACTTCAGATTCACTGAATGATTGACATGGACTCACCAACCACTATAGGTGTCAAACTGATAATTGTGTAGATACATTGTGTAGATACATTTCAGAAGAGCTTATTCCTTGAGCATTCACTAGTAATGGTGACTTATTCAACTGTTTTCTATTTTATTCTCAGCAATCACAATGTCCCTAGGCCAGTGTTTCCCAACCAGTGTGCCGGGGCACACTAGTGTGCCGTGAGTGATCATCAGGTGTGCCGTGGGAAATTGGAACCTCCAGGAAGGGGGAGAGAGAGTCTAGTGTGTTGAAGTATAAAAACACTAAGAAACCTACCTTGATAAAAGCACAAAATTACAAACACCCCCCTCCCCACCCGTTGTCTACTTGGTCTCTCCCTCTCCATGCATTGGGAAGGCTCGCCTCCCTTTCCCCAAGTAGAGACCTCCTCTTGACTCCTGGGGCTTCTGTGTGTGAAGTTTGGCCCAGTTCTATCGTTGGTGGGGTTCAGAATGCTCTTTGATTGTAGGGGAACTATAAATCCCAGCAACTACAACTCCCAAATGTCAAGGTCTATTTCCCCTGAACTCCATCTGCGTTCATATTTGGGCATATTGAGTATTCATTCCAAGTTTGGTCCTGATCCAACATTGTTTGAGTCCACAGTGCTCTCTGGATATAGGTGAACTACAACTCCAAAACTCAAGGTCAATGCCCACCAAACTCTTATAGCATTTTCTCTTGGTTATGGGAGTTCTGTGTGGGAAGTTTGTGTCTTTCTGCCATTCCTGCCAGGATATCTATGTTGAGTTCATTGAAACAAGCCCAGGTTTCACACTGAGTGTATAAATACATTTAAAAACATCTTAACTATATGTATTACTGTGTTAGAGTGTCATTTTGGTTGGTGGCGTGCCCCATGATTTTGCAAATGTAAAAATTGTGCCGCGATTCAAAATAGGTTGGGAAACACTGCCCTAGGCTGTGCAACATCCACAAGAAATCATCCTTTATGGTGCAAGCAATGTGTGTAGGGTGACCTCCTGTGTTCAGATAATGACCCTGCAATCATGTAATCTTTACAGTAGAGTTCAATTCCAAGGAAAAACAAATAGGACTGGACTCTTATCCTGTATACACCATCACACTAAGAGTCACCCCTCAAGGCACAGCACACATACAGCAAGACATGTAGATATGTTCATATTCGATGAACTTCCATTCATTTACTCTCTCCTTCACATCCATTATTTTATTCATCATTAGCTACTTTTCTTCCAATAGGACTCAAGATGCCTCAAATTTGAGTTAAAAACAGAGGATAATACAAACATTTTTTTAAAAAAAATACTTAAAACATTGATTTAATTTTTTTTCTAAGGCAGTTAAAATCTAGGATGAGCCTCCCTTATTCACAATCTGAAATATTTCAAAATCTGAATATTTTTGCCACTGGTTGCCCACTTTCACCTTTGGGGAAAGGGGGCTAGTTATAAACCTAATTTCCTCCAATGCCAGGAGGGCATCTATGGAGTGATACCATTGGTTGCTGCCCATATCCATCCCAGACAGAATGAGAAGGACTACAGGAGGGAAGCGGATTTTCCTGTCTCGTCCCAACTGCATTCTTAAAAGGGCAGAAAGTTTGCAGATAATTGGGGAAGCATCTCACCTCATTGTCGTCGGAAAAGCATTTTCCACCAAGGTGTCCCTTTTATTTAGTGAACAGAAGATAGTCACTGGGTGCGAGATTGGGCTGTGCGAGGGGTGGCTTAAAACATCCCAACCAAATGAAGTCAACAACTCTTGTGTTGCACAAGCAGTGGCGGACACTCCCACCATCAGCATCCCACAATATTGGTTTTGGATGGCTCTGCAAAGTTTCTTCATGGTCTCACAATATATGTCGTACCCATTTTGTCACATGCTGTCTTGATATTAAGTCCTCTCCATAAACTGAAACGATTTTCCGATGAATCGCAGAGGCGTTCATGCCCTTATCATTTAGGTAGTGTATTACAGCGCGAACTTCATACTTGGAGGGAAACGGAATGAGGGCACTCATCTCTAACCTTCACCACAACATCGGTTGATGAACTACTGACGTCTGGTACTGCTCGTTCACTTCCGCTGGCTTCCCGCTACACGGCAGTGATACCAACTTCCCCCAAGAAAATTCCCCCGCAAGAGCTATGTGCGTTGTAACCTTCCTTTCTGGATGACCTGGACATTACCTGACATTAAGTCCAGTTGTGTCTGACTCTGGGAATTGGTGCTCATCTCCATTTCTAAGCCAAAGAGCCAGCATTGTCCGTAGCCACCTCCAAGGTCATGTGGCTGGTATGACTGCATGGAGTGCCGTTATCTTCCTGCTGGATTGGTACCTATTGATCTAATCACATTTGCATGTTTTCGAACTGTTAGGTTGGCAGAAGCTGGGGCTAACAGCAGGAACTCACCGTTTCCCGGATTCTAACACTTGTTTAGACAGGCCTTCGAAAGCTTGTAACTTCAGCTTGTGATTTTAGCTGTGTTTTTATTTTGCTGTTTTACTTATTTTATTTTATTTATTCTGTTTTGTATACCGCTCCTCCCTGCAGGCTCGGGGCGGTTTACACACAATCAATTAAAATACACATAAAATGCACATAAAATACACATAAAACATTTAAAATACATAAAAGACATTTGGTCAGATAAAGCACATGGTCAGAGTTTATTTAGTTGAAGGCAAGCCTAAACAAAGTTGTTTTACATGCCTTCCGGAAGGGAACTAACTCCATGATGTCGCGAACATTGTCCGGCAATGCATTCCACAGTGCTGGAGCCACCACGGAGAAAGTCACAGAGAGGTGACAGGAGCGGACTGATGAAACTATCAGAAGGTTTTGTTCTTCTGAACGTAGTGATCTCGGGGGAACGAACGGGGTGAGACGGGTCCCTCGGGTACACTGGCCCTAGACCAGGGGTGCTCATACTTGTTCAGCATGCGAGCTACTCTTAAAGCAACCAAGTCCAAAGGATCTACCTGCCCCCGCCGCCGTGCGCTCCCGCGCACTCCCGCCGCCATGCGCTCTTGCCTCCGCACGTGCTCCTGCTGCTGTTTTCCACCCGTGCAGCGCTTCTTCTGCCTGCAGGTCAGGAAGGAGAAAGCACGAGGCAGGGCAGCCAGAGGGAGCGCTCCGCCCTGCCTGTCTTGCCGGCAACGGAGGCTGCACAGCTGCTTCTGGACAAGAGAGAGGCAGGGCGCTCCCTCCAGAGGCCCCGCCTCGTGCTTCCTTCTTTCTGCAATGCCCCGCAGGCGAAAGAAGCACCACAAGAGCAAAAGCCAGCAGCAGGAGCGCACGTGTGCGCAGGGTGTGCGTGCGCATGGCAGGAGCACCCCACCTGGCTGTTGAGGCCCGAAGATCACCTGGAAGAGGGTCGGAGATCTACTAGTAGCTCCTGAGCTACCTAAAGAACACCCCTGCCCTAGACCAGGGCTGTCCAACTGGCAGCCCAGGGGCCGCATACGGCCCCCCCAGCCCCTTCCCTATGCCCCCCTAAGCTTTTTAATAAAAATTAAAATTGAAAAATAAAATAAATAATAAAAATTAAAAAAAACACCTACTTCCGGGTTTGGAGCAAGTATCGCGAGAATACGCAATCCACACGGGATTTCACTGTCAACGCGAGATCACGCCGGCGTTGACAGCGAAATCCCGTGTGGATTGCATATTCTCGCGATACTCTTCGGCTACTCTACTACTGGATCGCTGAGGCCCACAGACACGATTAGGACCTTCTTCGACTCAGTCGGTCGTCGCCTCTCTCGTCGTCCGGGACTCCTGGATCCTGCGCATTTGGTGGTAGGCCGAAGCAGGGGGCTCCTCAAGGGGCTCCTCAGTCCCTCCCCTCATGTATTAAATATAAAATTAAATATATTTAAAGATGAAATAAGGGGAGATGGGATACATTAAAATAAGGGGGAGGGGAGGATGGAATTAAATATATTTAATATTAAATAAAAATAAGGGGAGAGGGGAGGATGGAATTAAATATATTTAATATTAAATAAAAATAAGGAGAGAGGGGAGGATGGAATTAAATATATTTAATATTAAATAAAAATAAGGGGAGAGGGGAGGATGGAATTAAATATATTTAATATTAAATAAAAATAAGGAGAGGGGAGGATGGAATTAAATATATTTAATATTAAATAAAAAATAAGGGGAGAGGGGAGGATGGAATTAAATATATTTAATATTAAATAAAAATAAGGAGAGAGGGGAGGATGGAATTAAATATATTTAATATTAAATTAAAATAAGGGGAGAGGGCGCCGGGGAGAGGGCGGAGCTGGGGCAGGGTGGGGGCGGAGCCAGGGGCGGAGCCGGCGGCAGACCCTATGGCCCCCCAGGTCATCAGTGACCGGAATTCAGGCCCCTGGCCCGGTAGAAGTTGGACAGCCCTGGTTTATTGAATTGTGTTGTAAACCGCCCCGAGCCGCTGGGAGTGGCGGTGTACAAGTCCAAATAAATAACCGCCAACCTTTTGGTCAGCAAGTTCAGCATCTCAGCAGTTTAAATCGCTGCACCACCAAGGGGGGGGCATTTACATTTATACAGTCTTATAATTACAAATGGTCCTTTGAAAGTAATCGTAAGGCTGATGTGGTCCACAGTGAAAATGAGTTTGACACCCCATCCTCGATCATCCGAAACCCAAAATATCCATAGATACTAATAGGAAGTTTGGGAATGGTTGCATCTCTCTCTTTTTATTTTTAAAATGACTTTAAAATCTTTTTGTAGCCTGTAGGACCAACTCAGTCATTAGATGCATGCCTTGTCTAACCAGGGACAACAAAGCCATAGGCAAGGCTGGAATATTCATTAAAGGGCGTGAGGTTTACGAAATGTTTTCTAACCTGGGTGAAGCTGATACTTCTGTCGGTTCCTTATTTTTAAAAAAATGTACTTGAAGGACAGAAACACAGCCTCTATTGTTACACAACAGATGGATGTTATTGTGTTACTTTAAAATCTATCATTCTGCCAAAGAAAAATATTCCATTTTTCAAGCTGATAAATAATGATAAAAAGTCACTCCGTCGTCGAAATTCAATACACAAGAGCATATTTGGCCACACAAGTATCAGGAAATTGTCGGCTTTCTCACCTTCACAGCAAGAAAACTGCAATTGACTCCACTACTAAATAGATAGGCATGAGATTGGTTTGCAATCTCCTGAGGTTAATAATGCTTATTTAAAGGAAGAATCACCGAGAAGTCGTTCTGTTGACAATACAAGTGCAGATCTCATACAACACATATTGTAGAACGGTGATGCAGCCCATTAGGGGCGAAAATCAATGACATCTTTATGTAGAAATACTGTCACTCTTCCCAGTATGTGCCCTTGTCAAATATTTGAAGAGGAATTAATAGAAACACATGCCACCTCTCTCCTCCATTTATTTGACATCTATCTGCATAGGTCTTCATAATCATCTAGGAAAACACAGGAAGTTATACTACATTACAGTTTCACTGACGTGTATGGCAAGAGTCAAACCTGTTCTATTGCTATAAACGTTGGAAAATGCACCCAGGCAGGAAAAAAGCAATTTAATGAGGATGTATATTTTGGAAGGTATGTGTGTGTGAGAGCCTGCGCCTTGCTTTGAGGCTGAGTGACTGTGGCTTTCAAGAAAAGGATGGATGAAGACAAATTAAATGGGGGAAAGAAATGAAAAGGAAGGAAAAAGAAAGGAAAGCAAAAAGGGACGAAAATATGGAAGGAAGGAAGGAAGGGAAAAGAAAGGAAGAAAGAAAGGGGAAGGTGTATGACCGAAAGAAAGGAAGAAAAGAGAGAGGATGAGAGAGAGGGAAGAAGAAAGAGCCACAAAGAAAATGCAGGACAGGGCAATGCTGGGTGAATCTCTCGCTCTCTCGGCATTACTTCACAAACGAAGATTCTTAGGAAGGACTCATCCCAGGCTTTTTACAAGCGCGTTGATGACTAAAAAGGCCAATCTGAGATAGGCAAGTTCGGTTGCAGAAAGCACAGCAGAAAGTCTCCTTGGGTGATGTTGTTTCCAAGTTGCGGCTCTTTCTGCGTTCTCGTTTCTCTTCGAGACCCATTCAGCGTGTCTTCTCAAAAGAGGATGTTGTTTCAGCATTGTGGAGAACATAAGAAGTGCGTCTCCATGCCTCAGCCGATGTGAGGCCAGGATGGACCTTTGTTGGTGATCAATCTGGCCGAGCCTGAGATGTTGTTTCAGGGAGTCCTTATATCTCTTTTTGGGGGCGCCTCTCTTGCGCTGACCCGTGGCGAATTCACCATAGAGTAGTATCTTTGGGAGGCGATGGTCCTCCATCCTGGAGATGTGCCCTGCCCAGTGCAGCTATGTTTTCAATAGCATGGCCTCAATGCTGGTGATCCCTGCTTGCTCAAGGACAGCAACTTTCATCACATAGTCGGTCCAGTGTATATTTAGGATTGTGCGAACACAGCGCTGATGAAAGCGTTCGAGGAGTCGTAGGTGTTGGTGATAGGTGACCCATGTTTCAGACCCATAGAGGAGAATAGACAGTACGATAGCTCTGTACACACTGATTTTGGTGCTCTGCCTCAGGTGCTTGTTGCTCCAGACTCTCCTTAATTAATAATATTATTGCAGATGACTTTCTTGGCTTTAGGAAGCACAGGGCCCTTCCACACAGCCCCATATCCCAGACCAGGGCCATAGCCAGGATTTTGATTCGGGAGGGGCTGAGTTTGATTCGGGAGGGGCTGAGTCTGAGTGGGAGGGGGTCTACCCTACCAAACCTTTTGTATTCTTATCCCAATACCCCCATGAATATGGGATATATTGAGCATGGTGATCACATCATGATATGAATAAGCATAACAGTTTAAATTATGCACCAGTAAGGCCTTCTCACGGACCACCCTGACAATTTCGGGGGGTTGAAGCCCCAAGCCCCCCCCCCCCCGGCTACATGCCTGTCCCAGACTATTAAGGCAGAAAATCCCACAATATCTGCTTTGAACTGGGTTATCTGAGTCCACACTCAGATAATGTTGAATTTTCTGCCTTGATATTCTAGGATATAGGGCTGTGTGGAAGGGCCCTTAGTTTGTTTGAAAGACACATGTGTCATAACTGGGTTGTTGTAGGTTTTTTTTGGGCTATATGGCCATGTTCCAGAAGCATTCTCTCCTGACATTTCGCCTGCATCTATGGCAGGCATCCTCAGAGGTTGTGAGGTCTGTTGGAAAGTAGGAAAATTGGGTTTATATATCTTTGGAAAGTCCAGGGTGGGAGAAAGAACTCTTGTCTGTTGGAGGTAGGTGTGAATGTCTCAACTGGCCACCTTGATTAGCAATTAATGGCCTAGCGGTTTCAAGGTCTAGCTTCTAACTGCCTGGTGGAATCCTTTGTTGAGAGGTGATTAACTGCGCCTGATTGTTTCTTGTCTGGAATTCCACTGTTTTTGAGAGTTGCTCTTTATTTACTGTTATGATTTTAGAGGGTTTTTAAAAATACTGGTAGCAAGATTTTGTTCATTTTCTTGGTTTCTTCCTTTCTGTTGAAATTGTCCACATACTTGTGATTTCCAATGGCTACTCTGTGTAGTGTGAAGTTGTTAGAGTCGTCCAGCATTTCTGTGTTCTCAAATAATATGCTGTGCCCAGGTTGGTTCATCAGGTGCTCTGCTATGGCTGACTTCTTTGGTTGAAGTAGTCTGCAGTGCCTTTCATGTTTCTTGATTCATGTTTGTGCAATGCTGCGTTCGCTGGTTCCTATGTAGGCTTGTCCACAGCTGCATGGTATTTGATAGACTCCTGCAGAGGTGAGAGCATCCCTCTTCTCCTCTGTGCAACGTAGCAGTTGTTGGATTTTCTTAGTGGGTCTGTAGATAGTTTGTAGGTTGTGTTTCCTCATTAGCTTCCTGTGTGTCCTAACATCGCAAATCACTAAAATTAAGTTTTTTAAATGCAAGGATGCTTTGATTTTTGCAAGGTTGAGATAAATATTCACTCATATGTATTTGTAGGAACCTGTTTAAACGCTCCTGAAAAATTGTTTCATTTTGAAATTTATTAGCTACACTTTGGTAAGGCTTTTAATGAATTAAAACATGTAGTTTTAGTTTAAATGACAATTTAACAGGTAAATTCCCCCTTCCCTCTTCATTAATTTATTAAACATGTTAACCCATTCACTTTAATTTTCCTGCCTCTATATTTTGAGATACTATATAGAAACTATCACTTCGGGAAAGTTCTCTCTCTGTTAACAGTTTGTTAGAGGAAGAGATCTTGATATTTTTGTGCTCCCTTGTTTTTTTGGATAAAATCTCAAATGTCCTTTGGTTTGTACAAATAGCCATGTTAACAGGAAGGAAAAAACAAAATCAGTACAGCAGTTTAATATCAAGATCGAACATTGTGATTTATATAGCTTTAGAGTGAATATTAAGATATCAAAATAGTTAAAAGACTTTCTTAGCTCATGACTGCAATCAAGTTATTAGAGCAGACATGGGCAAACTTTGGCCCTCCAGGTGTTTTGGACTTCAACTCCCACAACTCCTAACAGCTGGTAGGCTGCTAGGAATTGTGGGAGTTGTGGTCCAAAACACCTGGAGGACTGAAGTGCCTGCATTGGAGGCTAAAACTTGCAATTAGATTCTCAAATGCAACGACGTATCACGAAATACCTACGTCAGACTCATCCATGCCTTAGTATCTTGGGAAGTCAGACTTGGCCACAGTAGTCCACACTCTTGTTACACCCAGAATAGACTACTGCAAAGTGCTCTAAGTGAAGTTGCTTTTGGAGACTGTTTGGAAGCTTTAAATCGTCCAATGAGAGGCAGCCAGACTAATAAATGGAGTGGCATACAAGGGAGTGCACGACTTCCATGTTACAACAAATCCACTGGCTGTCTGTTTGCTACTGGGCACAATTCAAAGTGCTGGCTTTGGCCTATAAAGCCCTAAATGGCCCCTGTCGTTTACTTGTCTGAACGCATGTCCCTTTACGAACCACCGTGAAGACTAAGAACTTCTGGGGAAGCCTTGCTCTCAGTCCTGCACTATCACAGGCGTGTTTGGTGGGGACAAGAGACAGGGCCTTCTCAGTGATTGCCCCCAGGCTATGGAACTCCCTCCCCGGCACAATTAGATGAGCCCCCTTCCTCCTGTCCTTCAGAAAAATGGTAAAGACCTGGCTGTGGGAACAAGTCTTTGAGGCAGTGCAATGAAGCAATAATAGTAATCCCACTCCTCTGACTTGAGCCAGCAACTGTTTTAAAGATGTAACTGTTTTAGTGTTTGTGTATATTTATAGTTATTTTATGTTCTGGCATAAAACAAAGACAAAGAAACAAAGGCCAACACCTGCCTGCAAAGGTGCCAATAGACTGACACTTGCATGCTGGAACATCAGAACCATGCAAGATTCTGCAGATAGTGGACGTCCTGAGCGTCGTTCTGCTCTAATAGCCCATGAACTATCACGGCTTAACATTGACATCGCTGCTCTTAGTGAAGTTCGTCTCCATGAGGAAGGCAGCCTTAAAGAACACGGTGCCGGCTACACACTCTACTGGTCTGGCAAACCCAAAACTGAGAAACATCTTTCAGGAGTAGGCTTTATGATTAAAAATTCCATCGCCTCTAAACTCGAGACGTTGCCGACAGGTCACTCTGATCGCATTATCTCCTTACGTCTCCCACATGCTGTTCTCTTCAGTATATATGCCCCAACTATGCAAGCTGACCCTGTGGAGAAAGACAAATTCTACTCAGACCTACGCCACCTCATACAAAGGTCCCTGCAGAAGATAAAATCAT
The DNA here is from genome assembly GCA_030556195.1 of Anolis apletophallus. Taxonomy (NCBI): domain Eukaryota; kingdom Metazoa; phylum Chordata; class Lepidosauria; order Squamata; family Anolidae; genus Anolis; species Anolis apletophallus. The sequence goes on along the minus strand of JARBWK010000008.1, from coordinate 108,670,450 downwards.
TATCCTTGGTGATTTCAATGCCAGAGTAGGAAAAACTTTGAAGCCTGGAAAGGTGTATTAGGCAAGCACGGTGTTGGAAACTGTAATGATAATGGGCGCCTTCTGCTAGAGTTTTGTGCAGAACAGCAGCTGACTATTACAAACACCATCTTTCAGCAGAAAGATAGCTTGAAGACCACCTGGATGCATCCCCGATCCAAGCAGTGGCACCTCATTGACTATGTTTTAGTGCGCCAGAGAAACATTCGTGATGTCCGTCATACTCGAGTGATGCCCAGTGCAGAATGTCAAACAGACCATCGCCTTGTAAGATGTAAACTAAATCTACACCTTAAGCTCAACCCTAAGAGGGTGGCATCTTAAAGAGGAAACTCCAAGTCAACAGTCTTCAACAGGCTGTTGTGAGAGACAACTTCCAGGTAAATCTGCAAGCAAAACTTGAAGTCCACCCTACAGATTCTTCTCCTACAGCGCTCTGGCAACACATCAAAAACAGTATCCTGCAGTCTGCTGAAGAATCCCTAGGATTCTCCCTTAAGAAAAACCAAGACTGGTTTGATGAAAACAACCAAGAGATCCAGGAGCTGTTGGCAAAGAAGAGAACCGCTCACCAGGCACACCTGGCCCAGCCATCTTGCCATGTAAGAAAAGCAGCCTTTCGTCTCGCATGTAGTAAACTCCAACAAAAACTCAGAGACATCCAGAACAAGTGGTGGATTGATTTATCAGAAAAGACACAACGCTGTGCAGATCTCGGTGATCACAGAGGTTTTTATGAAGCTCTCAAAGCAGTGTTTGGACCTACTTATCAGGTCCAAAGCCCTTATACAGTACAGATGGTCAAACACTAATTACTGATAAAACCTCCATCCTGAACCGATGGGCTGAACATTTTCAGGGTCTCTTTAATGCCAGCCGAGTAGTCCAAGGTTCAGCTATCCAACACATGATACAACAACCAATGAAAAATGAACTGGACACAGCTCCCACTCTGGAAGAGACCATTGAGGCCATACAGCAGTTGAAAAATGGCAAGGCAGCCGGGATCGATGGAATCCCACCTGAAGCTTGGAAACAGGAAGGTCATGTACTGCATGCTAAATTCCATGAGCTCCTTGTGAGTTGCTGGGAAAAAGGTGAACTGCCATCAGATCTCCGAGATGCAGTTATCATCACCCTGTATAAGAAAAAGGGAACAAAATCCGATTGCTCAAACTATCGAGGTATAACACTGCTCTCCATTGCTGGAAAAATCCTTGCAAGGATACTCCTGAACAGATTAGTTCCGGCTATTGCAGAAGAACTTCTCCCTGAAAGCCAATGCGGCTTCAGAGCAAATAGGAGCACCACAGATATGGTTTTTGCCCTTAGACAACTGCAAGAGAAATGTAGAGAGCAGAACAAAGGACTCTATGTAACATTTGTCGACCTCACCAAAGCCTTCGACACTGTGAGCAGGAAAGGTCTGTGGCAGATCCTGGAACGTCTAGGATGTCCCCCAAGTTCCTCAAAATGATTGTCCTGTTACATGAGGGCCAGCACGGTCAAGTCAGATATGGCGATGCTCTCTCGGAGCCCTTTCTCATAACTAATGGAGTGAAACAAGGTTGTGTTCTTGCACCAACCCTATTTACAATCTTCTTCAGCATGATGCTCCAAAGGGCTATGGCAGACCTACAAGAAGAAGACGGCATATATATACGCTATCGTACTGATGGTAGCTTGTTCAACTTAAGCCGTCTGAGGGCTCGCACTAAGACTCTAAACTATCTAGTCCGTGAGCTACTTTTTGCTGACGATGCTGCCCTTGTCGCCCATTCAGAAGCAGCCCTGCAGCGCCTCACATCCTGCTTTGCAACAGCTGCAGAGCTGTTTGGGCTGGAAGTCAGCCTGAAGAAAACAGAAGTCCTCTACCAGCCCGCACCACAGGAAGAACACCACCATCCTCACGTCAGCATAGGCACATCTGTGCTTAAGTCCGTTCAGCAGTTCACCTACCTGGGAAGCATCATCTCTTCAGACGCCAAGATTGACAAAGAGATAGATCACAGATTATCAAAGGCATATAGTGCATTCGGAAGGCTTCACAAAAGAGTCTGGAGCAACAAGCACCTGAGACAAAGCACCAAAATCAGTGTGTACAGAGCTATCATACTGTCCATTCTCCTCTATGGGTCTGAAACATGGGTCACCTATCGCCAACACCTACGACTTCTCGAGCGCTTTCATCAGCGCTGTCTTCGCACAATCCTAAATATACACTGGACCGACTATGTGACGAATGTTGCTGTCCTTGAGCAAGCAGGGATCACCAGCATTGAGGCCATGCTATTGAGAACACAGCTGCGCTGGGCAGGGCACGTCTCTAGGATGGAGGACCACCGCCTCCCAAAGATACTACTGTACGGTGAACTCGCCACGGGTCAGCGCAAGAGGCGCCCCCAAAAGAGATATAAGGACTCCTGAAACAACATCTCAGGCTTGGCCAGATTGATCACCAACAATGGTCCACCCTGGCCTCACATCGGGAGGCATGGAGAAGCACTATCCACAATGCTGCGGCCTCTTTCGAGAAGACACGCCGAATGGGTCTCGAAGAGAAACGACAACGCAGAAAGAACCGCAACTTGGAAAAACATCACCCAAGGAGACTTTCTGCTGCGCTTTCTGCAACCGAACTTGCCTATCTCAGATTGGCCTTTTTAGTCATCAACGCGCTTGTAAAAAGCGTGGGATGAGTCCTTCCTGAATCTTCGTTCGCGAAGTAATGCCGAGAGAGATATTTATAGTTATTTTATGTTCTGGCATGGAGTGCTTGCTGTATATATGCTGTGCTCTACCCAGAATCCCCTTCGAGGTAAGAAGGGCAGAATAGAAATGTTTTAAATAAATAAATAGTATTTCTTGTTTCCATGGAAAGTTCACCCACGGTATCTCTGGGGGATTGGGGTCCCTTTGAAGATCGGAAAAAATGGTAGTGATGTGAACACAACATCAGTGTGTTCACATTTGTGTCACTGGCATTTAATATAGAGCGTGAGAATCCAGAGCAGGCCTGGGCAACTTCGGCCCTCAGGTGTTTTGGACTACAACTCACAATTCCTAACAGCCTATTGGCTGTTAGGAATTGTGGGAGTTGTAGTCCAAAACACCTGGAGGGCCGAAGTTTGCCCAGGCCTGATCCAGAGAGCCTGCGGGTCCAGAGGGACCACTATATTGCTGTGAAAGCTGGACAAGAGAAAAAATAGACCCTGTGGGATGAGGAAGATCAGCTCATTACATTATTATTGTTAAACACCATTGATTTTGACCAAGGGTAACTCTATGGATGAGAAACCTCCAAATAGTCATGTCATTCAGACCCCTGCTGAGGTCTTGCACTCAGGGCTGATTTGCTTGATTGAGTCTATCCACCTGGAATGCGCTTCTTTTCCTGTTGCCTTCTACACATCTCTTGCCAAATGTTATCTTTTCAAAGTGCCATGTCTCCTCATAATATCTCTCAAGTATGACTATCTCCATTTACTCATCATGGCTTCTAGGTAGAGTTTGAATTCGATTCGCTGTAGGACTCATTTGTCGTTTTACCAGACCATGGTATCTGAAGAACTCTCCTCCAGCACATTTCAAATTAGTGACTTTTCATGGTAACTTGGGAGAGAAAGGATGACGAAAGAAGGGAGCACTGAGAATGGAGAAACCGTGGTTCAGTTCTTACCCGCATGGCTATTTCCAGAAAAAAGGTGTTCATTCAGGCCTATAGTTGTGCTGAACTGTTTCAATAGTTCTTACTCATTATGGGATTTGGAGAAAACCAGCTGGTTCTTCTCTTCTGCCAACTAAGGCCATATTGGTTCTTTTCCTGGATGGCAGGGGGTTGGACTGGATGGCTCTTGTGGTCTCTTCCAACTCTGTGATTCTATGGAGGCTGTAACTAGTGGGACTAATAAATTCTGCTCTATTGAGTGGGCTGAACTAACTACGTTCAATTGTAGATAGGGCTGTACTTTCCCTGAAAAAATGGGTTTTTTAAATGTCAGGAGCGACTTAAGAAACTGCGAGTCGCTTTTGGCATGAGAGAATTGGCAGTCTGCAAAGATGTTGCCCAGGGGATGCCCGGATGAAAAAGCTGTGATTTGGGTATAGGAGTCCAAGTGGTTAAGAACCCCAGGTCTCGTCGGTGGCCAGGTGAGCTTTTGTACAGTAAAGACTCGTGCGCCAGCTGCGCCCATACCTTGGGAAGTCTGATCTGGCTACGGTGGTCCACGCTCTGGTCACATCCCAAATAGATTACTGCAACGCACTCTACATGGGGCTGCCTTTGAAGACAGTTCGGAAACTGCAATTAGCCCAACGGGCGGCAGCCAGACTACTAACGGGAGCTACATACAGGGAGCATACCACCCCCCTGCTGTGTCAGCTCCACTGGCTGCCTGTCCAATTCTGAGCTCAATTCAAAGTGCTGGTTTTGACCTTTAAAGCTCTATACGGTTCTGGCCCAGCTTACTTGTCCGAACGCATCAACCGCTACGTCCCATCCTGTACCTTATCATCCGGGGAGGCCCTGCTCTCGCTCCCGCCTACATCTCACATGCAGTTGGTGGGGACGAGGGATAGGGTCTTCTCCCAGTCTGTGGCACTCCCTATTGATATTCGATCAGCTTCATCCCTCCTGGCATTCAGAAAAAAAGTGAAATCCTGGTTATGGGACCAAGTGTTTGCATTTTAGCACGATATGGCACTTTGATTGGATTGAGATGGCAATCTGGTGGACAAGACCTAATGCTTATGGATGGAATACTGTTTTAACTGTTGTGAATGTACACGATGCATTTTAATGTTAATTGTATTTTTAATGTATTTAATTCTAGCTGTATTTTATTCTTAACTGTTTGCTTTTATTATATGTATACTATGTGGCGTCGAATCGTTGCCGTTGTTAGGTCGGGGTTTGAGAAGAAGCGGGGTAGAAATGATGGGAAAAAAAATTAAGAATAGGGTACAACCCTGTTCTAGTGTGACTTCATTAATGTTTGGGCCGCAAGGTATGGAAAAAGGGGTTGCCCTCAGTTATAGTCACAGCTTTTAGGAATTACTGAATGCTAAACAGCTGTATTCGATATATTCCACTCCAATGAACTATTTATACATTTTAAAGCAGTCTCTTCTAATGCACTTTATGTAATGAACTGTAGAAACCCTTTCAGAGCCTTTCATTCCCACGTAAACTATTTCAGTCCAGTCACTTACAGCCAAAGAACTAGATATTTAAACTATTTATTAGGCCATTGGAAATTATTAAAATGCAATTAACTGCCTGGAGATAGCATATTTAATTTTGGGATACCAATTTCTGTAGCAGCTCTATTTTTATGATTAGAAACCTAGACTTGCAGTGATTATGCAGAATCTCTCTTGTATCAGATCTGTAAGTCCCAGATAAACTTAGTAACTGATCCTAGGGACCAGACACCCAAAACGCTCTGATCTCTGAAGGAAAGCCAGATTAGTCCTAGTTACTACTTGAATAAGAAACCAACACAAATACCAGGTGCTGTGGCTATATTGTAGAGCAGGGGTCAGGAACCTTTTTGACTCAGAGAGCCATAAAAGCAAACTATTTGGAAATGTATTTCAGTGAGAGCCATATACTGTAATTTAGAATATATTTTAAGACTGAATTCAACTAAATGTGAGTATATACGTACATACTATGAGAAAAGATTTCCCCCGGCAGAATGACAAGACACTTCAGAGCTGGCTCTGCAAAAGGCATGCTCAGGACTCTGGGAAGGAAGAGAAGATGGAAGGGGGAAAGAGAAAATAAAGGAGGGAGGGGGAGAGGAAGAAAGAAGAACGAACTATGGAAAAGCAAGAAAAGCAGGAAACAAGGAGGGGAAAAGAAAGAAGGAAATGGGAAGGGAGGAAAGGAAATGGTGGGGAAAAGAGTGAGGAAAAAATAAAATGAAGGGAAAAGAATAAAGAATGGGAGAGAGAAGTGAAAAGTAAGGGAGAAGGAAAGGAAGACTTGGGGAAAATAGAAGAGGAAGGAAGAGGGAGGGAGAATAGAGGAAAGAAGGAGAAGTAAAGGGTGAAGGGGGAGAAAGGAAGGAAGAGGGAGAATGGAGGAAAAAGAGAGGGAGGGAAAATGAAGGAGAGAAGGAAAGGGTGAAGGGGGCGAAAGAAAGGAAGAGGGAGAATGGAGGAAATAAGGAAGGGGAGAGAGGGAGGGAAAAGGAGAGAAGGGTGAAGGGTGAGAAAGGAAGAGGGAGAGCCAGATGCAATCATGAAAAAAGCCACATCTGGCTCCCGAGCCGTAGGTTCCCTACCCGTTGTAGAGAAAGGAGCTGGGAAAACCACCTGACTATTCTTTGCCTGTTAACATCCTTGCATTCATTAGTTGACAGATGGCTTTGAAAACACATACACCCACTCCTTAATGCTAGCATAGTATTTAGCAGCTACTGTCCTCAATAACATGCGATTAGCATAGCAACTGCACATCTATTAATGTCCGTGGGCTCTTTTCAAATATATTAAGTGCATTGGGTCACTTACAGTCAGACCAATATCCCAGGACTCTTTCCAGATTTGTTTTTGGCTAGCCTGAAATATAAATTCCTATTCTTAGCCTTTCATGTACTCTTGGTTTATACCACATCAAAGCCTACCTAGCCAACATCACACAACTCAAATGCTGATCTAATTATGCGGTAAGCGATTAACTCTGTAACTGCATCACAATACTGAGGCTGTTAACAGGATCATCCCCTGATAATGGCATTAAGCTTGGTCTCGGTATCCCAGGAGGTAAATTATCTCCTGAAGCTTTCCTTCATTTTCAGTCATATCTGCTGAAAAGAGGCAGGGCGTTTTCCTGTGCTTGAGTTTGGCATCATTTAGGGCAGATGTGGCCCCATAGATGTTTGGGCCCCAAAAGTCTTAAGTTGGCTTGTTCAAAGGGCAGGAATTCTGTGAGCTAAAGTCCAAAATACTGGAGGGTCACAACTGTGACATCACCGATGTAAGGGGAAGACAGAAGACAGCTGCAAACTACTTAGAAAGATAAAACTTCATGTTTTACCCAGGTATCAAAAGCACAAGAAAACTGTTTCAGAAAATCATTTTTATTTAAATAAGTGTTTAAATACATTACACAGAACATCAGGACTCAAACCAAGAAATTGGTTGCTTCACAGGGTTGTTAGTTACTAAAGCAGTGCTTTGCAAAGACATCCTATTTAAAAACTGCTCCCTCAACTCTAAGCCTGCTACTGGTATACAAGGGCGGGTCAATAAGTCCGTGACTTTTTAAATGAAACAGATTTTTGGATAAAAAAATCATTTTATTTTTCAACGTAGTCTCCTTTGAGCTCTATACACTTTGTCCAACGTTTCTCCAATTCTTTTATCCCTTCCAAAAAATAAAATTTGTCAAGGTCATCAAAATAGGTATTTGTTTGTGAGATGATTTCATCGTTGGAGTCAAATCTCTTTCCGCCGAGCCATTTCTTCAGGTTTGGAAATAAAAAATAGTCACTCGGGGCTAAATCCGGAGAATAGGGTGGATGAGGAAGCAATTCGTATCCCAATTCATGGATTGTTGCCATGGCAACTGCACATGTGTGCACCCTTGCATTGTCCTGGTGCAAAAGAACTTTTTTCTTGGCCAAATGCGGTCGTTTTTTTTTCAAATCCTCATTAAATCGACCCAGTAAATTGGCATAATATTCGCCATTGATTGTTTTACCCTTTTGAAGGTAGTCAATGTGGATTATACCGCGTGCATCCCAAAAAACGGTAACCATGACTTTATTGGCTGACAAACCCACCTTGGCCTTCTTTGGCACTGATTCACCCTGAGAATCCCACTGTTCTGGCTGCTGTTTGATCTCTGGTGTGTTGTGGTGGATCCATGTTCCGTCCACGGTTATGAAACGGCGCCAAAACTCATCCACGTTGCGGTTGAACAGCGCCAAACACTCCTGCGAAATTGTCACGCGATTGCGTTTGTGGTCGATTGTGAGCAAACGCGGCACCCATCTTGTGAAAAGCTTTCTCATACCCAAGTGATCTTTTAAAATTGAAACCACTGAGCTATGTGAGATGCCTGTGGCTTCCACAATCTCTCGCACTTTCAATCTCCGATCGGCCAACACCATATCGTGAATTTTTTCAATGGTTTCGGGAGTAGAGACCTCAACTGGGCGTCCAGAATCTTCGGCATCTTCCGTGCTTGTACGGCCACAACGGAATTCAGTAGACCACATTTTAACCATTGACATTGATGGTGCAGTCTCCCCATAGTATTTATCAAGCTTAGCCTTGGTTTGAGTGATGGATTTTTTCCGCAAAAAATAATGCTTAATGAGCACACTAAATTCACTTTTTTCCATTTTCTCCTCAAATCACGCGGTAGTCTGCTATCAATGGCTGTCAAACACAAACTAAATGACGTAGCTTGTTCAATTTTTGACAGGAGTCAACTGACAGATGCCTATCAACAGGAGCAGTGTTGCCCTTTCAGTTAAGAGGCGGGAAATTAAAAAAGCCACGGACTTATTGACCCGCCCTTGTATCTGGTTTCATCACCTCAGTGCCTGTCCCAAGGGATCTTTGAATGCCACATCCCCCAATACTTTTGAGGGGAGATTCCTTCTGATATGCCAAGGTAAATTCAGACCCAGCCCCTGCCTTTTGCTACTTGGCTGCCAACAGTTCATTTAGGGCAGACACTGCTAGTTATTGTCCTGAATATCTGCAGCAAGGTGTTCTAAAAGTATAGTCCCCAGCAGAGCCAGAACATCCATAAGCCTTCTAACAGAAATGTCTTGAGCAGAATAAACTTCTGGCTGGACACCACAAGTGGGCCTGGTTTAAATGAGGGACAGCAAGACGACACAACGTGGGCTCTTGTCAGTTTATTACATTGCTGAGTTACACTAGTCCAGACTAAAGGGAACCTGATGCGATTACATTATGCAAGATGGCTTGTTTTTAAACTAGCGACGCGGGGCACAAAGAATTTCTCATTGCAGGGATGTTTTCTCCCTGGAGACTTCGGTGATCCACAGGCAATTAAAACCCATGGACTTTCAGTTGGTCGTCTTTAGCCAATCCAATCTGCAGAAGGAAAAAGAAAGGATTTCAAACACTAGAAAAATGTGATTTAATACTGATTTTTAATTGGTAGTCAGATAGTCAACAACTATGATCACATTGATACAAGATGAAGCCAAATGTTAGTATATTCTTGGGTTCATGTTAATTGCCCTGACCCTAATGTTATAGAACTTAGTTCTGCCCACAAATTTAAAAACTAGAGATTATTTAAACAAGTTAAAAGCTTCTTACCTCAATGAGGAACTGGCATATGTTCTTCCGCTGGTCCCCCTGAAGTTGAATCACCTCTCCATACTCTGGATGCTCAATCACAGTGCCATTGCAGGCAAATTTCTACAAGTACAAAACCAATATTAAACTTTGATCAGGCCACATTAACCTTTTTGTTTACTACACAGCTAAACTGTTTGCCTAAGCAGTAAACCTTTAGCTGAATGTGCTGAGATCTGTGTAATACACTGGTTTCTGTATGCCAAGATACAAATAACTCTTTCCTCCATTATTATACTTTCCTTACTGTAGCTTAAATGACTTTTGGAAAAGATGTAAATCCCTGTTCCTACTCACCTTCTTGAAGGCTTTCACCAGTTTCTTTTTATCATAATCATCAGCAATGCCTTGGACTGTGGTGAGGGTTTTTCTGCCGTTTCTCTGCTGGATCCTTATATGGATGTAGTCCTCAGTCCCAGCAGGAAGTAAGTCATCACCCTTACTTGCATCAGCAAAGGGGTCTGAAAAGTGAAAGGAAGCACACTGGCCATTAGATACAGAACCTGACATTCAAGATAAATCCATACCAGAACATTTGGGAGTTATTCCTTTTGGAATTTTCTTCTTGAAATGTGGGAATATGGAGGGCTGAGACTGCAATTCTTCTCAAAATACTTTTTACTTCACTATAAACACTAATAAATTACAAGACAGTTCTCAGTGCAGTCAGAGGGGCCTTCCACACTGCCCCTTCATCCCACAATCTGATCCCAGATTATACGTTTGTTCCAGATTATCAGGCAGTGGGGACTCATATATTCTAGCTTAAAGCAGATAATTTGGGATAAGATCCTGGGATAAATGGCAGTGCAGAAAGGCCCTCAGTTAACCAGCATTCATGGGAGATTGGAAGATGCCAAGAACATTTAGTTGCTTGAAACAAATGTAGGCCTAAATAAAACTATAACCCATTCTATTGCCTTAGAAGCCCCCCGGTGGCGCAATGGGTTAAACCTTTGTGGTGGCAGGACTGAAGACCAACAGGTTGGAGGTTCAAATCTGGGGAGCAGGACAGATGAGCTCCTTCTGTCAGCTCCAGCTCCCCATGTGGGGACATGAGAGAAACCTCCCACAAGGATGGTAAAACATCGAAATATCCGGGCATCCCCTGGGCAACGTGCTTGCAGACGGGCAATTCTCTCACACCAAAAGCATCTTGCAGTTTCTCTATTGTCTAGATCAAGGCTGCCCACGAAGTCAATCACGGGTCTAAAGGAGGTCGATCGCAGCAGGATGGGGCGCTTCTGCCTTGCGCACGCGGCGCTCCTTCTGCGGGGCATTGCGGGAATGAGGGAGCCTTGCCCTCCGCCCTGCCTCTCTCTCTCTGGAAGCAACCGTGCAGCCTCCGCTGCCGATGAGAGTGAGTCAGGGCGGAGCGCGAGGAGGGGCCTCTGGAGGCCCCGGCTCGCGCTCCCTCGTTCCCGCAATGCCCCACGGAAGGAGCGCACGTGCATAAGGTAGAACTTTTTGACTTGGTTTTTTAAAAAGTAGCTTGCATGCTGAAAAAGTGTGGGCACCCCTGGTTTAGATTGTAATACTAATACTGAAAGGCTCTGCAATAGCCATTGTAGTTTAAGAGCAAGATGGAGATGCTATAAATATTGAAATGTGAATTGAGACAAAATAGACAAACATAACATATCAAGTTTTAAACTATGAATCTTAAACTCATGTCCTTGGTTTGAGGTCTGATTGATGTATTTGAAAATGGATCTTTTATAGAAATGTGTATATTTGTTAATTTTTTTGCAATGTTCGTGTTTTTATAATTGTGATGTAACACTCCCTGAGCCACAGGGAGAGGCGGGTAAGAAATAATTATTAAAGATAGCTTATTTTTAAGTGTTATTTTTTGCCAATAGCTTGAGAATTCCGGTTAACCGAGACTAAGGTATTAAACACAGGAAGGTACCCTGGCGCCAAGAACTGTAAATCCTATCCTTCTCTACAGAAACCAAGACTGGTAGGAAATGCAGTCCTTTTATTTATTTAACATCAAAAGCATCGCATAATCAAACAAGAATAAAACTGCTAAAATAAAGGGAGCAAAGAGCTAAATAATTTTTGACCAAAAACAGGCAACAGCAAATGTAGTGTCTGTAGCTTAAAACAGTTCTTCTGTGCATGAGGTAGGGCATTGTAGGCGAGCATACAAATACTGAGTTTGTTCAGCTCCACAATCACAAAAGGTGGTAGATTCTTCTAGGTAGTGCCATTTTGTCTTTTGTCTGCCTACTCAGCCTCTGAGTCTGTTTGGGGACTTCCAAGTCGCCCATTCTTCGTCGGCCGCTGGAGAAAGACCCTCATAAGGGGCCATGCAGTTGGAATTGCCTGATTTTGCTGCCCACAGGGATATTCTAGTTGTTGCTGGAGGAACATTAAGACAGTGGGGGTTCTCATGAAACTTTTCCTTGTTTTAAGGGCCCTGTCACACTGCCAGATAACCCACAATATCAAGGCAGAAAATCCCACAATAGCTGCTTTGAACTGGATTATCAGAGTCTACATTGACATATATTCCAAATCAAAGCAGATAATGTGGGATTTTAGTCAAGTTGTGAGGAAGGGGCCTAAATACTATGAGCAGGTATAGGTTTAAGACATCCATCGTTCTGCTATGTGTTTACCTGCTTTGTGTGGGAAGATGTATAGTGGGACCAAGAGAGAACCTTCTCTGTGATTGCCCTCCCCCTGAACTCCCCCCTAAAGAACTAAAATGGCCTCCTTTCCTCTCCTTTAAAAGAACTTATGCACTTTAGCGTATGGAGAGGATTAGTACATCTTAGTTATATACGCCTGTTTAGTAAACCATTCCATACCTTTAATGCATTTTGGCTGCTCAATTTATCATTATGATGGTAAATATGTGACACATTGTTTATTTATTATTGGTATATTACTATAAGTGTATATTGATGTTGTTTAGATATTGTGTTGACTGATCTGTTGTTTGGCCGTCTTACAATGGCACTGAATGTTTGCCACTTTTGATGTAAATTGCCCTGAATCCCCTCGGGGAGGTAAGACGGGTTACAAATAAAGTCTGATTTGTGTTCTGCCATTGCATTATTTTGCACTTGTTTTATATTTTACGCCTGTTTTCCTTTTATTTTACTTTAAGGTTGCTTTGTGTTTTCATGTTATTGTATTGAAATGCACTCCTGGGCTTGGCCTCATGTAAGCGACCTCGAGTCCCCTTTGGGGAGATGGTGGCAGGGTATAAATATTTTTTTTTATTATTAATGTACTGCTGCACATTATGGAACCATTGTTTAATGTTTGATATATGTACCTTTTCTACATGGTTTGTTCTATTTGATATGGATTTGCGGCTAATGCAATAAAATTTGATTTGATGTCCTATTATTATTTATGTTTATTTATTATTATTGGTATATTACTATAAGTGTATATTGATGTTGTTTAGATATTGTGTTGACTGATCTGTTGTTTGACTGTCTTACTATGGCACTGAATGTTTGCCACTTTTGATAGAAACTGCTCTGAATCCCCTTGGGGATGTAAGACGGGTTACAAATAAAGTTCTGCCATTGTATTACTTTGCACTTGTTTTATTATATTTTACGTTTCCCCCCCTTTTCTATTACTTTAATGTTGCTTTATGTTTTTATGTTATTGCATTGAAATGCACTCCTGGGCTTGGCCTCATGTAAGCGACCCCGAATCCCCTTTGGGGAGATGGTGGCGGGGTATAAATAAGGATTATTATTATTAGTGTTCGATCAGTCCCATTGTTGTTTGACCGTCTTACTATGGCACTGAACGTTTGCCACTTTTGATGAAAACTGCCCTGAATCCCCTTCGGGGAGGTAAGACGGGGAGATGGTGGCGGGGTATAAATAAAGATTATTATGGAAGTCAACAACAAAAAAACCCTTTCTATCTTTTCTCACCACCCTACTCCCTAATTTACCTCCCAAGATTCCTTAAAATTCCCAATCCCCAACACCACTTATCCTTTTCCCTCCATTACCTTATTATTCCTCCCCAGCTTCCTGTGTCCTTCCTACCCCAAACCCTCTTCTATCTTTTTATTATTATATTGTATTTTCAAAACTGTAATAATTTTTTAAAATATATATATATTATTTTTCAATCTGAAGCTTTTATTTTATGGTAGTTTTAACATATTCAGTATTTAAACAATGTTATACTTAACACTTTCCCTTAACTTATACAGAACATGTAGGTCTTAATGCAGGGGTGGGCAATTACCGGCCCTCCAGGTGTTTTGGACTTCAACTCCCAGAAATCCTAGCCAGTTTACCAGCTGTAGGATTTCTGGGAGTTGAAGTCCAAAACACCTGGAGGGCTGGCAATTGCCCACTCCTGTCTTAATGCCTATAGCAGGGGTGCTCATTAGGTAGATCGCGATCTACTGGTAGATCTCAAAGGGCGTCCTGGTAGATCCCAGGCAGATCGCAGGCACAGTGTGTATGGCTCCCAAGCCATTTGTGAGGAATGCTCAGGGGCTTATTATACTCACATTTAGTTGAATTCAGTCTTAAAATGTATTTTATGGCTCTCATTGAAATAAACTTCCTAATACTTTTGCTTTTATGGCTCTCTGAGTAGTGGGTAGGTCGATCTTTGGGACTTGGTTGTTTTATAAGTAGCTCGCATGCTGGAAAAGTGTGAGCACCCCTGGCCTATGGTATTTCATCCTTCGGCTTCATTGCATATTGTCCTATCACCCAGGGCTGACCCTTCACCTCAGACCAGCCAATTAAAATACTTATTTTCAAAAATCAGTTGCTACTATTACAAGTTTGGTCCCTTTACCTTCTATATATACATACATATTCTATCAATCTCCCCCAAATCATCTTTTAACCTTTATGTTTCCTGACAGATTATTATTATTAGTGTTCGATCAGTCCCATAACACCGGGAAGCACCACTTTGGGGAGATGGTGGCCGGGTATATAGATTATTATTATTATTAGTGTTCGATCAGTCCCATAACACCGGGAAGCACCACTTTGGGGAGATGGTGGCGGGGTATATAGATTATTGTTATTATTAGTGTTCGATCAGTCCCATAAGACCAGGAAGCACCACTTTGGGGAGATGGTGGCCGGGTATATAGATTATTATTATTATTAGTGTTCGATCAGTCCCATAACACCGGGAAGCACCCCTTTGGGGAGATGGTGGCGGGGTATATAGATTATTATTATTATTAGTGTTCGATCACTCCCATAATAGCACCACGGGTATATAGATTATTATTATTATTAGTGTTCGATCAGTCCCATAACACCGGGAAGCACCACTTTGGGGAGATGGTGGCGGGGTATATAGATTATTATTATTATTAGTGTTCGATCAGTCCCATAACACCGGGAAGCACCACTTTGGGGAGATGGTGGCCGGGTATATAGATTATTATTATTATTAAATTATTATTAGTGTTCGATCAGTCCCATAACACTGGGAAGCACCACTTTGGGGAGATGGTGGCCGGGTATATAGATTATTATTATTATTAGTGTTCGATCAGTCCCATAACACCGGGAAGCACCCCTTTGGGGAGATGGTGGCGGGGTATATAGATTATTGTTATTATTAGTGTTCGATCAGTCCCATAACACCGGGAAGCACCACTTTGGGGAGATGGTGGCGGGGTATATAGAATATTGTTATTATTAGTGTTCGATCAGTCCCATAACACATAACACCGGGAAGCACCCCTTTGGGGAGATGGTGGCGGGGTATATAGATTATTGTTATTATTAGTGTTCGATCAGTCCCATAACACCCAGCACCCGGGAAGCACCCCTTTGGGGAGATGGTGGCGGGGTATATAATTATTGTTATTATTAGTGTTCGATCAGTCCCATAACACCGGGAAGCACCACTTTGGGGAGATGGTGGCTGGGTATAAATAAAGATTATTATTATTAGTGTTCGATCAGTCCCATAACACCGGGAAGCACCCCTTTGGGGAGATGGTGGTGGGGTATATAGATTATTGTTATTATTAGTGTTCGATCAGTCCCATAACACCGGGAAGCACCACTTTGGGGAGATGGTGGCCGGGTATAAATAAAGATTATTATTATTCGATCAGTCCCATAACACTGGGAAGCACCACTTTGGGGAGATGGTGGCCGGGTATATAGATTATTATTATTATAAGTGTTCGATCAGTGCCATAACATCAGGAAGCTGCCTTTCCCTCGCGCTTACCAGGACCGCCAGGCTCCTCCCCCTTTCCCCGGCTCACGTGACCTAAAGGTAGCCCCGCCCCCCGCGGGGATGACGCAACCGCCAACAATTAGGCGCTGCGTCAGCGAGGGAGGAAGGAGCCACAAAACAAGATGGCGGAGCCGCCAAACAATGCCGTCTTCCTCCGCGCGGGGGACAGAGACACAGCAGCGGGCCAAGGACAGCTCTGAAAGGCTTCCCTCACAAAGCATCAGCCTCTCCGCCGAGCTTCAGAGAGCCACCTCACTGACACGAACCAAAATGGCGCCTCCCCTCCCCTCAAAGACAACCCCAGTTTCCTGTCAGCTTTCCCCTCAAGGCCTAAAATGGCTCCCGCCTCCTCCGCGGCCATTTTGAGGCCACCTCGCTCTCCTTGGCCTGCCTTAGATACAGTTTTACCTCAGAGTTGCCTTTAGACCAGGCCTGGGCGAAGTTGGGCCTTCGAGGCGTTTTGGACTTCAACTCCCACAATTCCTCGCGGCCTCAGGCCTCTTCCTTTTCCCCTCAGCCGCTTAAGCGGCTGAGGGGAAAAGGAAGAGGCCTGAGGCCGCGAGGAATTGTGGGAGTTGAAGTCCAAAACGCCTCGAAGGCCCAAGCTTGTTTAGGCCTACCTTATACTCTCATCCCCGCCCTCAATTACACCCCCTCACCGAAGGAGTGGAGGTTCTGGATAGCGGACATACGACGCGTTTCTCTTCCCTTTTTTCCGGGTCGGAGGCAACAACAGCAGAGGAGGAGGAGGAGGAGGAAGAGGCGGCGAGACGGTGTGGCGGCGAGAAAGGCGGCTCTTCAACCTCTGCGAAGGGAGGCCAATGGAACAGGGGGGGAGGAAAAACAGGCAGCAGCAGGAAGGGCGGAGTTACGCAACTGACCGTTTATATAACTCGCTCGGCCTTTGTGACGTCAACGCGCACCGGCAGGCGAGCGACGGGATTGGCTGGCCCGGGGAAAACAGGGCGGGGAGGGAAAGCATTGTTGCCGCCTGTCCGTCACATTTCCGCAGCGAGGCCAATATTTTTTTTCTCTCTCTCTCTTTTCCTTACTGCGCCTGCGCGTCCAGTGCGGATAAACCAGGCAAGGCTGGCTTGGCTTGTGACGTCAACCGCGCAAGAAGGGGATTGGTGGGAAAGAGCGCGGGTGGGGCGGGGCGTCCCCTGCCTCATCCTTTCAAAGACTCGAGGGCGGGGCGGAAGGCCTTTGTTCTCCTGTCAAATATCCCAGTATATCAAAGCAGGGAATCCGCATTATCTGAGTGTAGACTCAGATAACCCGGTTCAAAGCAGATACTGTGGGATTTTCTGCCTTGATATTCTGGGATGTTGTGGAAGGGCCCTCAGAAAAATAAATCCAACTGATAGTATAGCTGTGGTGATTATTGGGAAGGCTAAGGCTCCTTCCACACAGCTGAATACATAAATAAAATCCCATAGCTTCTGCTTTGTGCTGGAATATATGCCAGTGTGGACTCATAACCTAGGGCCCTTTTACTTTGATGACTAAAAAAGGCCAATCTGAGATAGGCAAATCTGTTTGCAGAAAGCACAGCAGAAAGTCTCCTTGGGTGGTGTTGTTTCCAAGTTGGGGTTCTTTCTGCGTTGTCGTTTCTCTTCAAGACCCGTTCGGTGTGTCTTCTCGAAAGAGGCCGCAGCATTGTGGATAGTGCGTCTCCATGCCTCCCGATGTGAGGACAGGGTGGACCATTTTTGGTGATCAATCTGGCCGAGCCTGAGATGTTGTTTCAGGGAGTCCTTATATCTCTTTTTGGGGGCGCCTCTCTTGCGCTGACCCATGGCAAGTTCACCATAGAGTAGGGTTCCCATATGTCCCTTATTCTAAGGGACGTCCCTTATTTTGGCCCTAAAATTTGTGTCCCCTTATTTTTGACTAGCAGGACAGGACTGGGCGGGGTTGACCAGAGGAAGGTGCGCTGTGGTTTCCACGGCAATGCCTGCCCGGGATTCCAACTCGCAGGGCAGCCTGCGTCCCCGTTGGAAGGAACAGGCGATACAGGACTTTTTCAAAGTACAGTAGACTAATTAACCGTTACCCAAGGGGAATGTTTCTGGATAGTTTCTGGTTGCTTGAGAGTTACTCTTAAAATAGGCCTAGCTGTGCATCCCAATACTATACAATGCTGTGTATCCTATACTATACCATTAACTATTGACATAATAATCATGAAGATGTACTGTCTTATAAAATTTATTTTATTTTAATGTTTAGACAGTGCACTTTTAAAGTCAGCAAAGTCAAGTACTAAATACAGATGGAGAAAATAAGGTAGTTCTAATAAAGTTTTTCTGCATGACAAAGCATGCAGAAACATACCATGTACTGTTAAGAGGGTATAAGTCAGTTTCTTTTGTGAGTTTCAATCATTATCTTATTCTGTTGATAAAACTATTTCTACCTAATGTTTGAGTTTCAAGTTTTCAAGTGTCCCTTATTTTTGTGAAAAATCCCGTAAATGTCCCTTAATTCGTATATCAAAAAATGGCAACCCTACCATACAGTAGTATCTTTGGGAGGCGGTGGTCCTCCATCCTAGAGATATGCCCTGCCCAGCGCAGCTGTGTTCTCAAGAGCATGGCCTCAATGCTGGTGATCCCACAATTCAGAGTATTCAGGTGATAATTCACAATATCTACTTAGAACTGGGTTTTTTGAGTCCACACTGTCATATAATCCAGTTCAATGTGGATTTTATATAGATGAGTGGAAGGGTCCCAGTTCAAATCAGATATTGTGGGATTATCTGCCTTGATATTTTGGGGGGCCTTCCACACAGCCCTATAGCCCAGAATATCCAGGCAGGAAATCCCACTTTATCTGAGTGTGGACCCAAAAAAAAATCAATTAAAAGCAGATATACCGTGTTTCCCCGAAAGTAAGACGATGTCTTACTTTCTTTTTACCCCCAAAAGCCGCACTACGTTTTACTTTCGGGGTACGTCTTATATTGGACATACCCCGAAAGAATTATTCACCCAGTAGGGCGATGGTACCTGTGAGGGGCGACGGTACCCCACCGGGGCGCTGCCGCCTTGCGCCGCCGCACAGCTGGCCTGACGGGCCGACCGCTGCCGCGCCGCCTCTTGCGCGCACGCCTCTTCTTGCTCTTGCTCCTCTTGCCTGGCCTCTGGAACAAAAGGAAGGGAGGGGGGAAAGGAGAAGGACGCAGCGCTCGCCCCGCCTCTTGCTCCTTCTTTCACCCTCCCTTCCTTCGTCCATTTGAGTGAACAAAGGAGGGAGGGGGGGAAGGAGCAAGAGGCGGCGCTAAGGGCGCCGCGTCACAGCCATGCCCCTGACGCGACGCCGCTCGCCCGCCTCTTGCTCCTTCTTTCCCCTCCCTTCGCATGGACTTTGAGTACGGCTTACTTTCGGGTACGGCTTACATTAGCCGACCCCCCTGACGCCCCCGATACGTCTTACAATCGGGGGTGTCTTACTATCGGGGAAACACGCTAGTGGGATTATTTGCCTTGATATTTTGGGAGGCCTTCCACACAGCCCTATAGCCCAGAATATCCAGGCAGAAAATCCCACATTATCTGAGTGTGGACTAAAAAAAAATCAACTCAAAGCAGGTATTGTGGGAATATCTGCCTTGATACTCTGGGACAGGGGTCCTCAAACTAAGGCCCAGGGTCCGGATACGGCCCTCCAAGGTCATTTATCGGCCCAACCTAAGTCTGAAAGCACACAACAACAATCCTATTTGTACCCCACCCTTCTCAACCCCTGGGGGGGATTCAGGGCGGCTTCTAACTGGCAACAATTCGATGCCTCCATGTACACATAACAAAAATACATAACAAAACCAATAATTATATACAGTGTTCCCTCACTTATCGTGGCGGTTAAGTTTCAGGACCTCCTGCAATAAGCGAAAATCTGGGAAGTAGGGCCGCTCTATTTCAATATTTACACATTATTTTAGCAGGTGTACACTATTTTAAGTATTTAAACAATTAAAATGAAGGAAAGGAAGGAAAGGCACTTCAAGGCTGTAGAAAGGGAGGGAGGACTGAGGAGGGAAAGCGCCTCGGAGGGTGGCGAAGGCAAAAATCCACAAAACAGTGAAAAAAACATTTATTTTAAATTAATATTTTTTAAAATCAGCGAAGTAGCGAGTCCGTTAAAGCTGAACCGCGAAGTAGCGAGGGAACACTGTATGGTTAAAACTAGTCAATTCAATTAAAATCTATTAAAATATACCAGTCTAGTGGCCATTATCTAGCAGAATTCTGTAGATGGAGATTCCATCAAGCTTGTCCATAGTCCATTATCCATTACCATAG
Source organism: Anolis apletophallus (assembly GCA_030556195.1). Classification (NCBI taxonomy): domain Eukaryota; kingdom Metazoa; phylum Chordata; class Lepidosauria; order Squamata; family Anolidae; genus Anolis; species Anolis apletophallus. The sequence goes on along the minus strand of JARBWK010000008.1, from coordinate 108,650,525 downwards.
CAATTGTCCTTAATTGTCATTGTCCACATAGTTACTCGAAGGCCTGGTCCCACATTCAGATTTTTAACTTCTTTCTGAAGGAGAGGAGGGATGAGGATAACATCCGAGGTGGGACATAGGAGATACGTTCGGACAGGTATGCTGGGTCGGAAGCGTATATGTGCAGTGTGCATAGGCATTCATTCATGTTTTCTTTTCAAATTTTGAGGGACTGTGATCTGGTCCTCTGTTTAAAAAGTTTGAGGACCCCTGCTCTGGGATATAGGGCTGTGTGGAAGGGCCATTTGTCATATATTGAGGAATAAATGTTATAATCACAGTCTAATAACCCAATTTTCCTAGTTTACAACAGACTTCACCACCTCTGAGGATGCCTGCCATAAATGCAGACGGAACGTCAGGAGAGAATGCTTCTGGAACATGGCCATATAGCCCGAAAAACTTAGAACAAACCAGTGATTTTGGTCATGAAAGCCTTAGACAATACAATCTAATAAATTCCATTTGTTATTTTGATATTGCATTTGTATATTGTCCCTTTATTTATACATTTGTATTTTACTGTGTTGTTGCTGGTGTTTTTGATTTTTATTTTATTGTAATTTGTTGTCGGGCTTTTAATTACTTTATTTTAGTAAACGATGTGAAATAGGAAGCAGACCTGCATGAATGCTAACAATCTCTTAAGCAATTTAAACTACTCCAAATACCCTTCTCTCACCTTGTGACAAGACGTAATCTATTGGACAAAGAATTTACCTGCCTATCAGTGGGAGACCACCCGCCTGCCACCCAGAACTTCCTCTTTGGGGATCTCAGCTATCCGCTGGACAAAGACTTAGGAAGAAACTTTGATTGCACTTCCATCGCCAATAGACCTTTCTGGGACCTTTTCTTTTGTCTTCTTAGCATGGGAAGATGTCTGAGAATCCAGCGCTCATTGTCTCCACAATCAAGACCCAATATCTGCCTAATCCCACCATTCACCCTTTTTTGGACTCTCATTGTCTTCAGCATTTTATTGTTACACACCCAAGGGTGGACACAATTCCCTGGAGACCTCTCCATCCCAGAGATCACCTTTGTTTGGCTCATGGAAAGCCCAGCTGAGAGGAGATCCTCGGCTGTGTCATTGCCTCCTCTATCAATCAGTGTGCAACACTGGCTAAAACCCTCTTCATGGTCAATCAGGGGCCTGGGAAATGCCGGCTGGCTTCTTGGTGCTGGCCAATCAGGGAGATGGGAGGGAATTTCAAACCATAGCAGTGTTAATGTATGAAAACTCTTCTGTATAACGATGCCTGCTTTTTGCATATACTTTGCGTTTGCACCCTTTGAGCACCCATTGCTGTACAAGTGTCCCTCCTGGGCAGACTGAATAAATGCTTCTGTCGTTTGTCTTCAACCTAGTGAGATTCCTGACTCAAAACATTCATGGTTGGCGAAGCTTGCTAGATGTCCCTCGGTATTCGTGGATCCTTGAAAAATATCAAATTTCTGGCATCACTACTATTCAGTTTTTCAGCTGGCTCTCTCACTATCAGCTGGTGTAACAATCCCAGAGTGATTGGAACCACCCAGTGAGCTGATTTTCTACAAATACCGGTGGCGCAGTGGGTTAAAGCGCTGAGCTGCTAAGCTTGTTGACCAAAAGGTCGCAGGTTCGATTTCGGGGAGCGACATGAGCTTCTGCTGCAAGCCCTACCTCCTGCCAACCTAGCAGTTCGAAAACATGCAAATGTGAGTAGGTCAATAGGTACCGCTCTGGCGGGAAAGTAGCGGTGCTCCATGCAGTCATGCTGGCCACATGACATTGGAGGTGTTTACAGACAACACTGGCTCTTTAGCTTAGAAATGGAGATGAGCACCACACCTCAGAGTCGGACACGACTGGAGTTAATGTCAGGGGAAAACCTTTACCTTTACCTATAACATATAACGTATTAAAAAAAAGATTTTATAATACAAAAGGGGTTCCATTTTAGTCCTAGTGTTGATAGATAACATACCAATCTTTATCCTGAGGAATGCAAAAGGAGATGCGATCAATAAATACCCCAAATACCTTTATGTAAAGAGTTCAATTTTTTTTCCTGCATAGCAATGCACTTCTTACATTGTTCAAGAGCAGGGCTGCAAACTTTAGTTAAGAGTTCCTCTTGTAATCTCTGCTATTAGAATCTATAAACCTATTAATGGTATAAGCATTTTTTGAAAATAGAATTATACAATGTCATAGATGTATACATTTTTGGGGAGACCTTGTATAATTTTGTTTGATTTTTAAAAATAAGAGCTGGACCCTGTAAACCAAAAGGGCGAGTTTTAAACTGGTGGGAGGAAATGTACATTATATATTCTCAGAAACACCACTAGATGGTTTAAAAACACATCTTGAAAAAAGCCAACAATGAATGTGAATTACTAAATTGACTTCCATAAGGAAAAAGAGGAATAATTCCAATTACTTTTCTCATTGTACCTTTTCTCAGTCTATATGATACAAATATGCTTTACATTATCTAATAATACTTAGTTCGTCTTCTGTACCCATGGATTTTGCACCCATGATATCGGAGGTGACCCCCTTTTTTTCCTTAGGCTCTGTAGAAGATAGTTTAAAACCAAGAGATTCATAGTTTTCCCGAGAACACCAGGCTTGAAGTGATCCCATAATCTCCTAACTCTCCCCACAAGGGAACCTAAGGCTCTTCCCATGGTCCCATGGTCCCACACAGGCATGTAGCCGGGGGGCTAAGGGGGCTTCAGGGCCCCCCGAAATTCTCAGGGTGGTCCGCGAAAAGGCCTTACTGGTACATTATTTAAACTGTTATGTTTATTCATATCATGATCTGATCACCATGCTCATTATATCCCACATTAATGGGGTTATTGGAATAACAATACAAAAGGTTTGCTAGGGTAGACCCTCTTCCACCCAGTCTCAGCCCCCCCCCCGAAACAAACTCAGCCCCCCCCCCCGAAACAAAATCCTGGCTACGGCCCTGGTCCCACATGACAATGCCTCTGTAACCCACACTTTATGAATACATCCAGTTATTTTCCTTTTGTATTACACTTATGGACGTTTGCTCATTTCATAAGACTTTTTCCTTTTTGACTAGGACCCCTTGGGCTATCTTTTATGAATCTAATAACCTGTGTATCTTTCTGGTGGGTAGGCAGGGGTGATCAGGATGGTATATTTTCCCCATAAACCCCAATGTATCTCCCCTCATGTTTTCCCCATGTATGTAATTTTAAAATATGAAAGTGCCACTGTTTACCTTTAGCCAGCTACCTTGGGCGAGGCTTGCCAGCTGCAAGTTTGTGATTCAATCACCCCTCCACTAGCTCCATTTGCATGACAATAGCAGGAGCCAGCTCTTTCCAAAAGGGTCTTTCCCCCTTGGGCCAAAACTGGTTTCTGCTAATCAATAGACAAAGGCTTCTGAGTTTCGTAAACCTTTGTGGCATTGATTAATAGGCAAAACTATTTCTATATTTCTATCAGCCTCGGAAACTGGTACATGGCTACAGCTTCTTCATTTGTTTACCATCCAAAGAACTGAGACCCTGCAGCAATATATTAATCTGTGTCTATCAAATAGAGAAAAACACAGATGAGGACATTTGATCATCAACCAAAAGACAATAGAATTGCTCAGCCTGGGAACAAGAGGGTTCTTGCTGAACACTTGGCCACTTGATCTACATATTTAATCCCATCAAAATGTTTTTCTGCCTTCATTGTTCTACTCATCACTCACCTCTTCGCCCCTATTGGCTGGAAACCGGAAGAAGATGCAGCCAGCCAGCAAGATTCCATCCAATCAACACAAAGCTGGTCTGGGGGCGGGAAGTGGGAAATTTCAATCTGTAACCTTATAAAATGGCATGTTTTTCCAATGTAACTTTTATGTCAGCATTGACGAATGATTGCGGCTGTCATTCTTTCCAGCTGGTCTGACTAAACACCTCAGTGGTACTCCTTCAACTTGGTGAGTTTTTATTGGGAAATTCTAGGGAAAATTGGGATTGAGCTTCCTTTCTCACCAGGGTTAATATGGATCCTCTTTGGTGGGTCTAGCTGGTCTGCCTTCATGGCAAGACCCCCCAAATTCTGTTCGATAACACCCACAGATTCAACAATTCACTTGAAATATTTAACAGCCGCAGCAGCAGCAGCAGCAGTAACAACACCTTCTCAGAATACCTAGATTTTGTCATTTTATTTAAGGGACAACATGTTACTGTGCTGTTATATATAATGAGCATCCAAGAATTTTGGTATCCATGGTGAATCCGAGAACCAAACCTGAGGAGACACCAAATAACCACAGTATAATAACCCGGTGGTTCAGTGTGTTAAAACACTGAGCTGCTGAATTTGCTAACCGAAATGTCTCAGATTCAAATCCGGGAGCGGTGTCAGCTCCCGCTATTAGCCCCAGCTTCTGCCAACCTAGCAGTTCGAAAGCATGCAAAGTAGATCAATAGGTACCGCTCCGGTGGGAAGGTAACAGTGCTCCATGCAGTCATGCTGGCCACATGGCCTTGGAGGTGTCTATGGACAATGCTGGCTCTTTGGCTTAGAAATGGAGATGAGCAGCAATCCCCAGAGTCGGATATGACTGGTCTTAATGTCAAGGGAAAACCTTTACCTAATAACTTATAAGCATTTGAGATTAATTTCCTAAATAATAAAGTAGTATTTTCTTCTAATAGAGTAGTGGTACTCTATAGCAGGCAGGCATTCAACAAGTGAAACATAGTGGTGTATCCATATAAGAAAAAAAGCATTGTATCTCGAATTTCTGCTTGTTGAAATATAAGAAAGTATCCACATAAATAAAATACTGGCTGATTGTATTCAATTTAGTTATTTTAACCTCGATGCCTAACTAATATTAATACATCTGCTAATAATCAAAACTCCACAAGAGCCCCAACGCTAAACTGCCTTTCCCTTGTGCTTGTCAGATGCTGTACATAGGTTTTACCTATATCATGTTTTGGTTGTATTTTTATGTGATGTATTTTGTTCATTTAAACCATTGTACTCTGCTTGGAATCCCACCCATGGGAGAAAAGCGGGATAAAACTAACTAAATAAATAATAGTTGGGTTTTTCCCCCAATTCAACTTGGGTTCTAATCCTATTATTTTGATCTTTTAATCCAGCCTACGTATCTTGGTGGTTTGTGCCAACAGTTCTTTCAAAACCAATAATGTCTTTAGCCTTGTGTCAACAATTTTTGAGGCTTTGTCCAGACAAAAGGCACCTACCTGAGCTGAGAGAAAACTAAGGTTTGTATTTATTCAATTTATGGAACCATGAAGAATCTATACAGCCAAGCAAAAAGGAATAAATAAAAATAAGCAAAAAACCATGCTTGCATCAGACTTAAGATAATACTGAGTACCAACTTGTGGTGCATCTTCTTGTAGAATTAATGCAGTTTGATACTACTTGAACGGCCGTGGCTCAATGCTAAGGAATTCGGTGAGTTGTAGTTTGGTGAGGTACCAGAACCCTTTGGCAGAGGCTAAAGAGCTTGTATAACGACAGCCCCCATGATCCCATAGCATTGAGCCATGGTAGTTAAAGTGCTGTCAAACTGTATTAATTCTACAGTGTAGATCAGGGGTGGGCAATTATTTTTTTCAAGAGGCGACATGAGAGCCAAAAAATATTATGGAGGGCTGTACCTATTTATTTATTTACTTACTATATTTAGTATATATTACACATCATTAATATTAACATATTAATATATCAAGAAATATTCATATATTATTAGTATTAATATCATAATTATATTATAGTGTGTATATATAGACACTATAATATATTGAAATGATAATATAATATAACATTATTATATTATTTATTATATTATTATAAAATTATTATAAAATAATAATAAAAACCACTAAAATTAAATTAAATTCAAGAAAACAAGGTGCGAACCAAGATGAAGGCTGACATCCTGAAGAGAGGAAGGATCCCAAGATGGAATGGCCCAATGACCCCAGCCCAGAGGATGGCAAAGCAGACCCAGCCGCAGCGAGAGCAGAGCAGGGCAGCAGGAACAACCGTTGGAGAAGGAGCGTGATGGAGAGCACTTGGCAATCTGAGACGGCTGTTCGCCCTTGCAACCGGAAGACGATGAAGTCTTCCGGGTCGCGTGGGCGATCAATCCCTGCCCCGCAGGTCGCCAAGTGCTCTCCCTGCAGGCCTAGATAGCCTCCAGGGATAGCAGGCTGCATGGCAAACGGCGTGAGTCTTCTCTGCTCTGTGCTCCATCTCCCTCCACAGGGCTCGTCCGGGAAGCCTCCCAAGGGCGCAGGGCTGAAGGTCCCTCAGCAAGGGCGAGAAAGCGCGGGTGAGAGCAACAGCGCTGGCGCCTCCTTCCTTCTCAGTACAATGAATTAGGTATGACAAAACATACAGAAACATACTTTGTACTGTTAAGAGGATGTAAGTCAGTTTCTTTTATGAATTTCAATCATTATCTTATTCTGTTAATAAAACTATTATACCTAATGTTTGATTTTCAAGTTTTTATGAAGTGTCCCTTATTTTTGTGAAAAATCTGGTAAATGTATCTTATTTCTTACATCAAAAAGTGGCAACCCTAGACAAATTCAGCCAGAATATCTTATGGCCCCTTAAAGTTGGGTGGTGAACCTTTTGACTGTCAGATGCTTTGGACTGACACCCCCCCCCCTCCTCCCCACAGTCTTTTACTTCAGGGATCTGAAACATCCAAACCATCTGGACTGGTTTACCATCCCTGACTTTAGTGCTCTATAGTAATATAATGCAGACAAATATGTGGATGCTGTTTTGCCTTGACCCCAGGTAGAACAAGAACATACCTGCTAAAACCTGATCCTTGTTTTGTATGGACTGCTAACCCCATAAACTGTGTCTCTCTTGGTTGACCTTGCACCAGATTATCTACAGACCACAGAGGAATGTGGCTCAGTCAGTTAACCGGGATTCAAGTTTAAGACTGGAATGGTAGTCCAAAAAAAATGTAATTAGAGTAGCAATATATACACTCATTCACATATATACCTGGTGTTGCCCAGGCCTTGGAGGGGTTCTCTTTGTGGCTCTTTGGGCTCTTCCACACAGCTGCATACAACCCGCATTGAACTGGATTATATGGCAGTGTAGACTCAAATAAACAAGGATTATCTGCTTTGATATTCTGGGTTATATGGCTGTGTGGAAGGGTCCTTTGTTTCCTTCCTCCATTCCCCCATACACCTGCCTTCTCTCCCTCTCCCTCCCCCTCCCCCTCTCTCATTCCTTCCCTTCTTCTGCCCTTGCTTTCCCTCACACACTTTCCCCTCTTCTTTATTTTCTTTCTCTCCCTTCTCTTTCTTTCTTCCCTACCTTCATCCCTTATTCCTTCCCATTTCTCTTTTTCTCTCCCCTCATACCTTTTTCTCTTTCCCTTCTCTTCCTTTCCTCTTTTTTCTCTATTTTCCCTCCCTCTTTTCCTATTTTTTTCCTTATTTTTTCTCACTTTATTTCTTTCCTCCCTACCCCCGCCTGATATAAATGTCACATAGCAACAGCCAATCTTCTTCACAACCCTTATTTCCCAGCCACCTGACAAGGCAGGCCCGGATAAGCCTTTTTGGTGCCCTAGGCCACACTTTGGAATTATGCCCCCAAACCAACCTCTACTGCACCCCTCCCCTCCTCCTCGCAGATCCGCGCGCCCTCCTCCCTTGAGTCAATAATAATAACAATAATAATAACCTACAGAAAGAAGGCTATTTGAGTGTTGTAAATGAAAGAGAATATAATAACAACAACAACAACAATAATAATAATATAGTGGAGGGAGGTGATTGGAGGGCTCTAAATGCAAGGGTGAGGAGGAGGCCTAGTGAGGAGGGCCAAGGCCCGGCCTGGAGGCCCCTCAGCTCAGCTCAGCGGCGGACTCCCTCCCCGGCCTCCCCTCTCCGCCTTCCCTGTGTGGGAGCGAGGCCATGGGGTCCAGGGCGGCCCTCCCTCACCTCATGGTTAGAGGGAATCATAGGGTGCGAATGGAGCCAGAAGTGTCTGTGCTGGGCTCTCGCCGGGGCCTCTTTGGCCCAGAGGGGACGTGGCCGGTGTGAGGAGGAGGGGGGCATTCGTCCTCTGGCTGCTGCATGGGCGTGTGTGCATGCGCACCAGGCGTCGTGGCGCATGCGCAGGAGGGGGCTTTGGGGAGCGGCCGAACCGGCTAGAGGAGAAGTGGGCCCTCATGGTGGCGCGGAGGAGGAGGCTGAGGCGGAGCGTGGCGCCGCTGGCATGAGGGCCGGACGGTGAGGGAGGCCTCGCCCCCACACGGGGAAGGCAGAGAAGGGAGGCCGAGGAGGGGGTCCGCCGCTGAGCTGAGCGGCCTCCAGGCCGGGCCTTGGCCCTCCTCACTAGGCCTCGCGGGGGCAATGGCGAGGGGGGCACCATTCCCTCCTCCCCACCCCCTCGCAGCGCTCCCCACCCCCCCCCCTGAGAGAGAGAGAGAGAGAGAGAGAGTCATCTCCATGCCACGTGTTGCGGGTATTCTTTTAAAAAATTGTCCTTGTGAACTGTGCCCCCTTGGCTTGCGCCCCTAGGCCCCCCTTGGCTTGCGCCCCTAGTGTGGCGCAAGCCAATCCGGGCCTATGACAAGGGCCACTTCACCTAGCTGCAGACCATCCACTTTGTTCCCCTTCTTTCCCTCTGGTCTGGGTCTGGAAGGGGTGAAGATTTTTTTAGTCCAAACCCCACAATTATTTTAAGTTGTACAATGAAGGGTATTTGTGCCAAGTTTGGTGCAGTTAGATAGACAGACAGATCAAACTACTGATCTAAAGGGCTACTGCGTATTTTCTTAATTGCCAGGGCTGAGAGGAAATAAAGGAGGAAGCCCTACGTTATTTAAACTGTTATGTTTATTCATATCAATCTGATCACCATGCTCATTATTTTCTTGGGATAACAATACAAAAAGTAAACCCTCTTAGTCTGCCCTGGCATTCTCCATATGGCATTCTCCATATGAAGAAAGCTAATCTGATATACTTTAATTCTGATAAACCAGACTGAATGGAGGATATCCTAGAACGACCTTCAAAACAGCTCAGTCCTTGTCGTATCATGTCCATCTCTCCAGAGGCACCTCTAGGCAAAAACATGCCTTCCAACCGGATTTTCTTCTCTTGAGATTCTTCCCTTTACCACCTTTTCATAATAACCTTAACCCTGTGGTTCAGAATGCCTTAGAGCAGGAAGATGGAGAAGATTGTTTATATCTCCAGGATGTTGTTATGTGCCCTTGTTTCTGGACTTATGGTGATTGTAACCAAGGAGTTTCATGGCAAGATTTGTTCAGAAGGGCTTTTCCTTTGCCTTTCTCTAAAACTCCCAACATTCCTTCATCATTCCTGTGCAGGATAGAGATCCATGAACAGTAGTTACACATTATTTTGAAGCCCACATAGTACCACTCATCTCACATGTAAAAGTACGAATTACAGATAATAATAATTGTCATATCTTCTTTCAGCTTTGGTGTGTCCTGGGCCCCTTCCACACAGCTGTATAAAATCCACACTGAACTGGATTATATGGCAATGTGCACTCAGATAATTTAGTTCAAAGCACATATTGTGGATTATCTGCCTTGATATTCTGGGTTGTATGGCTGTGTGGGGAGCCCACTGGTGGCACAGTGGGTTAAACCGCTGAGCTGCTGAACTTGCTAACCGAAAGGTTGCAGGTTCGAATCCCAGATGTGGTGGTGAGCTCCTGCTGTTAGCCCCAGCTTTTGCCAACCTAGCAGTTTAAAAACATACAAATGTGTGTAGATCAATAGGTACCGCTCCAGCAGGAAAGTAACGGCGCTCCATGCAGTCATGCTGGCCACATGACCTTGGAGGTGTCTATGGACAATGCTTTGGCCATGCTGGTCCACACTCTAGTTACATCCCGTATAGACTACTGCAACGGTCTCTATGTGGGGTTGCCTATGAAGACTGCCTGGAAGCGGCAATTAGTCCAGCGCGCAGCAGCCAGACTACTAACGGGAGCGGGGTACAGGGAGCACACAACTCCCCTGTTGCGCCAGCTCCAGTGGCTGCCAATTAGCTTCCGAGCACAATTCAAAGTGCTGGTGTTGACCTACAAAACCCTATACTGTTCCGGCCCAGTT
>JARBWK010000008.1:108552823-108632823 GCA_030556195.1 Anolis apletophallus | reverse complement strand
AGGAATAATAGTAGTAGTAACAATAATAATAATAATATTTTACTTGCCTCTTCACAAGGCTCAATGTAGTCTACAAAACTGTGGCTCCCAACCTGAGATGGGGTTCCCTTAGCTCAATTTGGGGTCCCAATTTTTTCTCAACAGGAAAACATTTTCTGGACATCACATTTAAACTAATCTGTTGTGCAATGTTTACAGTGGATGCTGCAGAAATTGCCTCCGCTGTATTTCATTAGAAGGGAAATCAGCCTGTTCAGCAAGCCTTGCAAATGCTGATTCGTTATCAGCAAATGTTTGGTTTTCATACCTATCTTATATAGCTAAAATATATAAAATAGTTTACATGGGATCATGGAAAAATGTCTTGGTCTGAAAGGGGTTGCAAGTGGAAAAGTTTAAGAAGTCCTGGTCTACAACATAAAAAAATATTTAAAATACATATCCTATGTATTTAGATGTAAGTTATGTGTTGTACACAGCTCGTCCCTCCAAGAAAGAAGAATAACCAGAGAATTTAGAGGAGCCATTGTTGAACTATTACTGCGCCCTTCCACCATTGTGCCTAATAAAAAGGCCAGCCTGGGATCAGGCATTCTACCTGATTTCTGACCTTCAGTGACAGAGTTTCTTGCCTGCTGTGTGTCTGTACAAGGTTGCATAGGATAAGTCTTAAAACCCTGGTTAGCACAGCAGGTTAAACCATCAGCTGCAGAAGATCTTGCCAACTGGAAGGTTAGCAGTTCAAGCTGCAGGTTGGGGTGAGCTCCTGCCATCAGCCCTAGCGTCTGTTTACCCAGCAGTTCAAAAACAGCAATGTGAGTAGATAAATAAGTACTACTTTGATGGCAAAGTAAAAGGCGCCCCTAAAGAATGCTGGCAATTCAATCAGGAAGGCGTCCATTGACAACAGGCTCCTTGGCCTGCAAAAATGGTACAAGCGAATGGTACATAGCCGAGTTGAGCACAGCCTCCAGGTGCTGGAGATGAAAAAGGGGGAAGCCTTACGCCTGTCTATGTACTGCCTGTCTGTTGTTAATTGTGTAATGGTCTTGAATGTTTGCCATATATTCCAACCTTGTGGAATACACTGCCCCCGGAGACTCATGCTCTGCGTGATTTGTATGCATTTCATAGGGCATGTAAGACATTCCTATTTAGACAAGCTTTTGATGGCCTGTGAAAAATCCACTGGTCCTATTGTATTTTATTGGCTATATTCTTTTATTGTCTTTTATACATTGTGTTTTATTTTCTGCTTTGTAAGCCACCCCGAGCCTTTTGGGAGTGGCGGCGTACAAGTCTAATAAATAAATAAATAAATACATTCTGTGATCTGCTCTGAGTCCCCTCAGGGAGACAAGGCAGAATATAAATAAAGTATATTATTATTATTATTATTCCCTCTAAGCATACTGATTCATCAATGACATTGCTAATCTTCTATTCATCCAATTTTTCAGCTGTTTTAGAAATGTACCAGCTTTTTCAACTCCTACTCTCCCCCATTGTTTTCAGTTGCTGAGTTTCAACTGTAACCGTACATTCAGTTCATCTTGGAAGGACAGGAGATAATGAGGTACATGGATTATACTTTCTGATCAAATACATCATGGTACAATGGTTTGAGCATGGAACTCTGACTCTGGAGACAAGAGTTTGATTCCGCAATCAGCCATGGTGACCTTGGGCAAGTCGCACACTTTCAGACCCAGAAAACCCTGTGATAAGGCCACTTTAGGGCTGCCATAAGGGGGATGACTTGAAGGTACATAATAACACGGTGCTATTGTGTTTTCTGGAGCATTACTGAACAGAATTTATTGCATGGTAAAAAATCATGGCTTTAAAAAAAGTAGGAGCACTTCTGTTTTTAAGTTTTTGAACATAAAAAGCATAATTGCCACCCAAAAGATTATGGGACTAAAGTAAACTCTATTCTTATAATCTCTTTGATGAGAACGAAGCTGCCATTGTTCTCTCTGCTTTGTCGGCTGCTATGAAGAAGCTAATAACTATCTTCTTTTTTCATTGCAAAAGAAGTGCGGGGGAAAGGGGAAATGTCATGTTTGTGTTCATAGGCTACACCAGAATGACATGTTCATATTTCATGCTGGACATTGAACACTTTTGACCAACAGCTCCAGAGTCCCCCTCATCAGCTTTTAACTCTAGCCCCCAAAAGTTTTTCCAGGCTCCGATGGTCGACAGCAGGTATTGTAAGGCTGCACTAACACAAAGTAACCATTAATGACATGTAAATGCTACAGTAAGGGCGACTACATGAGTAGTAAAATCATTTGTACATGTGGGAGCAGCAAATAATGTCAATTTCCCATCCTTTTTCTTGATTTTTAGGGGAATGGCTAAAATTTCTTTGGACGGCTTTGGGGAGGGGGTGGGGTTCCAAATGTTAAACTATTTTCTATCATCTATGTATATAATAAAAGTGAATGTATGTGTGTATGTGGCAGGTTTCTGATTGGCTGCCACTTTCATAGGCCACTGTGACCTGCACGAGCGACGAACCTGGACCAAACTTGGTACACATAAACTCCATGACTCATTTTATGTCATGGTATGGTTTGGGGGAGGTGGACCACGGATTATGGGATTTGTAGTACTTTAAAATGCTTGGGCATCTACAGACCACTGTGGCCCCCACCAATGACAGATCAAGACCAAACTTGGCACACACAGCCCCCATGACCCACTCTACATCCTGGTGAGGTTTGGGGGAGGACGGACCATGGATGAAGGGACTTGAAGTACCTTCACTCACTTCCCGAGACCGCTGTGACCCTCAACCAATGACTGATCAAGACCAAACTTGGCACACAGAGCCCCCATGACCCACTTTACATCCTGATGCAGTTAGTGGGAGGAAGGAGCATGGATGATGGGATTTGAAGTGCCTTCACTAACTTTCTGAGACCTCTACAAGCCATATAAATAACCGATAAAGACCAAACAATGCCCTTATCAAATAGCCCAGGTACCGTCGGATTCCCAAGCTAGTTTCTTATAGATGAGGGCTAACAAGCAGAGGCATAATCCAGAGACGACAGAGGTCCTTCAGGTCAGTCGCTTGGTGGATCAGGGTATAGGGTGGCAATCTGTGCTTGATGGGGTTACACTCTCCCTAAGGACACAGGTTCGCAGTTTGGGGGTCCTTCTGGACTCCGTGTTGACGCTTGATGCTCAGATGTTGGCGGTGGCCAGGAGGGCCTTTGCACAATTAAATCTTGTGTGCCAGCTGCAACTGTACCTCGAGAAGTCTGACTTGACTCTGGTGGTCCACACCTTAGTCACGTCCAGGTTGGACTACTATAATGCACTCTACATAGAGCTACCTTTGAAGATGGCCCAGAAACTGCAGTTAGTGCAAAGGTCGGTGGCCAGGTTGTTAACTGGAGTGAATTACAGGGAGAAGTCAACCCCCCTGTTCAAACAGCTCCACTGGCTCCTGATAAACTTCTGGTCTCAATTCAAGGTACAGGTTATCACTTATAAAGACCTAAATGGTTTGGGACCTGCCTATCTTTTCAACCGCATCTTCCCCTATGAACATATGTGATCTTCTGGGGAGAGTCTCCTGTTGCTCCCACTCTCGTCACAAACGCGGTTGGTGAGGATAAGAGAGAGGGTCTTCTCGTTGGTGGCCCCCCGGCTCTGGAACTCTCTCCCCATGGAGATTAGATTGGCACCCATCCTGGCCACCTACTGTAAAGATCTAAAAACATGGATGTTCTACTTTACTTTTGATTAGACAGTTCCCCAAAATTGGTGGTTTGCTTGATGGTTGTTTTTATACTGTGTTATGTTGTGGTTTGTTTTATACTGTTTTATGATGTTGTTTTATGAATTTTAGTGTGTTATATCTTAACTATGTTGATCGGGTTTGTCTCCATGTAAGCTGCCCCGAGTTCCTTCAGGGAGATGGAGGTGGAATACAAAAATAAAGTTATTGTTGTTGTCTGTTATTGTTATTGCTATTGTTATTATTGATGTACCCCCCCTCCAAAAAAAGCATCAACAGATACAAAAAAAGTATGATGAGCAATTTGGGAGGTCTGTTTTAATAAAGGTAACATTAAAGGTATCACGTTTAGTAGTGTTGGTGACTGGCTTCATAATTAGTTGCACAGCCGATTACTTTTTTGAAAGCAACTTCACAATCTGTGGACATTGTGTCCCGACTGCTGTCTCTAGCCTGTTCTAGCAGGATGAAACTTGCATTTCCCCCTTCCCCATCAATTGCAACAACATTTAGATTAAGGAGATTTTTTAAAATCAACCCATCCTATCTAGTTTGAGGATTACAAGGAGATGAGAAATGGTATGTTGGACATATCATTGTGACCTCCATCTGACACTGACAGAGTGTCTAAGATCCAGAGCTAAGGTGTGGATTTTGCAATGGCCTTGAGAATTCGCTTCAGGGAGGAGGGGAAAAAAAGAACGAAATAGATGCCATTCTTGCTCACCGCCCCCCCCACCTCCCCATGAAGAATGACCAGCTGATCCAGTAGGAGAAAGGCTGTGGCTTAGTTCTGCCCCTCTGGCTTTCCTATATAAAGGGGAATCTCTCCAAAGTTTCCACGACTCAGAACTTTGCTTTGCCTCCCACCACCAGAACCATGTCTACTACATTTTCAAGCCGCAGCCTGTCTTTCTCTGGCAGTGTGCGTGGACCCAGATCGGGGAGTGCACTGAGCATAGTCAGGCCTCAAACAGTCTCAAATATCTATGGGGCCATGACAAGCTTTCCACCTTCAGTCAAAGATGCCATGGCACGGCGATATGGGCCAGAGACAGATATCCTCGACATCAACCAAAAAGGCACCATGCAGAATTTGAACGATCGCCTTTCTGCATACCTAGGAAGGGTGAGTAACTAAATATTGTCTTTCAGTAAAATTATTATCTACAGGGCAGGGATATCAAGATAGCAAAGATCCTAGTGTGAAAGAAGTGGCCATTGTGAAAACGTATCTGTTTACAGCTCTCAGGGTGCATTTAGACCGTAGAAGTAGTGTAGTTTGACGCCACTTTAACTGCCATAGCAAAATGTAAAGTATAGCAAGCTACTATTAAAATGCTTGTGTATATATTAAACCGCTGAGTTGCTGAACTTGCTGACCAAAAAGGTCGCCGTTTGAATCCGGGGAGCAAGGTGAACTCCTGCTGATAGCCCCAGCTTCTGCCAACCCAGCAGTTCGAAAACATGCACATGTGAGTAGATCAATAGGTACTGCTCCAGTGGGAAGGTAACGGTGCTCCATGCAGTCATGCTGGCCAAATGACCTAGGAAGAGTCTACAGATAATGCCAGCTCTTCGGCTTAGAAATGGAGATGAACACCTCCCCCACCCCCGAGTTGGAGGCTTCTGCATGCCTCTAGGTCAGTGTTTCCCAACCAGTGTGCCGTGGCACACTAGTGTGCCATGAGCAATCATCAAGTATGCCGTGGGAAATTGGAACCTCCAATACCCTTTCTTCCCCCTCCTGTTGAAAACTTTTTCTTTTCCACTCAGGCTCCCTTCTTCCCAGCCTCGCTCTGCTCACTTTGCCTCGCTTTGCTCACGCTGCCGTGAGCGTGTTCAGGAGGGGAGGGGGGAGGGAGGAAGAAGTGGGGCGAGTCTGTGCAGTAGTGCCCGCACGGGTCATGTCTTCCTCCCTTCCCTCTCCCCTCCTGAACATGCTCATGCTGCCTCCTCAGATCAAAATGGCGGCTGAAGCGGCAGCGTGAGCAAAGCGAGGCAAAGCGAGCAGAGCGAGGCTGGGAAGAAGGGAGCCCGGGTGGAGAAGAAAAAGTAAGTGTTCGGCAGGAGGGGGAAGAAAGGGCGCGAAGGGGAAGGAAGAGGTCTCTGTCGAAAGCTAGCATGGGCAAACTTGGACCTTCCAGGTGTTTTGGACTCCAACTCCCACCATTCCTAGCAGCCTCAGGCCCTTTTCTCCCCCCCCCTCAACTACTTAAGTAGGAAAGGGCCTCAGGCTATTGGGAATGGTGGGAGTTGAAGTCCAAAGCACCCAGAGGGCCGAAGTTTTCCCATGCCTGTTTTAGGGACCTTAAAGTGGTGAGCCTCCTTCCAACATTGTGATTCTGGATAGAAAACAAACAACAACATAACATAACATAACATTGTTTGAGTCCACAGTGCTCTCTGGGTGTAGGTGAACTACAACTTTTAAACTCAAGGTAAATTCCCAAGCAAACCCTTTCAGTACTTTCTGTTGGTAATGAGAGTTCAATATGCCAAGTTTGGTTCAATTCCATTGTTGCAAGAGTTCAGGATGCTCTTTGATTGTATATTAACTATAAATTGAGCAAGACCTTCGTGTGTGTCTTTCTGCCATTCCTGCCAGGATATCTATGTTGTGTTCATTGAAACAGGCCCAGGTTTCACACTGACTGTATAAATACATTTAAAAACATATTAACTATATGTATTACTATGTTAGAGTGTCATTTTGTGTCATTTTGGTTGGTGGTGTGCCCCAGGATTTTGTAAATGTAAAAAATGTGTCACGGCTCAAAAAAGGTTGAAAAACACTGCTGTAGGTGACACCCTCTCTTCTGGCAAAGCTTCCTTTGAAGGTCAGTTGTGCAGAGACACTTTGCACTTGCTCTTCCTTTACTTCTGAATTCCAAACATTAGATTTCAATGTTAAAAATTCAAGCCCTAGAGCAGGGGTGCTCATACTTTTTCAGCATGCGAGCTACTCTTAAAGCAACCAAGTCCAAAAGATCTACCTGCCCCACCACGCGCTCCCGCCGCCGCGCATGCTTCTGCTGCTATTTTCCGCCCGCGCAGTGCTTCTTCCGCCTGCGGGGCATTGCAGGAAGGAGAAAGCACAAGGCGGGGCATCCAGAGGGAGCGCTTCGCCCTGCCTGTCTTGCCGGCAATTGAGGCTGCACAGCTTCTTCTGGACGAGAGAGAGGCAGGGTGCTCCCTCCAGAGGCCCCGCCTCATGCTTCCTTCTTCCTGCAATGCCCTGCAGGCGAAAGAAGCACTGCGAGAGCGGAAGCCAGCAGCAGGAGCGAGCGTACACGCGCATGGTAGGAGCGCCCCATCCGGCAGGTGAGGCCCGAAGATCACCTGGAAGAGGGCCGAAGATCTACTAGTAGCTCCCGAGCTACCTAATGAGCACCCCTGCCCTAGAGAGATAAAACTCAAATTCATAGGTGGGACAAGTAGTCATGGTGATTGCCACACAACCCCCATTTGCAGAAGAATCCTTCAACAAGTAGCCTTCTTGTATGTTTTATTTTTGGTTGCAGTTAACAACAACCTATAAAAGCTAAATATCCCCCATGAAATCTAAATATAAGAACTGGCATAAGTAAACCTTCAAATTCATTTGAACTTGGTAACACTGGATTTAGTTAACATCTTGTCCGTTTGAGTGGTTATCTAGTTTTAATGTAGTTTATAAGATAATTTTCTGTAATTATTTCATTTTATTAATTAATTCCAAATTATTTTAAAAAATAAATCTTATACCCTTCTTAATATTTTTATGATGTTCTAAGCTAATACACAATGAGTCTGAATAGATTTTCTTGACACAGAATTGGGAGGTTCCATGAGAAAGAAAACTTTACCTGATATATTAAAATATAAATGAAAAGTTTTCATGAGATTTGTTGTGCCCCCCACACATTTTGTTATTACAATGTATGTATGTGTCTCTATGTTGATTTAACCTCTGGTTTTCTAGTAAAGCTGAATTATTATGTCATGAAATAATGCATGTCTAAAAGGTGTGTCACCAGCATAAAATGTTTGGAAAGTTCTGCTGTATTAATTTAATATTACAATGCAAAAATTAAAAGCAAATGAAGACAAATGAAGACAAATTAACTTAAATGTAACACAGTTTAACTACATTATTTTTTTTAAAAACTTGGTGATTTATTCTGTTTTTTGCCAGTTGCTTGCATTTTGGTTGACTTGTGAGTTTACTATATATGGCACTGAATCTCAAAGTGGGCGGTACCACCCCCTGGTGGGTTGTGAGGCGATCCAAGGGGGCGGTGGGAGGCTCAGGGGAATTTGGGGGGGGGCGGTGAACCCCTTTAGGGGGGCGATGAACAATTGGGTATGTAGGAGGGGTCGCGCTGCCATCTTCTTCTTTGGCCTCGCCCCCTTCACTTTGACCTGCATATTAGATACTTGGATTAGAATTTGTAAGAGTAGCAAAATTATTTATGAAGTAGCAATGAAAATATGGTTGAGGGTCACCACAACATGACGAACCTTATTTAGGGGTCATAGCATTAGAAAGGTTGAGAACCACTGCATTCTTACATATATTTAATTGTTTAATTGCTATTAATTTTTTAAAAAAATTAATTTATTGGGGCGGTGAGTAAATATTTTTCTGGAAAGGGGGCGGTAGGCCAAAAAAGTTTGGGAACCACTGATATATGGTTTATCAAAATCGTATACTGTGGGGATTAAAGGAATTGTGGTCCCATGTATCCAGAGGACACCTGATGGGAGAAGGATGCACTAAATGTGTGTGGATTGACAGGTTCTGGATGGTTTACAAAATCGGAAATCCTGCTTATGCTTTATTAAGCCATAAGTTCTACTAAACTCATATCTGGCCTGCTTGAATTATTGACCATATCTTTGTTTGTGCACTCATAGAATCATAGAGTGTAAGAGACAATCTAGTCCAGTGTTTCTCAACCTGGGGGTCGGGACCCCTGGCGGGTCGCGAGGGGATGTCAGAGGGGTCGCCAAAGACCATCAGAAAAGGCAGTATTTTCTGTTGTTTATGGGGGTTCTGTGGGATAAATTTGGCCCAATTTTATCATTGGTGGGGTTCAGAATGCTCTTTGATTGTAGGTGAACTATAAATCCCAGCAACTACAACTCCCAAATATCAAGTCTCTTTTCCCAAACTCCACCAGTGTTCATATTTGGGCATACTGCCAAGTTTGGTCTAAATCCATCATTGTTTGAGTTCACAGTGCTCTCAGGATTTATTAGAACTACAACTCCAAAACTCAAGGTCAATGCCCGCCAAACCCTTCCAGCATTTTCTGTTGGTTATGGGAGTTCTGTATGCCAAATTTGGTTCAATTCCAACATTTTTGTAGTGCGGAATGCTCTTTGATTGTAGGTGAACTATAAATCCCAGCAACTTCAACTCCCAAAGAACATAATCACCCCCACCACCAATATTCAAATGTAGGCACATTGGGTATTTGTGCCAAATTTGGTCCAGTGAGTGAAAATACATCTGGCATATCAGGTATTTACATTACTATTCATAACAGTGGCAAAATTTAGTTATGAAGTAGCAATGAAAATAATTTTATGGTTGGGGGTCACCACAACATGAGGAATTGTATTAAGGGGTCACCGCATTAGGAAGGTTGAGAACCACTGATCTAGTCCAATCCCCTGTCATGCAGGAATACACCATCGAAGCATTCCCAACAGATGGCCATTCAGCCTCTGTTTAAAAACCTCTGGAGAAGGAGACGCCGCATTCTCAGGCCGCATATTCCACTGTCAAATAGCTCTTACTATCATGAACTTCTTCCTAAATTTTAGAAGCTCTTTTCCTATAGTTTGAATCCATTGCTACATGTCTCGTCTCAGGGGCAGCAGGAAACAAACTGGCTCCACTTTCAATGTGTCCTTCTTTCAAATAGCTATCATGTCCTGTTTTTAACCCTCTCTTTTCCAGGCTAAAACATATCCAGATCCCTAAGCCACTCCTCCTAGGGCTTGGCTTTCAGACCTTTTGCCATCTCTGAAACCATTCCAGCTTGTAAATATGAATTGTCTTTTTATCTGAGCTACCAAGGGCTCCATCTCGTGGCTAAACATAGAAGTTAATCACCAAGGACAGCACTTCCACTTGGAAGATTCATCTTCGCATCATTTTGTTTTTTCCTTTGCACCAGGTACACTCTTTGGAGGAATCTAATGCACAACTGGAGCAGAATATCCAGGAATACTATGCAAAGCGGGCATCAGCTGAAGGCCCGGATCTGAGTGGTTATTTCAACACCCTTTCTGAGCTGAAGGCTAAGGTATGAAAATGGTGATGGTGGTTAGCTACAGGGAGTACACAGTCCCTTCTTGATACAACTCCATTGGCTGCTGGTTTGTTTCCAGGCAGGCTTTTAAAATAGAAAGGGTACTGGTCCATTACCTGGGCAGAGGCCACTAGGGGGTGCTAGAGAGAGAAAGAGAAGGATAGTCCATTTTACAGAGAGTAAAACCATTTCCCCCTGTTTTCTGTTTATTTCCCCCACACATGTCCCCGTCATTTAAACAATGCTCGTTTATGATATGGGAAGTGGGGAGGGGAAATAGCCAGCAAAAATGGGGAAAAGTGTTATCCTCCTTCAACTCCCCTTCCCATAAAATGGACTATCCTTTCTCTATTGCCCCCTAGTGGCCTCCACCCAGATAATAGAACAATGCCCCTATGACCCATGCTACATTCTACTACAGTTTGGAGGAGGGTGGACCATGAATTATGGGACTTGAAGTACCTCCATGGATAATGGGATTTGTACTACTTCAAAACCCATCATTCCCCACAGACCACTGTGGCCCAGAACCAAGACCAATAAAGACCAAACTTGGCACACAATGCCCCCCATTACCCACACTCCATCCGACTGCAGTTCAGAGGAGGACACACCATGGATAATGGGATTTCAAGTACCTCCACTCACTTCCAAATTTAACTTCCAAGCATCAACCTCTACATCAACACAGCAGACAGAAAGACAAAAAACATTGTATATCCACAAGCTATGCAGAACGCCAGCAACACCACACACCAACAACTCCCCAGGACTTCAACATCCCACCCACCAGAACAACCCACAACGACACAGCCAGGGCCCCAACAACACCATAACTAACAACAATTCCAACCCTTACATACTCAGACTTTCTCGCATCTTCTAAATAGGGCACAGCAACGCGTGCCGGGTACAGCTAGTACCATATAAAGTTTTAAAGAAGTACACTATGTGGTGTTCGGAGATTACACTATGCAACACAATTTTTGTTTCTGGGTTATACATGTCATTTCCTAATTGGTTCTATCATAAAAGCATGGAAAAAGTTTATTAAACTGTAAAAACCTCATTTTTTGCAGCACATTTTGCAATGGTTTTTCAATGAATATTTATTTATTTATTTATAAATTCGATTTGGTAGACCGCTCTCTCTGGAGCCCAGAGCGGTTTACAACATAAAATCAATAAAAACATCTCATAAAGTCTCAAACAAGTCAACATAGTTTGTGGTTGCCACAAAAAATGAAGTTTCTGGAGTATAACAACAACTACTTTCAAAGTAACTACTGCACAATTAAACAGGAATAACACTTTAAAACGAGGAACAGAACATTTTTGAGTTTTTGTTACATAGTGTTATCTTTACTTTTTATTTTAATGACATTGTAACTGAATCATTTTAGTACATGTAATATTTAGTATGTTTTAATTGAATAGTTTTTAATATTGCAAGCCATATTGGGTCTCAATCTTGATTTTAAAAAAGTGGACGATGATTACAACTACTACTACTAAGTATGGCTTGGTAGAACTTTTAGACATTTTAGACTCCAATTGTAGTATGTTATTAAGGTAAATTTCATACAATTCCAGAAACTATCATTGATTACAAATTTGGAACTGTTAATTGACTGCACTCTCCTTCCTCTGCAATAAATTTCCTCCTTAAATTTGATTCATGTGTCTATCAAGCTAAAATGCAGTTCTCACAATATGATCTTGAAGAGCCTATTGCGCAGTTAACCTTCCAAAAGACTACTTCCCAGGATAGATGTAAACTGAAACTCTGCTGGAGATGCAGATGGGCTTCTGCTGGCATAAATCTCAGTTATGAACTTTTAAAAGTGTTGTGCAAGGACGTATGACGAACCTACTTCTTAAGAACATAAGAACATAAGAAGAGCCATGCTGAATCGGACCTCAGCCCATCTAGTCCAGCATTCTGTATCACACAGTGGCCCACCAGTTGTACACGGGGATCTCGAGCAGAAGGGAGGGCAAACCCTGACCTGCTCCCGACCCCCACAACCAGTACCCAGGGAAATCCTGCCTACCTCAACTAACTCCGAGGTGGCACTTGAATGTCCTTTTCAGTAACTACCGATACACTTGGTATCCATGAATCTGTCTAATCCTGCCTTGAAGTTGTCCAGGCTGACAGCTGTCACAACCTCTTCTGAAGTGAGTTCCATAACCCAATGACCCTCTGGGTGAAGAAATATTTCCTGTATTAGTCCTAATTTTCCTACCTTGGAGCTTCAGGGAGTGCCCTCTAGTCCTAGTGTTTTGTGACAAAGAAAATATTTTTTCTTTATTCACCTTTTCTATCCCATGCATGATTTTATACACTTCGATCAAGTCACCTCTTAAACGCCGTCTTTCAAGGCTGAAAAGACCAAGGCGTTGCAACCTGGTTTCATAAGGGAGCAGCTCCATCCCTTGGATCATTCTTGTTGCCCTTTTCTGTACCTTTTCCAGTTCGTTATATCCTTCTTAAGGTGCGGAGACCAGAGGTGTAGGCACAGTACTCCAAATGTGGCCTTACCATCGATTTGTAGAGAGGTAATACAACATTTGCTGACCTATTTTCGATTCCCTTCCTGATCATGCCAAGCATAGAATTTGCTTTTTTCACTGCTGCAGTGCACTGGGTTGACATATTCATTGAGCTGTCCACCAAAACCTCAAGATCCCTTTCCTGGTTTGTCTCGGAAAGCTTTGACCCCATCAATTGATAGGTGTAGTTGGGGTTCTTTGCCCCGATGTGCATGACTTTACACTTGTTTAGGTTAAAATTCATTTGCCACTTAGTTGCCCATTCACTCAATTTCGAGAGATCTTTTTGGAGCTCTTTACAATCAGTTTCATTTTTAACTACCCTGAACAATTTAGTGTCGTCTGCAAACTTTGCTACCTCAGAATTCACTCCTACATCCAGATCATTAATGAATAAATTAAAAAGTAACGGACCCGAAACTGAACCTTGGGGTACGCCACTTCTCACCTCTTTCCACCCAGAGAAATGTCCGTTTATTACCACCCTTTGTTTCCTACAGTTTAGCCAGGTTCCAATCCAGGACAAGACCTGTCCTCTGATTCCATGGCTGAAGAGCTTATTTAGGAGCCTTTGGTGAGGGACTCACCAAAGGCTTTGACAGTAGGCGATCACTGAGTGCAGCTATTTCTTGCATGCCCAGAGAAGATCAAGCAAACTTTGCAAACATATTTGCAACAAACAGCATAAAATGTTGGTAGAAATGTATTTCCCATCAGCAGACAAATAGGAACTTGGTCTGAATTGGTTAGTTGATATGACATCTGGATTCTCCTTGGGGGTTTGACTATGGGCAGGCATGTAGCCAGGGGGGGGCTAAGGGGGCTTCAGCCCCCCCCGAAATTCTCAGGGTGGTCCGCGAGAAGGCCTTACTGGTACATTATTTAAACTGTTATGTTTATTCATATAATGATCTGATCACCATGCTCATTATATCCCACATTCATGGGGTTATTTGGATAACAATACAGATGGTTTGCTAGGGTAGACCCTCTTCCACCAGTCTCAGCCCCGAACCAAGCTCAGCCCCGAATCAAAATCCTGGCTACGGCCCCTAGGGGACTCAGAGCGGATTACAGCATTAACATACAAGTCCGAACGCATCTCCCCCTATGAACCATCAAGATGTTTAAGATCATCCGGAGAGGCCCTGCTCTCGCTCCCACCTGCTTCGCAGGCGCGATTGGTGGGGATGAGAGACAGGACCTTTTCAGTGGTGGCTCCTCGGCTTTGGAACGCCCTTCCTAGTGACATCAGATCAGCCCCCTCACTCCTGACATTTCGCAAGAATGTCAAGACCTGGCTGTTTGACCGGGCATTTGCAGATGTAGTATGATTATTAATTGAGACCTAAGGAATGCCGCCACCGCTATTGGAAATCGATTTAATAATGAGACGCTGATATTGTGTTTAATTTTAATTTATTTATTTATTTATTATTTCGATTTAATGGATCACCCTTCCTGAAGCTCAGGGCGATTTCCAACATGTAAGACACACAAATTTAAAAACATCATAAAACCTCATAAAAACAGTTAACAATCCCACCCCTTACAATCCCATAAAACCATAACGAATCGGGGGGCACAGCTGATTCATACAGGAACAGTGGTAGCACGGCAGGGTGGCAGATGTTAATCAGGCGCCGGTCAAACACCGAATGCCTGCCTAAACAGCCAGGTCTTGTAGGACCTGCGGAAGGCCATTGTCCCGGGGGCTCGTGTCTCCGCCGGCAATGAATTCCATAAGACCGGCGCAGCCACTGAAAACGCTCTCTGCCGCGTGCTAGAGAGCCTACAGAGTTTCAGACCTGAGACCTCAAGCATTGCTAATTTGTATATGATGTGATTGTGTTTGTAACTGTTGATATGTTTATCCTGGGCAGTCCTTGTCATATGTACACTGCCTTAAGTCGCCTTCGGGCTGAGAGGGGCGGTATAGAAGCAAAGTAAATAAATAATAAATAAAACATACATAGGCAAACATTCAATGCCTTTACAATCACATGAGACACAAAAACACAAACAAAGGCAAGGTTTCTCCTTTTATTTCTGGCTTCTTGAGGCAGTTCTCATCTTTAGTTCTGGGAGGTGCTTTTCTCCATTTTCAAGCTGAGGAGCCTGCATTGTCACCTGGTCGTGTGGTCAGCAAGATTTCTTGGGAGTGTCTCTTTGCCTTTTCCCACTGAAACAGCACCTATTTATCTACTCACATTTGCATGTTTTCAAACAGCTAGGTTGGTAGGAACTAGGATTGACGGATGGGAGGTCACCCCATCAAACTGCCAACCTTCAGGTCAGCAGTTTAGCAGCACAAGGGTTTAACCCATTTTGCCACTGTAAAAGTCAGTTTTCATTTATGATAATCTCGAGAATGAGGGACCGCTAAATTACCCTGCTATTGTCAGCCCTGCCCAGGTCTCGAGACAACTTTATTAGTCTGCTTTTTGTTCCTGATGGTTTATTTCTCCAGAATGATCTGAGTGTGCCGTCCTGTTCTCTTTCTACAATTTTGGGTTCTTCTTCAAATGAGTGAATCTTATATTTTATTTTTTGAGATGGGTATGCCGAATCTTTTTTGGATTTTCTAAGGCCTTTTTTTGCCAATATTTTTTAATAGTATTTGAGATTTTATTTTGTTAAGTTTTTAGACCTGAGATGGAGCCGTATGCTTCCACTTTCTTCATCCAGGTTCCCCATATTGCTAGAGGATCATCTATTAGGCAAGCCACCGTCCCAGCAAAAAAAAAAAAAGCAGTAGAACTTTATACTCTTTGTTTTTGATTTTAATGCCCTTGACATCCTCATCTTGGTACCAAGTCCCTTATCAAAAGTTCTAAACAAAATTAAATAGGAGGTGGAGATAGGACAGCCCTGTCTCGTCCCTTTTTGCGATTTTAAATTTTTCTGAAGTTTGGTCGTTTACTGAGATGCAGGCATCCTGAGAGTTGTAGATTGCCAATATTGATGTAATAAACGTGTGGCCCATGTCCATTTCCCTTAGTAGTCCAGCTATTAAATTCCAACTTATACGGTCAAGGCTTTCTCCCTCCGCATCCAAGAATGTCAGAGCCGCCTCGAACCACATATTCTGTCAGCGTATTCTCTAAGACATTTATGATATCTTTATTTTTTTTTCATATGCCTTTTTGGCAAAAAGCCAGTTTGCTATGTCCAATCCAGGTGTTCAGGAATTCTGTTTAAATCTGCTGGCCAGAATGGTGGCATAGATCTTGTAATCTAAGATCTCAAAAAGGGAAATTGGTCTATACCCTGACCAGCTCGGGTCTTTCCCCCTCTTTGGGGATCACAATGATTTCCGCTGTCCTCCAAGTGTCTGGAATTGTTCCTTTTTTAATTATCTCGTTCAGAACTTTCTTTTGTAGTAAGGTGCCAATTAGTCTTTAAGTGCTTTTTATAATATCTGTCTGTTATCCCATCCGGCCAGGCGCTTTCCCCGTTTTTAGCTCTTTAATTGCTGTCTCGATCTCTCTGTCAGAAAATTCTGTGTTTAGGAGTTCTCTCTCCGCAACGCCTATATGCTTGATTTTTTGTTTATTCAGATATTCTTGGATTTTTTCTTTCTCTATCTTATCATCTCTGTATAGGTTTTGGTAGAAGGTAAATTCTTGTCTGATTTCTTCATCTTTGATAAAGCTCTTCCTCTCTTGTTATTTTTGCTATAATGTTTTTCTGCATTTTTCTTTTTAACCTTGATAGGCAAACTTATTTGCCTGTTTTATTAGCAGATTCAAAGCTTTTTTGTTTCAGATATTTTAATTTTTTCTCCACCTCAACCATGAGTTAGAATATTTATCTGATTATTAGTGTATTTTATTTTATCATCAAGCTTTTTATCTTTTGATTTGCTTTCAGTTCCTTTTCCCATTTTTCTAGCTCCTCTGCAGATTTTCCATTTCTCTTTTCTTTCTTTTCTTTTATGGCTTGTTTGCGCCGATAGTGACCCATGACTGCCTTGTTGGCTTCCCATAATGTTAGCGGATCAGTATCTATCTGGTCATTTAAAGTAAAATATTCCTTAACTTAGTTCTTTGTTTTTATGGAATATCCTCTCTCAGCTTGCAAGAGTGCATCATCTAATTCCATTTAAATTTTCTGGCCCCGCTATTATGATTTCTGTCGGGGCATGATCGGATAGGGATCTCGGATGTATTTTTGCTTGTATAACTTTGGAGACCAAGTTCCTAGAAACTAGGATCATATCAATTCGTGACCAGACTCTCCCACTCCCCGAGAAGTAGGTATAATCGTGTTCTTTTATATTTTGCCATCTCCATACGTCTACTAATGAGTTTTCCTTCATCATATTGAGGAAGGACTGTGGTAGCTTGCATTTGTTAGTCTGCTTTTTGCCAGAGGTACTTTTTTTGTCTAGTTCCGGGTTAATTACCCCATTGAAGTCACCAAGTAAAACACATTCCTCCCAGTCCCAAGATTTTACCCGCTCATTAAGTTCATCAAAAAAAATCCTTTTGGGCCATTTTTAACTACCCTGAACAATTTAGTCTTTGACAGTAGGCGATCACTGAGTGCAGCTACTTCTTGCATGCCCAGAGAAGATCAAGCAAACTTTGCAAACATATTTGCAACAAACAGCATAAAATGTTGGTAGAAATGTATTTCCCATCAGCAGACAAATAGGAACTTGGTCTGAATTGGTTAGTTGATATGACATCTGGATTCTCCTTGGGGGTTTGACTATGGGCAGGCATGTAGCCAGGGGGGCTAAGGGGTTTCAGCCCCCAAATTCTCAGGGTGGTCCACGAGAAGGCCTTACTGGTACATTATTTAAACTGTTATGTTTATTCATATCATGATCTGATCACCATGCTCAATATATCCCGCATTCATGGGGTTATTTGGATAACAATACGAATGGTTTGCTTGTGTAGACACTCTTCCACTCAGACTCAGCCCCCCCGAACCAAGCTGAATCAAAAATACGGCCCTGACTATGGGATTATCCATTTGAATGCCTGCCATTGGCTAAAAGTGGCTAGTTGTTTGGTCTTCCCTTGCTAGGTTAGTTGTTATCTGCAGCTTCATTATGGAACCTCACTAACCTCTTTTGTCTTTCTCTAGATTGAACAGGAGACCTTGAATAATGCTGGGCTGCTCTTAAGGATTGATAATGCCAAACTTGCTGCTGATGATTTCAAAGTGAAGTAAGACTTCTTTATCAACACTGCCCCCCCTCCATATTTCATACATTCAATATTATTAATTTCTGTTGTTAATTAATAATACATTTTATTTATATTCCGCCCTTCTCCCCTAGGGGACTCAGAGCGGATTACAGCATTAACATACAAGTCCGAACGCATCTCCCCCTATGAACCATCAAGATGTTTAAGATCATCCGGAGAGGCCCTGCTCTCGCTCCCACCTGCTTCGCAGGCGCGATTGGTGGGGATGAGAGACAGGACCTTTTCAGTGGTGGCTCCTCGGCTTTGGAACGCCCTTCCTAGTGACATCAGATCAGCCCCCTCCCTCCTGACATTTCGCAAGAATGTCAAGACCTGGCTGTTTGACCGGGCATTTGCAGATGTAGTATGATTATTAATTGAGACCTAAGGAATGGCGCCACCACTATTGGAAATCGATTTAATAATGAGACGCTGATATTGTGTTTAATTTTAATTTATTTATTTATTTATTTATTATTTCGATTTAATGGATCACCCTTCCTGAAGCTCAGGGCGATTTCCAACATGTAAGACACACAAATTTAAAAACATCATAAAACCTCATAAAAACAGTTAACAATCCCACCCCTTACAATCCCATAAAACCATAACGAATCAGGGCACAGCTGATTCATACAGGAACAGTGGTAGCACGGCAGGGTGGCAGATGTTAATCAGGCGCCGGTCAAACACCGAATGCCTGCCTAAACAGCCAGGTCTTGCAGGACCTGCGGAAGGCCATTAGGTCCCGCAGGGCTCGTGTCTCCGCCGGCAATGAATTCCATAAGACCGGCGCAGCCACTGAAAACGCTCTCTGCCGCGTGCTAGAGAACCTACAGAGTTTCAGACCTGAGACTTCAAGCATTGCTAATTTGTAAATGATGTGATTGTGTTTGTAACTGTTGATATGTTTATCTTGGGCAGTCCTTGTCATATGTACACTGCCTTAAGTCGCCTTCGGGCTGAGAGGGGCGGTATAGAAGCAAAGTAAATAAATAATAAATAAAACATACATAGGCAAACATTCAATGCCTTTACAATCACATGAGACACAAAAACACAAACAAAGGCAAGGTTTCTCCTTTTATTTCTGGCTTCTTGAGGCAGTTCTCATCTTTAGTTCTGGGAGGTACTTTTCTCCATTTTCAAGCTGAGGAGCCTGCATTGTCACCTGGTCGTGTGGTCAGCAAGATTTCTTGGGAGTGTCTCTTTGCCTTTTCCCACTGAAACAGTACCTATTTATCTACTCACATTTGCATGTTTTCAAACAGCTAGGTTGGTAGGAACTAGGATTGACAGATGGGAGGTCACCCCATCAAACTGCCAACCTTCAGGTCAGCAGTTTAGCAGCACAAGGGTTTAACCCATTGTGCCTCTGCAAAAGTCAGTTTTCATTTATGATAATCTCGAGAATGAGAGACCGCTAAATTACCCTGCTATTGTCAGCCCTGCCCAGGTCTCGAGACAACTTTATTAATCTGCTTTCTGTTCCTGATGGTTTATTTCTCCAGAATGATCTGAGTGTGCCGTCCTGTTCTCTTTCTACAATTTTGGGTTCTTCTTCAAATGAGTGAATCTTATATTTTATTTTTTGAGATGGGTATGCCGAATCTTTTTTGGATTTCTAAGGCTTCTTTTTTGCCAATATTTTTTAATAGTATTTGAGATTTTATTTTGTTAAGTTTTAGACCTGAGATGGAGCCGTATGCTTCCACTTTCTTCATCCAGGTTCCCATATTGGCTAGAGGATCATCTATTAGGCAAGCTAAATCGTCCGCAAAGGCGAGAACTTTATACTCTTGGTTTTTGATTTTAATGCCCTTGACATCCTCATCTTGTACCAAGTCCCTTATCAAAAGTTCTAAAACAAAATTAAATAGGAGGGGGGAGATAGGACAGCCCTGTCTCGTCCCTTTTGCGATTTTAAATTTTTCTGAAGTTTGGCCGTTTACTGAGATACAGGCATCCTGAGAATTGTAGATTGCCAATATTGATGTAATAAACGTGTGGCCCATGTCCATTTCCCTTAGTAGTCCAGCTATTAAATTCCAACTTACACGGTCGAAGGCTTTCTCCGCATCCAAGAATGTCAGAGCCGCCTTCGAACCGATATTCTTGTCAAGGTATTCTATGACATTTATGATACTCCTTATATTTTTTTTCATATGCCTTTTTGGCAAAAAGCCAGTTTGGTTATGTCCAATCCAGGTGTTCAGGAATTGTTTAAATCTGCTGGCCAGAATGGTGGCATAGATCTTGTAATCAAGATTCAAAAGGGAAATTGGTCTATAATTCTGGACCAGCTCGGGGTCTTTCCCCTCTTTGGGGATCACAATGATTTCCGCTGTCCTCCAAGTGTCTGGAATTGTTCCTTTTTTAATTATCTCGTTCAGAACTCTTTTATAGTAAGGTATTAATTCGTCTTTAAGTACTTTATAATATCTGTCTGTTATCCCATCCGGGCCAGGCGCTTTCCCCGTTTTTAGCTCTTTAATTGCTGTCTCGATCTCTCTGTCGGAAAATTCTGCGTTTAGGAGTTCTCTCTCCGCAACGCCTATATGCTTGATTTTTTGTTTATTCAGATATTCTTGGATTTTTTCTTTCTCTATCTTATCATCTCTGTATAGGTTTTGGTAGAAGGTAGCAAATTCTTGTACGATTTCTTCATCTTTCGTGAAGCTCTTCCCCTCTCTTGTTATTTTTGCTATAATACTTTTCTGCGTTTTTCTCTTAAATTGATATGCAAGCCATTTACCTGTTTTATTAGCAGATTCAAAGTTTTTTTGTTTCAGATATTTTAATTTTTTCTCCACCTCAACCATGGTTAGCATATTTATCTGATTATTAATGTATTTTATTTTATCATCAAGCTTTTTATCTTTTGGGTTTGCTTTCAATTCCTTCTCCCATTTTTCTAGCTCCCTCTGCAGATTTTCCATTTCTCTTTTTCTTTCTTTTCTTTTATGGCTTGCTTGCGCTATTAGGTGACCCCGCATGACTGCCTTGCTGGCTTCCCATAATGTTAGCGGATCAGTATCTATCTGGTCATTTAAAGTAAAATATTCCTTAACTAGTTCTTTGTTTTTATGAATATCCTTCTCAGTTTGCAAGAGTGCATCATCTAATCTCCATTTAAATTTTCTCTGGCCCCGCCTTATTATGATTTCTGTCGGGGCATGATCGGATAGGGATCTCGGATGTATTTTTGCTTGTATAACTTTGGAGACCAAGTTCCTAGAAACTAGGATCATATCAATTCGTGACCAGACTCTCCCGCTCCCCGAGAAGTAGGTATAATCGTGTTCTTTTATATTTTGCCATCTCCATACGTCTACTAATGAGTTTTCCTTCATCAAATTGAGGAAGGACTGTGGTAGCTTGCATTTGTTAGTCTGCTTTTTGCCAGAGGTACTTTTTTTGTCTAGTTCCGGGTTAATTACCCCATTGAAGTCACCAAGTAAAACACATTCCTCCCAATCCCAAGATTTTACCCGCTCATTAAGTTCATCAAAAAAAATCCTTTTGGGCCATTTGGAGCATATATACACATCCACAATATTTTTTTTTCCCTTCCCAACTTCCC
Source organism: Anolis apletophallus (assembly GCA_030556195.1). NCBI lineage: Eukaryota > Metazoa > Chordata > Lepidosauria > Squamata > Anolidae > Anolis > Anolis apletophallus. The sequence goes on along the minus strand of JARBWK010000008.1, from coordinate 108,611,418 downwards.
ATAACCGCTACTACTCTTCCCTCCTTGTCTTTGTATTGAATTGTAGGGTTCAAGCTTGGGTTTACATATAATGCAACCCCCCTTTGTTTCTTTTCAATCGATGATGTAAATAGCGTTCCCAACTTAGGTCTCTCTATTAATAATTTTTTTGATGTTTTAATGTGGGTCTCTTGGATAGCATATACTAGGGCTTTTTGTTTTTCCAGTGAGTGGAAAAATTTTGATCTTTTCTGAGGGATGTTTAGCCCGTTGGCATTGATAGAGAAACACTTTACCTCCATTCTTTAGTCTTGGCCTTCTTCCTCTGAAATCTCCCCTACATCCTCCGAGTCCACGTCCGATGTTTCCTGGTCTAGATCTTGGTTGCTCTCTTCTTCTTCCGGGTCCATATCTTTTACATTCCTCTTGACCAGTTTAGTGGCTCCATTTTGTGTGCCTGTTTTTCTCCTTTCCTCTCTGCGTTGATCTTTTGGAGAACGAGGCCTATCCTTGGCTTTTGAGCCTGCGGGGCTCCTACTCCAGTCTTGATTGCAGTTGGCCATGTCCAGGGTATGTTTCCATTTTTTCAGGAATTCCTCCGCCGCCTCAATCGAGTCTATCCAGTATTTTACAGATCTATATGTTAATTGTAAGCCATCTATCCTGTCCCATTTGAATCTAATATTATTGTCCCTCAGTACGTCCGTTAGAAAATAATATTTCTTGCGATTTTCCAATACTGTTGTGGGAAGTTCCTTCATTAATCTCACTGGCTTCTCCTTGTATCTGTATGGTTTGTCGTGATGGCCTTTTATAACCTCATCTCTTATTTTCGTGGAGGTGTACTGAACAATAATGTCTCTATCCGATTTTGTTCTTTTCGAGTAGGCCGTATTTATTCTATAGGCTTTGTCCACATTATCTTCGATCTGTTGTTTGTCTTTCTAGAGTAGGGTTGCTGTCATTTCTGTTACCAGCTTCCTGGTATCTTCTACGGATTCCTTCTCGTTTTCTATCATCCCTCTAATTCTGATCTGGAAGTCCTTCTGAAATGACTCCAGTTGTATATTTTTCCTTTGGAGCTCTCGCTGGAGTTTGTCTATTTCCTTTAATTTCTTTTGATCTTCTTGCACTTGGGCTCTTGTGCTCTCTTCCCGTCTTTGCAATGTTTCCATTTTCTCATATAGGACCACCATTTCATTCCTGATGGTCGCAATATCCTTCTTCATTTCCCTTCTCAAGTCCTCTTTAATTTGTTTTCTTTCCTCTGTCGCCCTTCCAATCATATCATTCATTCTCCTCATTTCGTAGACCAGTTCTTTTAGCTGGTCCTTTATGTGCTGGTCCTCTTGGAGAGAGTCTCTTCTTACCACTCCATTTTTTAGCTCTTTCTCTGTTCTTTTCCTCGTTGCCATCATTCCCTGGTCTTTCGACTGCCTTTCTTACAGTGATTATCTTTATATCTGCTTATATCCTTATATCTGCTCTATGTACATGTATGTTACTGGGAACGGGAGAGCAGCTCTTGTAGAAAATAGTTTCCCCTCTTCGCCTTTTCTTGCTTCTCTGCACACTGCTATATTTATCTTCTATGTATGACTATTGCAGCTGGCCCTGTGGTTAGGACGCTCTATTCCAGCTTTCAGTTTCACTGTCTTTTCGTTGCTATGCTGTCCTGGACTCTTGGGTTTCAGGTGTGGGCTCTTCTGCCGGGGTGCGTCTTCCTCGCGGCGTCTGCTCCTTCCACTCACGCCCTCCACAAGTCCACGCTCTCCTTCCCTCCTCAGTACTCCTCGTGAGTAAAGGGCCGCTGCTGGCTCCTTTATTGGGGTTTCTTTTATTGTTTCGGGGTCTCACTTTTCTGGGCTTGGTTCTCCTGGGTCTGCACTCGAGCCTTCTATCAAAACTTTCTCTTCTGCCGAAGAGCTGCTTCGTCCCACTCCTCCGTTCCGTGGGGGCTCGCTGGGGGCACACTTCAAGTGTAGGTAGGTTTGTTGTGCCTCTACTCTCCCCCTCTGTCATGCGGGCCCCCTCCCTGGTGTTTCTGGATGCTTGGTGGGAAGGGGTGCTGTGGCGCCTCTCCTTTCGGACGCGGCCGCCTCGCCTGACTGCCGGCCCTTGGCCTCCGTTCGGCGCGGGTCTGGGGATTCCCCCTCGCCAATCTTGAAACAATCTTTTATTCATCAGTCTCTTTTATATAGTTCTTCTGCATATAATTTCCATTTTATTTTTATTTCTTTGTAATCATTATTGACTTTATGAATAGAAATGCAAAGATACTGTATTTAAAAACAAAACTCAGTTTACTGCTTTGAAAATGTTTGTCTGCATGTCTTTGTATCTGTTTCTGTGCTTATAAGTATCCTGACATTCGGAAACTTGTTGGCTCTCTCCGTAATTACGACATGTAGTGGTTTGAGTGCTGGATTATAATTTTGGAGACAGGGCCCAAATCCCTGCTCACTGTGGAAACCTACATTGGGCAAACCTTACACTTTGTCACAGATGAAGGCAAAAGCAAACCCTCTCTGAAAAAATCTTGCCAGAAGAAACTCATGGTTGCCATAAGGCAGAAATGATTTCAAGGCACAAAAAAAGATAACATAAAATTCAGGGAGAAACAATGGATCAAGGAATCCATACCAATTTTCTTGTGTATGTCAGGAGCGACTTGATAAACTGCAAGTTGCTTCTGGTGTGACAGAATTGGCCATCTGCAAGGATATTGCCCAGGAGGCACCTGGATGTTTGATGCTTTACCATCCTTGTTGGAGGCTTCTCACATGTCCCCGTGTGGGGAGCTGGGGCTGACAGAGGGAGCTCAACCCGCTCTCCGTGGATTCAAACCACTGACCTGTCAGTCATCAGTTCTGCCGGCACAAGGGTTTAACCCATTGGACTCCATCCAGACCAGTTATTTATTTTCTTGAGCTTGTACCTATATTGAGTCCTTTTTGGTAGAACAGCCTGTACAACCAATCTACCAGAGGAACTGACCTGCCTTAAGGGAAACACACAGAGACTGTGAGCAGACTCAGATTGTATGCTTTATCCCTGTCCCTGTTAATTATCCTTGAATTTAATATTGAATGAACTACAACCAAGAGATCAATTTTATAAGGAGGAAAACCTACTCTAGAAATAGTAATGGACTGCTCTGAGACTTGGAGCATGCATTTAATTTTCTAATCAATCATTTCTCTGTTGTTGCCGGCATTATCCAAGCTTGCATTACCATCCAGTGCATTTCCCACTTATACGCTCTTGGGCTACCATGGATGGAAATTTAAATTGTGTTTATTATTATCTGCCTTCCAGTTGACTCTGAGTTATGGCAACCGCATCGTAAGTTATTATTTGGGCAAGATTTATTTAGAGGAGGTTTGCCATTGCCTTCCTCCGACACTGGGAGACTGTGCGTTGCCCAAGGTTATCTACAGGGGTTCCATGGCTGAGTGGGGATTTGAAACCTGGTCTCTAGAATCATAGTCCAGTGTTTAAACCTGTACACCACAATGGCTCTCACCTTGTAACAACAACAACAACAACAGCAACAACTTTACTTGTAGCCTGCCCTATCTGCCTGAGGGGACTCAAAGTATATTTTCAAAGGAATAATTATGACATTTTCTATGCTGATATTAGAAACAAGAGATAAACACAAATATTTGTATTTTTGTATCCTGATCACCTTGAGTCTTAGTTCAACACCCTATCTACTACACCGTGCTGACTCCTTATAAAGACCCTTTTACCCCTACAGGTTGGAATCTGAGGTAGCCATGCGTTTGTCCCTGGAGGGGGACGTCAATGGGTTACGAAAAGTCCTAGATGATGTAACCGCAAGCCGGGCTAGCCTGCAAGTTCAAGTGGATAATCTACAAGAGGAACTGGTCTACCTTAAGAGAAACCATGAGGAGGTAAGTGTGTTGACCTGTAGGAAAGTGAGGCCTTAACAGCAAAGGAGGTACTTGCTGGATGTATTTTGATCTGCAACACTTGACCAACATGATCACCTTGGTATCAAATAACTGCTAGAAAACTTGGTGGTCATTTACTTCTCCTGTCCTTCTTTAAGATTGATAAGAACATATTTGGATACTTTAAAGCAGAGGTGCTCACACTTTTTCAGCATGCGAGCTACTTATAAAACAACCAAGTCAAAATGATCTACCTACCCACTACAAAAATGTGAAACATAACACAATATCTGCTTTGAACTGGGTTTTCTGAGTCCACACTGCCATATAATCTGATTCAAAGCAGATAACATGGGATTTTATTCAACTGTGTGGAAAGGACCTCAGATAACACAGGGCCAGCAGCAATTGGGTGGCGGTGGGAGCTTGCGGGGCAGGACTGAGCCTTCCTCCCGCCCTGCCTGCGATCTACCAGGACGCCCTGCACAATCTACCAGTAGATCGCGATCTACCTAATGAGCACCCCTGCTTTAAAGCAAAGATGGGTAAAGTTCAGCTATATGGGAGGTTGTTGAGGCTTCTCCAAGATTTAATATTTTTTGCCCTCAAGTCCCCATGGACTATTTCAGACCCAGAAAAGCAATTTTTTAAATTTTTGGTTACATCCTGATTTGAAACTAGTATCTATGTTAGGGAAATCTACCCAAAAATATAGCAGAACATCCAAAATACAAATAGGTTACCTATAGTTGAAGATTCAGCTCACAGCAAGTAAGGCGTGAAGTGCTGTGTGATGTGGCTGTAAAGAATTTAGAGCTCAGGCAGGCAAAGATGCAAAGTTCAATCTTAAAAATCACAAAAGGCTTATTTACAGAAATAATAACTACATTTCTTCATAATAAAGAACTTGGTCTGAGCTTCTCTAACACCCATCTTTACTGTTTTTATTGTTTTATTAGTGTTTTAATTGTTGTTCTTATTGATTTTATTGTATTTGCTGCTATGTTGTGAACCGCCCCGAGCCTCCGGGAAGGAGCGGTATATAAGCATGAATAATAAATAAATAAATAAATCTTTTCTAAAGTTTCAAAAGAGAGGGGGAAAACAGTAATCACTACCTCTCTCCTGACACACATGCAGAGAGAGAGAGAGAGAGAGAGAGAGAGAGAGAGAGAGAGAGAGAGAGAGAGAGAGAGAGAGATCTCAAAGCACACAGCATACTCTACATGTAAAAATCCGAAGTACAGGCTTGCAGTAGAAAAGTATTCATTCTACACATCCAAGCAGAATGAGAACAGAAACAGAGAGAGAAGAATTATATACGTTCCAACTGTCATACAGGAGACCAGGCCCGGATTAACACATTTTGGCACCCTAGGCCACAATTTGGAAATATGCCCCCTTTAAACCAACCTCTACCGCACCCCCCCCCCCACACACAAACATCACTCAGACCCACACAGCCATATAACCCAGAATATCAAGGCAGAAAATCCCACACTCTGTTTTGAACTGGATTAAATGGCAGTGTGGACTGAGGTCTCTTCCACACAACAAAACTGTACCCACGAAGGGTTCAATGTAATAAATCACAAAATCAATGGTTCATCAAATAATATTATATTATATATCATATAGTATTAAGGTCACAGAAAGACTTGCAAAATAAAACAGGGTATATATAACAAACCCAAATGAAATCCCACGCAGGGGTTAATGCTTATTATCACTCAATATCCCTCGCAGGGGTTAAGTCCACATCTATATATTGTATTGCTAAAATAGCATGTCCTGAAATCATATGTCATAAAGTCCATAAATTATACTCATCCCTGGTGGGGAGAATAAGGAATGAAGGACGCTGAGGAGTAATTGGTCCCCTCAAAGTGGATTGGTCAGGCCGACGGAGTCGCCATGCGTATTGAAAGGCCCAGAAGTCCGTTTCACCGGTAGTCCAGTTTTTTCAAGGCAAATCAATGTGCGCCCAATATCTGTGAAACATAATCAAATAAACCTGAGGCAGAAAATCCCACACTCTGTTTTGAACTGGATTAAATGGCAGTGTGGACTGAGGCCCCTTCCACACAGCCATATAACCCAGAATATCAAGGCAGATAATAGACAATTTAAAAAATGCATCCAAACAGTTCCTTTTCCCACAGTGACAAAATTCCACAGATATTATCAGGAAGAATGAAAAAACACAGACCTGTGAGCTCAATTGGGTCAAGCAGATGAATTCCTCGCTGCCAAAGCCTCCGTCTGTTGTCCTGGCCTCGTGGCTCGTCTTCACCGCCATGGCCTAGGGTGGCCTTATGGGTAATCCGGGCCTGCAGGAGACATGGGGGAAGGGAAACCCTCAGCCTATTCTAAGCTAACTAACTTGTTCCTCATTGAGGACTTGAGACTTGGGCAGTATGGGGTTGAATCCCAGTAATCTACTAGTCTGAAAATTGCTCAGGGTAGGTGCTCAAACTATGGCAAATATACAGCCACATCCCACTGCATTGGGGATCGTAGAGGACAAAAACCTGGGAGGTTTATTGCAGTGGGGTTTGTAGTGGGTCAATGTGGTCTCATATCTTTCCAACATTGCCCATTCCTGCCTTCAAGTTTTCCAGAGGTAATAAAGGTAGAACTGCAGACTATTGTTTACTGCCTGAGTGATGAAATACTAATCTGTTAACCTTCTGTCTAGCAACTGAAAGGGTTTTCCATTCTTTTTTTCCAAACTCCTGCCGTTATCCTTGGTCCATCAGTGAAGACAAGCAGCAAATACAGTTGAAACCCTTTGTACAGTACTTAATTCTGCTTTGTAAATCATTTATCTGCTGGTTCTGGGATTGAATCTAGGACCTTACAGCCATATAGCTTTAGCAGTGACCTGTGGCTCCAATGTGTGTCCCAGAATTACTTTTTCAAACTGCAAATTCTGGACTTTATACTGATTGATCTTTTTCTTTAAAGCAGAGAATAGCTCTCAAGTTGAATTAGGGATTGGAAAAATCAATCATTTTAGACTTCCAGAAGTCTGTGCTGGCTTCAGGAATGTAACAAGTTGTGGTCCAAAGAGGTAACTGTTCAAGGTTCTTTCTCTACCATTTTATCTTACCATGGTTTCAATTCTGCGAGAAATAGCAGTCATTCTGTTCTCACCGAAAACTAATAGTAGTGTGGAGCATCATTAAAAACAAACTAAGATGGGGAGCAGACTACAATTTTTACAATCACAGGATATATGGTAACATTCTCTTTCTCATTTGGCAGGATAATGCGGATAAATGCAGTTTCCAAGGAATTGCTTATTATGCTCTTTGTCATAGTTTATTTATTATTATTACTAGCTGAGGACCCGGCGATGCCCGGGTTATTTGAGGAAGGCATTGTGTGCCAAGGTTGGTCCGTATCAGTTGTTCATTTGGCTCGCAGTGGTTTTGGGAAGTGAGTGGAGGATTATGGACCATGGACCATAATCCATGGTCCATCCTCCTCCAAATTGCACCAGGATGTAGGGGGTTCTGTGTGCCAAATTTGGTCTTGATCAGTCAGTGAATGAGGGTCGCAGCAGTCTCGGGAAGTGAGTGGAGATACTTCAAGTCCCATCATCCGTGGTCCATCCTCCTGAAAACTGCACCAGGGTGTAAAGTGGGTCATGGGGGCTCTATGTGCCAAGTTTGGTCTTGTTAAGTCACTGGATGAGAGCCGCAGTGGTCTCAGGAAGTGAGTAAAGGTACTGCAAGTCCCATCATCCATAATCCGTCCTCCCCCAAACTGCACCAGAATGTTGAGTTGGCCATGGGGGCACTCTTTGCCAAGTTTTGTCTTTATTGGTAATTGGATGAGTATCGCTGTGGTCTCAGGGAGTGGAGGTACTTTAAGGAACATAATCCAGGTTCCATCCTACTCTAAGCGGTACCAGCATGTAGTGTAGGTTATGGGAGCTCTGAGTGCCAAATTTGGTCTTGATCAGTCATTGGATGAGGGTCGCAGCGGTCTCAGGAAGTGAGTGGAGGTACTTCAAGCCCCATCATCCATGCTCTGCTCTTCTCCAAACTGCACCAGGACATAGAGTGGGTCATGGGGGCTCTGTGTGCCAAGTTTGATATTTATCGGTCTTTGTTGTGGGCCACAGTGGTTTCTGGGAAGCAAAGCGCTTTGAAGTACTACAAATCCCATAATCCGTGGTTCATCTTTCCCAAACTGCACCAGGACGTAAAGGACATCATGGGGGTTATGTGTGCCAAGTTTGGTCCAGGTCCGTCACCCATGCTGGTCAGAGTAAGTGAGTGGAGGTACTGCAAGTCCTTCAAACTGCAGCAGGATGTAGAGTGGGTCAGGGGGGTCTGTGTGCCAACTGTAGTCTTGTTCTGTCATTGTTGGGGGCCTAGTCAGGAAAATAAAGTTAAGTAAGCCTTACTGTCAATTCAGGCTGAGGCCTAGTCAGGAGAATCAAGTTGAGGAAGCCTTACTGTGAATTCAAGGTGAGGCCTAGTCTCGAAAATCAAGTTGAGGAAGCCTTACTGTCAATTCACGCTGAGGCCTAGTTTGTAAAATCAGCTAAAGGAAGCCTTTTTGTAAAGAACTCTGTCTGGCACCTTTGAGAGTGGGGATGGTGGAATGCTGGCTATCCATGGTCCATCCTCCCTCAAACTGCACCAAGACGTAAAGTGGGTCTTGGGGGTTCTGTGTACCAAGTTTGGTTTTGTTGTCTCATTGTTGGGGCTGCAAAGTGTTTTGGACTGAAACTCCCACCATGCCTGACTGCCTCAGACCTTTTCCTTACCCCCTCTGGCACTTTTGAGTTTCGGAATGTTCGTGTTGGCTGGCCAATGGGAGTTGTTTATGCAAATAATCCCACAGTGGGACCCAATCAGAAAGCTGCCACATATCCTTCCGCCCTCCGGATACAAACATACATACATACAAACATTCCGCTTTATAAAGGTACTAGCTGTACCCGGCATGCGTTGCTGTGCCCTATTTAGGAGATGCGAGAAAGTCTGAGTATGTAAGGGTTGGAAATGATGTTACTTGGTGGGGTCATGGCTGTGTCGTTGTGGGTTGTTCTTGTTTTGTGTTGTGTTTCTTGTTTTGTTTGTGGATCTGTCATTTTGATGTTGATGTGGTACCCATCTGCGCCATCCCAAAATATGATTGGGTACTGGAGGGCGTCATAGCAGCGATGTGTTTCTGATACGGTGGTCAATTCAGAGTTTCTTTGCTGAAGTGCTATGTCTCTGGGTAGGAAGTGATCGTCGACCATGACGATGGCCACTTCATCGATAGTTGGAGCGTTGTATCTGCGTTCATGTTGCCCTTCAGGCTTTTTGTCGGGATGTATTATAATTCTGTGTGTGTCAGTAGGCATCTTGTCCAGAGCGGTCTTGAATAAGTGGACTAATTGATTGCGTGAGCAGGCGTGACACACCTGGCGCCAATAACAAGCAGACACGTTGGTTGGAAAGTGGTTGGAATATATTGGCCACAACTCGTTTATTGAAAACAGGAACAAAGAGGTTGGCGGCCATGCTTGGGTCCTGGATCAAGGTAGACGGCCCCCCGAAAATGTCCAGAGATGGGAGCAAGCCAGGGGTGCGAGCGGCCAATGCCTGTCCACGGAAACTCAGCACCCCAGTGGGCCTGGGCGTTATCCCCCCTAACAACCAAGGGGTGATAAGCCAAACTGATCCAGGGGCCAAGCAGCACGCCACACACAGGAACGGAGCTGTGACAGATACAAGAAAATGGTTGCCTTAACATGATGCTAACAGAACAGGAACATGAACAGAACAAAACCAACAATGCAATGAGTAGGGAGGGTGGGAGGCAAAAGCGGCCTGCCTCCGAATGAGGCCAGGCAGTCCCGGGCAGCGGAAGATGCCTGCCCGGGCGGAAGTCAGGGCCAGCCGGAAGCAGCGAGGGGGCAGGGCGGAGCCGGCCCCCCCATTGGCCGGCTGGCCTGGATGGCGGGAGACCTTCCCGCCACGGAGGGGGCTTCTGGGAAGAAGAAGCTCCCTCCAGGCAACAAGATGGCGGGGGCAGCGCCGCTCCGCAACCCGACGTGGCCGGTGAGTCGGCCACGCCCATTGTGTTCATGAAGGAGGTGCTGTAGTTGTGCGATAATGGGTTTTTTAACTTTTGGGGAAATGTGGCATCGTGTGTTGATTTTGGTGTCTTCATCACCAATGAAAAACATTTGAAGAAATTGATGTGCTCCCTCGGTGTTTGGGAGCAGGGAGCCAGCTCGGTGATACCTGTGTCCTTTGATTTTGAAAGTAGGCATGAAGTGCGCACTTTCTATGTGTGCTCCAAATGATGTCATCTGGAAGCATGAGTTGTATTGTCTTATATAGCGGAGGAAGTGTTTTGATTCTGGAGTGTCTCCACTCAGCAAAGTCTGTAGTGGTTGTGGAGGAGTGGCAAGTGGTGGTAGAGAGACTTTACCGGCTAGGCAGCACATTCCTGGTGTTTCTGCTGGGTATTTCAGGGCTTTGCAGTGTGTGCAGATGTGCGTTAGGGTGCCAATGTCGACCTCTGGCGCCATGCTGTAGTCTTCTGCAGCGTTGTATCTGAAGCCTAGGCGGTGGAATTGGTTGTGGTGTTTTTGAAGTTTGTTTTCTGTGTTGCGACGTCATTTTTCTGCGCTCCTTGCGCGCTGCTGTTGTGTTGCATTTCTGCGTCTTTGTTGTTCCTGGCTGCGCGCTTCTTCTTGTCGTGCAGTTCTTTGCATTTGGTTCTCAGCTGTGCGTCGTGCAGTGACCGTTGTCTGTGTCTCTGCTGCGCAGTGTGTTTCTGTTCTGGCGTTTGTTCTGCCCTTTTTGTTTGATGTATGTAGCGTTGTGAGTGTCGATCCGATGCTGTTATTTTTATAAGGCATGGCTTGTCTTTTAGGTCAGTTTATGTCTGTGTGGAAGGAAGGAATGGTTTTTGTTTGTGGTGTTTGTAGGTGTTGTGTGTACGGAGTCCCGTAAGGTTGGTGGGATGGGTTGTGATTGGAAGTTGTGTTGTGTTGTGTGGGTAGGAATTTGCTGGAGAATTGCTCCCTCAGAGTTTTGTTTTGGCAGTTTAACCCTCAAACACCAACTGAAATCTCTCAGCATTCTATCCTAGCCTTGGATGGCTCTTGCCAGCATTGCTATGGTTACAGCAGTTATGCAAATCCGCCCTTATTGGCAGCCAATCATGTTGTTCAGAATGTAGAGGGTGGGTGAGTCTTTGGCTGGCCCGGAGGATGCTGGTAAATGTAGTTTTATTTTTACTCGTTGTTTTGGGGGCCTTTTAGGTTTTGGGGGGAAAGTTTCTTTGCTTCAAACGTACCTTGCTTGAGGCCTATTTCTGTTGGCAAGTATTGTGTTTCTGCATTGTATGGTTTCTTTGTTTGAGGTATACATCCCATGACGTGAACCCATTTATATAATAGATAGAGATAGAGATAGAGATAGAGATAGAGATAGAGATAGAGAAGAGATAGAGATTATTTATTTATTTACATCATCTCTACCTCGCTCTTCTCAACCCCTGAGGGGGAACTCAGAGTGGCCTAACAAAAGGCAACAATTTGATGCCGATACACAATATAAATACAATATAAAACTGTCATCCTCAAGCCTGGAGAAGCTGCTGGTAGAGCTGAAGCCAGAGGGGGGCAGAGCCAGGCTGCGCCAAGCCCCTCCCCCTCCCCGCTGGCTTTGGAGCTCCCAGCAGCTTCTCCAGGCTTGAGGATGGCAATGCCAAGCCAGTGGTAGAGCTGAAGCCAGAGGAGGGCGGAGCCAGGCCGCACCAAGCCCTTCCCTCTCCCCGCTGGCTTTGGAGCTCCTAGCAGCTTCTCCAGGCTTGAGGATGGCAATGCCAAGCCAGTGGTGGCATAGCTAGCACAAGGCTGGCTTGGCACTGCCATCCTCAAGCCTGGAGAAGCTGCTGGGAGAGCAGAAGCCAGAGGGGGTGGAGCCAGGCCGTGCCAAGCCCCTCCCCCTCCCCCCCCTGCTGGCTTTGGAGCTCCCAGCAGCTTCTCATATGCTTGGCCCTGCCCTCCTCAAGCCTGGAGAAGCTGCTGGGAGTGCTTGGCGCGACCTGGCTCCCCTCCATTGCAGTAATCTATTCAGGATGTGACCAGACGTGGACGACCGTAGCCAGATCAGACCTCCCAATTCCTTGGTAAATTGTTATCTATAGTGGTCGAAGCAATGATACAGACAGGTATATTGATGTTTCAATTTAATTGGAGCCTGTCACAGGCAATTTGGTAAAATGAAAGCTAGAAAGCTAAATAATAAAGAAAATGTAGTAATGCTTTAGAAAAAAGTATTTCCGTTGTAGGAAAATCTACTCTTGGAATCCTTCCATGGTGTTTGTTGATCAGTATAACCATAAGAAAGTGGCTTGTACATTGGCATACAACTGAGTATAATTTCCTTTGTTCTCAGTGGTCAAGCATGAATGCTGTTGCTTTTATATAGCCAACTCCCACTACTTGGACATTAGAAGGGATGTGCATAATACATATGTGGTCCATGGGTGGTATGTGGCCCCAAGGACATTTTTTCTGCTTGAATTGCACTGGCACTTTCCCCCAGCTCAGAAAAGAATAGCTGTTTCTAAGAACCTTTAAGAGCAATGATTCTCATGTAATTCAGATACAGGGACCAACTTTAATGCATTTGTATGTGAATCCATCCTTAGTGTTTTCCCCATAAAACTACAACTGAGCTTTCTGCTTTGACAGGGAACTCCCCCAAATACTTGCAGTCTAAAAAAGTCTGTGACTTTCTGCTTTGTTGTAATTGTTTTGATATGTTGTTGTTTTGTTCTTGGAGCGGCATTGGATTATTGCCTTTTGTAAGCCGCCCTGAGTCCCCCTTTGGGGGTAGAGAAGGGCGGGTTAGAAATGAAATAAATAAATAAATAAAATGTAGCTCATGGGTTGCCAAACTTTATCCAGTCCTCTGTTAAGTAGAAGTATTAGCAGGCTTGTTAGATCTCTGAGAACTACAGTAATACAAAAACATGTGTATGAAGAGGAGGTGAGGATCCCCAAAACTGTCCAGGGAGGACACTGTGTGTTTCACAGGCATGAAATGGGATCAGACTCTTGCCGGAGGTGTGTTAGATGGAATGGGATACAGAACAGAGTGGAATATGCTGGGAAAAGATCTGGCAGATCACTTGTGACACTGTACAACCAACTCCTCTCTGCAGGATTTGGATGAGGGTCTCACTGGTAACAGTTCTGATCCATTTAAAAGAATATATGTCTTGGTCATGGTGTTAATGACTGGCGACTGAATCCATCCAAATGTTGTCCCTTGTAATGTGTGGTAGATTGTTCATTGATTATGTAACAATAAACTGCATTTTCAATTCACACAGGAAGTGGCTTCTCTCCAGGGACGACTTGGGGGCACTGTCAATGTGGAAGTGGATTCCATGCCTGGTGTGGATCTACAGAAGGTTTTGGCTGAGATCCGTGACCAGTATGAAGAGGTTATGGAGAAGAACCGCGAGGAAGCTGAGGCACTGCACAAAGCCCAGGTTTGGAAAGAAAAGTTAAAAGGGCTCATTTCAAGGGTGGCGGCTATTGCCAGCATGAGGGAATCACACAAAGAGACTGGAGCTCATAGAAGCAGGAAAGAAGTAGGATATAAAATGCGTTTTGAGGTTATTATTCTTTTATTTTATATATGCCTTGCTTACCTAAGACTGACAGGACTTCCACTTTTGCAGGGATTAGGGTTGCAAGATGTCACGACCTGGGCTCCTGACCACTTGGGGTAGGGTGGACCCTCCTATTTTATCCCACCGCTGCCACAAAAAATGTCACAACCTGGCCCTTGACCACTTGTTGTTACGGTAACGTTGCCACCACTCTATACGTAGAGAAATCTTTACTAAACTGCTAGCCACAATCCCCTTAAATTATATTCCTTGTTAGCACCCGGATTCCACCCAAACTGTGAGAAGACTTTAATTTGTTTGGTCCCTTTTGAACCCCCAAAACTGGAATTGATGGTCCCTGAGGAAATTGATATAAACTTATGAGAGTAAAGCAATCTCTGAGGCTTTTCTTTTTAAAGATGAACAGAGAAATGTTTATTGTTTGAACAGCTTTCCTGAGAAAGGCACAGATCGTAATGGTTACAGTAAAACTTGAAATAGCATAATGGTTGTTTGGCACAATTAACTTCTAAACTTCAAAATTTAGTTCCTAAAAGATCTTCCTCACACTATCAGCTTCCCTGATTAGCTGTGAGTGTCCACTACCTAGAACCATTAGCCACTCAAAGTTCCTTAGGCTGTCTGAACAAGCTAACAAACTCCTGTTCTAAGAGTCTCCTGTTAGCTTTCAGTCCTTGAGCCCACCTCCTATCTCTAGATCAGTGTTTCCCAACCAGTGTGCCATGGCACACTAGTGTGCCGTTAATGATCAGCAGGTGTGCCATGGGAAATTGGCACTCTACCCCCTCCTAGCAGCTTTTCTCCCTATTTCCCTCCCCAAAGATCCTCCCCGAGGCAAAGGAAGGGTTCCGCCGAGTGCCGGAAGCTCCACGTCGGTGAATTGGGCAGTGAGCAAACCTGGAAGCATTGGGAGGCTGAAGCATTCACAGGTTTCCAAGAAACAAATTGAGCCTCTCCACTTGGAAATGTTTATTTTTTTAAACTATTTTACTGGATTTTTCTAGAGTTGCCCCCAAGGAACTGTTTATAACAGCTTCAGGACATCCATAGTTATCTGGAAGCAAGTTTCTCTCAGGGGGAAATTTCACACGGGTCTGGAGAATAAGCCCTATGAGGACTTGTCCGGTTTTAATGGATTCGTTTCAATTGGTTCAGCTCGAGGATGTGGACAAGATCCTTGGAGAGGCGAGGCCCACTACATGCATCCTGCCCATCCTGGCTGATAAAGGAAGCCAGAGGGGGTTTGGCAGAGTGGGTGAAGGTGGTGGTTAATGCCTCCTTACAGGAGGGCAAAATTCCAGCCAGCTTAAAGCAAGCTGTTATAAAACCGCTGTTGAAAAAACCATCACTGGACCCCACTCAATTAGTGAACTATCGGCCAGTTTCCAATCTCCCTATTTGGGCAAAGTCATGGAACGTGTGGTGGCTTCGCAACTCCAGGGTTCTTGGTAGACACTGATTATCTTGATCCGGCACAGTCTGGCTTTAGGCCGGGACATGGTACTGAAACAGCCTTGGTCGCTTTGGTAGATGATCTACGCGGGAACTCGAAAGGTGGAGTGTGTCCCGGTTGGTTCTGCTGGACCTCTCAGCGGCTTTCGATACCGTTAACCACGGGATCCTTCTGGGTCGCCTTGCAGACATGGGGCTTGGGGGTACTGCGCTGCAGTGGCTCCAATCCTTCCTGGAAGGTCGTACCCAGAAGGTGTCATTGGGTGACACCTGTTCGGCTCCACAGCCGTTGTCGTGTGGAGTCCCTCAGGGTTCAGTTCTGTCCCCGATGTTATTCAACATCTACATGAAACCGCTGGGAGAGATCATTCGGAGTTTCGGAGTAAGGTGTTATCTGTACGCAGATGACGTCCAGATCTGTCACTCCTTCCCACCTGTCACCAAGGAGGCTGTCCAGACCTTGAACCGATGCCTGGCCGCTGTGTTGGACTGGATGAGGGCTAGCAAATTGAAACTAAATCCAGACAAGACAGAGGTCCTCCTGGTCAGTCGCAAGGCCGAACAGGGCATAGGGTTACAGCCTGTGTTGGATGGGGTTACACTCCCCTGAAGACACAGGTTCGCAGCTTGGGAGTGATCCTGGATTCATCGCTGAGCCTGGAACACCAGGTCTCAGCGGTGGCCGGGGGGAGTTTTTGCACAGTTAAGACTCGTGCGCCAGCTGCGCCCGTACCTTGGGAAGTCTGATCTGGCCACGGTCATCCACGCTCTGGTCACATCCCGAATAGATTACTGCAACACACTCTACGTGAGGCTGCCTTTGAAGACAGTTCGGAAATTGCAATTAGTCCAGCGGGCGGCCGCCCGATTGCTAACGGGCGCTACATACAGGGAGCATACCACCCCCCTGGGGTGTCAGCTCCACTGGCTGCCTGTCCAATTCCGGGCTCAATTCAAAGTGCTGGGTTTGACCTTTAAAGCTCTAGACGGTTCTGGCCCAGCTTACTTGTCCGAACGCATCAGCTGCTATGTCCCACCTCGTAATCTAAGATCATCCGGGGAGGCCCTGCTCTCGCTCCCGCCTACATCTCAGATGAGGCTGGTGGGGACAAGGGATAGGGCCTTCTCGGTGGTGGCTCCCCGCCTGTGGAATGCGCTTCCTATTGATGTACGATCCACCACATCCCTCCTGGCCTTCAGGAAAAAAGTAAAATCCTGGCTGTGGGACCAGGCATTCGTACACCAGCACAAGGCAGCATTTTAGATTGGTTTTTAATGGAAGTGGGTGATTATGGCCAATGTTTTTATGGACTGAACATTGTTTTAATCCAGAGTGAATGTGTATGGTGCTAATGTAGTTGTATTTTAATGTATTTTTAATGTATTTTAATTGTTGAAGTGTTTTGGGGTTTATATTGTTATTATGTGGGCATCGAATTGTGCCATACTGTAAGCCGCTCTGAGTCCCCCCTTGGGGGTTGAGAAGAGCGGGGTAAAATCCCGAAATAATAATAATAATAAAAAAAATTGTGTCATTTTGGTTAGTGGCGTGCCCCAGGATTTTGTAAATGTAAAAAGTGTGCTAAAAAAAGGTTGGGAAACACTGCTCTAGACCAAGAGATTGCAAGGCTCCCTGACTGACACTACTGGTCAGCACTGAAAGGCTCTCAAACTTTGTCAGCTTCACCAGTATTCCCTTCTGACACTAAGCGTTGTCAGCTTCCCTGACCCTTAGTTCGGATAAATCACTGGATGCTTCTGCTACACAGCACAGACTGCTTCAGACTTTCTGCTTAGGCTCTGATATTACTTTGTCCAAAGCCTAGCCCAAACTAAACTCTCCTCAGACAAGACTTTCCCTCCTAACCAGCTTGGCTCCTCCCCCTCAGCTCAATAGCCAATCCCCAGGGCCATACTGTTTAAAGCCAGAGGAGCTCCAAACCACTCCCCCTACTCTAACAATACCTTCCCATAATGGCTGCCCTGTGGAAACTCCTTCTCAAGATAGATGCCAAACTGTTTACATAGGCCGACCTCACAGACTTTGACCTAGTCAACTGGGTGAATCCTCACACAAGACATCTGTGAAAGTGGATAACTTCCACCAGATGTTGGCCATAGAGTAATGATGGAGAATTTAGAGATTATTAGAGGATATGTTTTAATAAAAATCTACCAATAATCAAGTCCGTAAAAGTTAAACATGCAAACATGGAGGGCCAGCTGTATATTTGTATTCCTCTCCTCCAATGAGTTCCTCTTTGTTAACTACTTTTATCCTTAGAATATTCCTGTGACATTGGTCAGAGCAAAAAAGAGTGACCGTGCCAACAGTGATTTTCATGCCTGAATGGAAAGTTAAACCTGGATTTTCAAAATCCAGGTTTATCATCTGAACTACTGTCTGTTGCAGCCTCCCAAAACATAAACAGCAATGGCCAAAGTCTTCCATTTCAGTGGGATGGTTAATTCACTCCAGTATTAAGACTAAACTTTAAAGGAATTATCTATCCATGGTGTCCAATCCATTTGGGGCATATTGTTCAGCACTTTGGACAGCTCCTTTGAAGTTCACATTGGAAGCTATGACTGCATAGAAATGGAGGGATGAGATTTATTTATTTATTTATTTATTTCTTCGGTCTTGTATTCCGCTCCTCCCCACAGGCTCGGGGCGGATAACAACAATATAAATGGGCATCATGTCGCAGACATGTAGCCCTACAATAAAAACATAAAACACATTAAAAACACAATTTGACACATTTCGAGGTGCAGGGTGACATACATAGTTCTTGAGGTACAATCCTTCTATGCCTAATTAAAGGCTAGTCCAAAAAGGGCGGTCTTACAAGCCCTTCTGAATGGTGCTAGCTCTGAGATGGCTCGAGCACTGTCCGGCAAAGAGTTCCACAGCACTGGAGCTGCTGCAGAAAAGGCTCTCTGTCTAGTCGCAGATAGGTAGCAGGAGCGGACTGATGGTACCGTCAGCAGATTCTGTTCATCTGACCGCAGTGATCTCGGGGGTAAATACGGGGTAAGGCGGTCCCTCAAGTACGCAGGCCCTAGGCCGTGTAAGGCCTTAAAGGTCAATACCAACACCTTGAAGGCAATTCGGTACTCGATAGGGAGCCAGTGCAGCTGCCGAAGAATGGGCGTGATGTGCTCCCTCACCGACGAGCCCGTCAGCAAGCGAGCAGCGGCATTCTGCACTAGCTTGAGTTTCCGAATTGTCGACAAGGGAAGGCCAACGTAGAGGGCGTTACAGTAGTCCAGTCTCGAGATGACCGTCGCTTGATTACCGTCACCAGGTCGCTCCTGGTAGGGTGCCAGTCGCCTAGCCTGTCGTAGGTGAAAGAAGGACGCCTTGCTGACCGCAGAGACCTGGGACTCCATGGTCAGCAGGGAGTCCAACTGAACACCCAAGCTCTTAACCGAAGATGACGGGCTAAGCCGCTCGCCATCCAGGGTAGGCAACCGGCACCCACCCGGCCCAGGGCGACCGGGCCACAGGATCTCCGTCTTCGACGGATTCACCTTCAGCCGGCTGGCCCGCAGCCAACCAGTCACGGCTTCGAGGCATCGATGGAAACAATCGGGTACGGTATCTGGTCTGCCGTCCATTCTCAGCAGAAGCTGGGTGTCATCCGCATACTGATAACACTCCAGACCAAAGTCACGGGCCAGCTGGGCCAGGGGGCGCATGTAAATGTTGAATAATATGGCCTTATGGTAAGAAGGCAAAGGCTCTTGAGGGCAATATGCACTGTGTGTGTATGCCGTCAAGTACCTTCTCAGCTTGGCAACCACATGCATTTCATAGGGTTTTCTCAGGCAAGGAATATTCAGAGGTTATTTAACCAGTTTCTTCCTCTCAAATATACAGGTCCTTCTCAAAAAATTAGCAGCATAATGTAATGATAAAAATTAAACTTTCATATATTTTCGATTCATTGCACACCAACTGAAATATTTCAGGTCTTTTTTTGTTTTAATACTGATGATTTTGGCATACATATCTCAAAAAATTAGCATATTCCATCCGACCAAATATGCTAATTTTTTGAGACAGTATTTTTGGGTTTTCAGGAGCTGTATGCCAAAATCATCAGTACAAAACAAAAAAAGACCTGAAATATTTCAGTTGGTGTGCAATATATGAAAGTTTAATTTTTATCATTACATTATGGAAAACAATGAACGTTAGCACTATATGCTAATTTTTTGAGAAGGACCTGTAGATTATAGCACATTAAATTCATTGGTAATGCTGAGGTTTACATCTTCTAAATCAGAGGTGCTCATTAGGTAGATCGTGATCTACTGGTAGATTGCGTAGGGCATCCTGGTAGATTGCCTCCAGGGTGGGAGGAAGGCTTAGTCCTGCCCCGCAGGCTCCTGACGCCGGCCAGTCAGTCTGTGAGGAATGCTTTGATTGTGTTTTTCCCTTATGGCAGAAGGAGGTTGGACTGGATGGCCCTTGGAGGTCTCCTTCTACTCTAGGAACCTATTGTTGTTGTTGTTGTTATTATTATTATTAGTAGTAGTAGCAGAGGCTGAATGAATATTATCATCATAATTACTATTATTATGAATAAATTCAGGGGATTATTATACTCACATTTAGTTGAATTTAGTCTTAAAATATATTATATGGCTCTCACTGAAATAAATTTCCTAATATTTTGCTTTTATGGCTCTCTGAGTAGTGGGTAGGTAGATCATTTTGACTTGGTTGTTTTATAAGTAGCTCGCATGCTGAAAAAGTGTGAGCACCCCTGTTCTAAATAAACCAGATGGTGCTACTACTTTGTGATGTCTAAATCTGTTTGATTTGCAGATTCAGGGAAGAGTGATTTTTACTATTACTTCTTGCAAGTGTTGAGGGCTCAAATAACTTTCCCTTCCTTTTAAAATCTTAAATGTTTAGTCCTTATGATTGTGAAGATAGAGTGTAAGAACTTTTAGGCAATGAAGACAAATGATGGAAGCACAAGTGGGAAGAGAGGGAGGTGTTTTGAGTTTTCCTCTGTTGTTTTATGCCTCTCCTTGTGGCCATCAATGGTAAGACAAAAAACAAACAAATATATTTTGTTTGCATTGTGTGTTTTGACTTCAGAACTTTGGGGTATTGATTTGATATAATAAAACATCAACACACAAATTGATACAATGTTGATATGGGAAACCCACAAATGATGGCTTCTTCTTTCCTATAGTGTGATGCGATCAACCAGCGGGTTGCTGACAGCAGTGAAGCCCTGCAGGCTGCTCAGCTGAAGGTCATGGAGCTGAAACGGTTGGCTCAGGCCTTGGAGATTGAGCTACAGTCTCTCCGGAGCACAGTGAGTAATAGGGATTTTTCTAGTGTGATGATATGCTAAATGTGTGGGAAACTGTAGGAATTTGGGGTCCTTGTGGGCTGTAATTTCCATGGGAAAGGTGTCCTACTATAGTCAATAGCATCTCCCCAAACCTAGGGCCATTTTGTCTTATTTCCAGACATCCCCTCTCACTTTAAGTCTTGTTCAGACATCCCCGTATTTTTAGCAAGCTGTTTTTTCAATGTTCTGCTGTTTCAACAGATCTAAACCGTTATCCATGTACTGTATTTTTGACTCCTGGTCCACTGCTTTTCTCTCGCTTGGTCAACCAAGCACAATCTAATGTTCAGTCTTACATTTGCATGCTAAAACATACCTGGGTTCCACTTTTCATCTGTTTCTACTTTTTGACAGTGCCCCAATTCCATACTCATCAAATAAGCGCCAGGCTTTCTATTTGGTCCACTTCTTTTGAAAACAAAAAATGGTATATTAGCCAAAGGAAGACAGCCTAAAAATAATGTTACAAAACAAGAAAAAAATTACATTTGGAATTTCATGGGTTTGATCCTTAGCATGATTTCTAACCAACAGCTTGGAGTGCCATTTGGTGAATTTTATGGGATTTTAAAGTCATATTTTATTTATTTATTTTGGAATTTATTAATCGCCCATCCCAGTTGGCTCTGGGCAATTTACAGTAAAACACAAGTCCTTCCTCAAGATCCTTGGTTCTGGTGGGGAAGTTGATCTTGCAAAGCATGGAAGTAACAAGTTACTTTATTTATTTTTTATTATTATTTATTTATTTGGATTTATCCATCACCACTCCCATCTGGCTCGGGGCGACTTACATATAGTAAAATATGGTTAAAACTGCATATATAAAATACATTAAAAGATACATTAAAAAATCTTAAAACAATACAATAATCCGAACACACATAATAGCAGGTTTCAGAGAGCCTGCAGTTTCCAATAGCAGAGGGCCTGCAATTTAAAGGCCGAACGTCTGTTGGAATAACAAAGTCTTGCAGGCCTTCCGAAAGGCCAGCAAGCTAGGAAGAGCATGGGCTTCTGGAGGGAGCGCATTCCAAAGTGTTGGTGCAATAATACGGAAATCTCTCCTCCGTGTTGAAGTCAAGTGGAAGGACTTACAGCTAGGGATTACCAGAAGGTTATGTGGTCTAGTGGGACAGTATAGGGCGAGGCGCTCCCTTAGTTACACTGGCCCCAGACCATTCAAGGCCTTAAAGGTCAATACCAGCACTTTGAAGGTAATCCGGAATTCAACTGGGAGCCAGTGCAGTTCACGTAAGATGGGAGAAATGTGGCAGCATGTTGGAACGTCTGCCAGCAGCTGAGCTGCAGCGTTGTGCACCAGCTTGAGTTTCCGGATCACCTTAGTGTCGCGCTGTCCAGGGTTGGAAGCCGAACATGTCCCGTGCCCGGATGACCCAGCCACAGGATCTCCATCTTATGTATTACTTGGACTACATTTATTTGGTTCGCAGTTACCATCAAATTCTGTTATTTATGAGCCAAGGAACCAGAGACCTTCCTTTCTCTTGCTTTCTAATAAGATTATGAACTCCATCTTGCTTGTTGCAGAAAGCAACCTGCAGCTACAACTGCAGCCGGTCCCTTTGGATTTTGTGACACCAGGCTCTAAGTTACATGATACTTATCCAGCTTCTTGCAAAAGTTAAGAGTGTTCTAAAAATGCTGCTGTTGTAAATTCCAGATACAGTCTAATACTCTAGGTGCCACGCCAGCACTTCTATACAGTTTTCTGAAGTGCTTGTAGGTTTGGTTTTTAAAAAAAGAAGGTATGTATGTCCCATGTGGCCTTTCATACATACTACTATAGTGGCACCACAATGTGTTCATAATAAATGACACATGTTACAAGTGTGTGTCCAGTAATGGCACTGTTCACAACCTAATTGGAGTTGATGTCGTAGATAAAACAATGAAGTCCTTAAAAAATTATATTCCAAATGTCACGATCCTTGCATAGAGACCAGTGATAATCCAGTGTCATAGGGTCCAATAGCTTGGTCATAGGAAGGCTAAAAGGATCACAATTCCTCATCAGCCTCCATATTGTGAGAATACAGATTTTTACGTTTTCTCCAAGCCTTGTAAGGCTGTCCTAAACTTACAATGGTTCTTTATCTGCTTTCTGCTTTGGAGAAAAAGTTATGGTCTATATGAGACTTTCACAAAATATCTATTTCCAGAAAATAGCCCTGGAGGGTACCCTGGTGGAGACTGAATCCCGCTATGGGATGGAGCTGTCACGGCTGCGTGAACTGATCGCTGCCAGGGAGTCGGAGCTGTTTGAACTGAGATCTGAGGCCCAGCACCAAGCTGAGGATTACAAGCGGCTGATGGATATCAAAAACAAACTGGAGCAGGAGATTGCCACTTACCGGCGCCTTCTGGAAGGGTAAGAGCTGTTAAGAAAGGTAGGCATGATATGTATGGCTGGCCTGCCTGGTAACCAATCCTCTTTTTTCCTCAAATGTCAGAAACAAGTATGTTTTATTATTATTTATTATTTATGGTATTTGTACCCTGTAGCTTCTCACCCTCGCAGGGGGAGTCAGCATGGCTTACATTTGCAGCACTACAGGCTGCACCACCACAATACAATATAAAAATACACCATATAATCAACATCATTAAAAAGCATTAAAAGCATTAAAACATTACATTAAAAACCACAATAATTAATTAAAGCCATCAAGTGGAACACATTGTCAGTATGGATTATTTTGCAAAAGGGAGGTGGGTAAGGACAGTGAGTTTGGCTAAGAGCATCCAGGTGAGTATGGTTGAGGTTGGATTTGGACCATGAGCCTCTTGAAATGCTTCTTCATGGAATGTAGACCATTGAAGAACAGATATCTAAGGGCATAGGAGACTTATTATCATCTCTCTGAATGGGAGCTCAGATCCCATGCTTGAATCATCCCGAATAGATTACTGCAACACACTCTACATGGGGCAGCCTTTGAAGACAGTTCGGAAATTACAACTAGTCCAACAAGCGGCAGTCAGATTACTAACTGCAGTTACATACAGGGAGCATACCACCCCCCTGTTGTGCCAGCTCCACTGGCTGCCTGTCCAATTCCGAACTCAATTCAAAGTGCTGGCTTTGACCTTTAAAGCTCTATACAATTCTGGCCCAGCTTACTTGTCCGAACGCATCTGCCGCTATGTCCCACCTTGTAATTTAAGATCATCCGGGGAGGTCCTGCTTTCGCTCCCACCAACTTCTCAAACACGGTTGGTGGGGACGAGAGATAGGGCCTTCTCGGTGGTGGCTCCCTATCTGTGGAATGCGCTTCCGAGTGACATACGATCAACCCCATCCCTCCTGCAATTTAGGAAAAAGGTAAAGACGTGGCAGTGGGACCAGGCATTTGCACATTAGCATAACGCAGCACTGTGGAGTGGAACTGAAATGGCAAGTTGATGGCGATGGCTCAATACTTGTGCCTTGGACAAAACATAGTTTTAACTGGAATGTATATATATTATGTGTTAATGTTAATGGTTTTATGCTTAATGTTTATGTTTTTATTGTATTTATTGTACTGGCATCGAATTATTGCTTTTTGTTATGCCGCTCTGAGTCCCCCTTCGGGGGTAGAGAAGAGCGGGGTAAAATGATATAAATAAAAAATAAAATACATAAAATCATTTGGAACTGTCTGTTTGGTGAATAAAACCCAGTTGCCCCATGTATTAAAGCATTCTGCTTACATTCAATGAAAAGACTGGGGGGCACACACACACATAGAAAAAGAGTTTTATATTTGTTATGTGGATACAATGTTAGACTGATATGTAGGAGGATCCAGAAGAACAAATATCCTTTCTGTTTGAAATTTGTGGGAGCCTGATGTTTAGCCTGTGGCCATCATGTTGCCCATATCTGGGAGTACTGTCCTCCCCAAGCCCCACTCTTGGATGCATACTTATAATAATAAGTAATTTTACCTAATCAGTTTACTAAATTGAACTTGTGTTCATTTGCTCCTTTAGGTTGGACACCGAACCACCATCTCCACCAGGTAAGCTACAGCATTTGAAAAATTACTTTAAAGACATATTATTATGAGGGCATCCCAAACTGCACAGTGCTCTGGATCCCATTGCTCAGCTTTATTTGGCTTGAACATGTCCTTATATTTATTCTTCTAAAGCAGTGGTTCTCAAGCTGTAGATTCCCACATGTTTTGGCCTTCAACTCCTAGAAACCCTAACAGCTGGTAAACTGGCTGGGATTTCTGGGAGTTGTAGGCCAAAACACCTGGGGATCCACAGGTTGAAAGCCACTGTTCTAAACAGTCACAAGATATTTTTAAGAACACCTCCCATGTGACTAATTCCTTCTTAACATCTTGTTTCTTCAAAATTGGCTTCTCAGACTCAGCACCTTATATTACTCCTTTTTCACAGGGCACACCACAAGTCGCCGGGTGAAGACTCTCATTGAAGAACTGGTTGATGGCCAGGTAGTGTCCTCCCGCGTGGAGGAGGTGGAGCAACCACTCTAAATGATGTTGATATGGCATCCAAATGAGTGGCAGAGCAATCGTGGTGATGATGGTGGTGATGATGGTGGTGCTGGTGGAGGTGGTGGAGGGGACTCAGTTCTGCATAGTTTATTGCTAGTGAGTTGATTCCACTGCTATAGGCAACAGTCTGCAAATAAAATGAAATCTTTTCCATTGGGTTGATTCCACTACTACAGGCATGTGAAAATAAAGCCAAAATTTCTATGTCTTTGAAAGGAGATTTATTTTTGTTTTGTTTTTCTTTTTGAGATCACAGTCCTGTGCTTAGGGGAATTGAAGAAATCAAACACCACATTTTCCCTTCACCCACGCATCCTTTGATCCCCCCATTCCATGCTTTTGCTCTTCATTTAGAAAGGACAATCAAACTGGGAGAGCACATGGCTTTTTCCTCACAGAAGATATTGAGGTTCAGAAGATATTGACTCTTCGTGACCTCATGGACCAGCCTATGTCAGAGCTCCCTGTTGGCCATCACCACCCCAGCTTCTTCAGAGTCAAGCCAGTCACTTCAAGGGTGCCATCCATCCATCTTGCCCTTGGCCAGCCCCTCTTCCTTTTTCCTTCCATTTTCCCCAGCATCATTGTCTTCTCTAAGCTTTACTTTCTTCTCATGATGTGGCCAAAGTACTTCATCTTTACCTCGAATATCCTTCCCTCCAATGAGCAATCGGGCTTTATTTCCTGGAGTATGGACTGGTTGGATCTTCTCGCGGTCCAAGGCACTCTCAGAATTTTCCTCCAACACCACAGTTCAAAAGCATTTATCTTTCTTTGCTCAGCCTTCCTTATGGTCCAGCTCTCACATCCATAGGTTATTGCATGGAATACAATTGCTTTAACTATGCAGATCTTTGTTGCCAGTGTGATGTCTCTACTCTTCACTATTTTATCAAGATTGGCCATTGCTCTCCTCCCAAGAAGTAAACGTCTTCTGATTTCCTGCCTGCAGTCTCTGTCTGCAGTAATATTTGCATCTGGAAATACAAAGTCTGTCACTGCCTCCATGTTTTCTCCCTCTATTTGCCAGTTATCAATCAGTCCGGTTGCCATAATCTTGGTTTTCTTGATGTTTAACTGCAACCCAGCTTTTGCACTTTCTTCTTTCACTTTGATTAGAAGGCTCCTTAGCTCCTTCTCACTTTCAGCCATCAAAGTGGAATCATCTGCATATCTACGGTAGTTAGTGTTTCTTCCAGCAATTTTAATCCCAGCCTTGCATTCGTCAAGCCCCACACATTGCATGATGTGTTCTGCATATGTTGAATAGGTTGGGTGAGAGTATACAACCTTGCCATACGTCTTTCCCAATCCTGAACCAGTCTGTTGTTCCATGGTCAGTTTTTACTGTTGCTACTTGGTCCTTATACAGATTCCTCAGGAGAGAGCCAAGATGATTTAGTATGCCCATACCCCCAAAAACCTGCCACAATTTATTATGATCCCAAGAAGCATATGATGATAAAGTGGGCCAAGGCAGTGGGCCACACAATTAATTTAGCCAAATGGGAAGAAATATGGACAAAAACCCTTAAATATGGTTACGCTACAGGACGGCGAGGCGTTATGCCTGTCGTCTTTGGTAAAGAGCCTGGGGGTCCAATTGGACCCGCTGCTGACAATGGAGGCTCAGGTCTCGGCTGTCAGTAGATCCGCTTTTTTCATCTGCGGCAGGCTAGGCGGCTGGCCCCCTACCTCACCAGGAGCGACCTAGTCACGGTAATCCAGGCCATGCTCATCTCGAGGCTAGACTACTGTAACACCCTTTACATTGTCTTCCTTTGTCGGTCATCCAGAAGCTTAAACTGGTGCAGAATGCTGCAGCGAGACTTGTGGCTGGAGTACCAGCCAGGGCTCACATCACCCCAACCCTGCAGCAGCTGCACTGGTTACCAATTGAGCACCAGATCACCTTCAAAGTGTTGGTTCTGACCTTTAAGGCCTTGTATGGTCTGGGGCCGGTGTACTTGAGGGACCGCCTGCTCCCATATGTTCCCAGAGATCTCGTCGATCTGAGGACCACAACTTCCTACAGATCCCTCCCCTACGGATGATCCATTTATCCTTGACAAGGCAAAGGGCCTTTTCCGTTGTTGCGCCGTGTCTGTGGAACTCCCTGCTGCTTGAAGTCAGAACCATCACTGAATTGCCGGCATTTCGGAAAGCCTGCAAAACAGGCTTTTGATGTCTAGTCATTCCTTGGCTATGGACTATTGTGCAAATTCTGCTTTACTGTTGTGTGGTTATGTTTTAATGTTTTGGTCGATGTATTGTAAACCGTCCTGAGCCATATCGGAAGGACGGTATACAAATCGAAACAATAAATAAATACATAAATGAAAACTGGGTTAAGATCTTTTATATGTGGTATCTTACTCCTGAAAAGCTAGCCAAATACAGCAAGGGAAAGATAAGTAATAAGTGCTGGAAATGTGGGGAGAACACGCAGAGGCGGCCCCAGGGATTCCGCGACCCACGCGGCCGCGTAGAGCGCCATCGCCTGGGGGGCGCCGCGCCCGACTCCGCGCCCCACCGCCGCCACACTGCCCTGCGCCGCCGTCCGCGCGTGCGCAGAAGCACCTACAGGCGCTATAGCGCCTGTAGGCCGCTCTGCGCACGCGCACTCTCTCCAAGTGCGCCTGCGCGCTGGCTCCAGGCAGGCGTGGTGAGGGAGTGCGCGTGCGCAGAAGCATCTACAGGCGCTATAGCGCCTGTAGACGCTCTGCGCACGCCGCACTCCCTCCAAGTGCGCCTGCGCGCTGGCTCCAAAGCGGCAGGCGCGTGGGAGGGAGTGCGCGTGCGCAGAAGCATCTACAGGCGCTATAGCGCCTGTAGACGCTCCTGCGCATGCGCACTCCCTCCCAAGCGGCAGGCGCGGCAGGAGTGCGCGTGCGCAGAAGCATCTACAGGCGCTATAGCGCCTGTAGGTGCTCCCCTGCGCTGCGCGGACGGCGGCGCAGCAACGCATGCGGCGCTGGCTCCAAAGCGGCCGGCGCTTTGGGAGCGAGTGCGCGTGCGTTGCCCTGCGCCGCCGCCGGAAAGGGAAAGGCGGGCGGCCCGGCGGCGCGCGAGGGTGGCGCGGGGGGAGCGCGGCAGCGGCGGTGAGTGGCGGCGGTGAGTGGCGGCGGCGGGGGCGACAAATTTTTAACACCCCCCAAATTAGGTCGGGCCGCCCCTGAGAACACGGGCACTTTTATACAAATGTAGTGGGAGTGTAAGATTATTTTAAAAATTGGTTTGAAATGTATAAAAAGATAAAAGAAATTCTCCAACTAAATTTTGATTTCAGACCTGAATATTTCCTATTGGGAATCTTAGTCTTCCAAATAGATAAAAATAGTGACAATATCTTCTTCTACCTTGTTACAACAGCAAGAATAAGCATAGCCCGCTTATGGAAATCAAAAGAAACGGCAACAATGAACGGATGGATAGAAAAAGCCTTAGATATCATGAATATGGATTTATTAACTCAAAACATTGCCAAAAAACAGATTAACTTCAAACAAAACAAATTGGAACAACTTCATCAATTTCTTTTAAAAAACCCAGCAACTACAAATATTCATAAAAATGGAATAAAGAAACCCGTAGGGTCAACTAGAAATTATATGCTTAGGGATATATATAAATCGAATATCAAATATTATCACATTAAGCGATCTGAAGGTTAAAGGAAATATATATACATACATATATGTATGTGTGTGTGTGTTTATATATTTTTGTACCCTGATTTATCACTATTTTATCACATCGTGTTTCCCCCCATCTTCTTTCTATTTCTCCCCTTTGCTCCCTTCTTTCTCTCTCTTTACATTTTCTTCTTCTTTTCACCCCTCGTTATCCCCCTCATTTTTCTGTCATCTTTTGTTTTTCTCTTTTTGTTTCCTACTTTCCTTCAGAATTATATTCACCCATTTTCACTGTACAAGAAAGGGAGACATTTCTGTTCTTCAAACCCTGGAAAGCTTTGTGAAGGTGTCTCCTTATCCCCACCTATGTCATTATATATGAGGATGTCCCACCTGTTCCACGGTAGAGATTTCAGCTAGGACTGCAGATAAGGAGGTCCATGCCTGGCGAGTTTTTGCTTAATCAGACAAGCCTTGATTCAGAACAAGCACTCCAGGTTGAAGGCTACAGGTTTATTACCATTTGGTTATAAACCAGAAGATCACTGTGTTCAGAGGGTCATAATCTCCTGGAAGTCCCAGGGGTGAAGTCTTACAGGTTGGCCAGCACCCGACAGAGAGCGTTTTCGATAGCTGCACCGACCTTGTGGAACTCTCTGCCTGCCGAGGCGGGGGCCCAGCACGACCTGATGGCTTTTCGCAGGGCCTGCAAAACCTGGCTGTTCCGGCAGGCGTTTGGCGAATGACTGGCATTTTTACGGCAAACTTTGCCACCACATTGCGCCACCTTGTATCGATGACTGGTTTTAACTGCTTATTGTGATGTCTTTGACATTTTAATTGTTTTTTTTGGAATGTTTTTATGATATTTTATAATGTTTTAGAATGCTAAGTGTAATCTGTGTAATTCTGCTGTGTTGGAAACCGCCACGAGCCTTGGGGAGAGGCGGTCTAGCAAATTTGAATAATAAATAAATAATAAATGGCATGCAAGAACAAGCAATATGCTTCAAATACTACAAGCACAAATTCAGAGAAAAAGACATGGCATTTCATGCAGTTCTGACAGCTGTTCAGACTTCCTGTTCCCTCTCCTGATTGGCTGAAAAGAGACTGGCTAGGATCTGCGTCAGGATTGCCTGGGCTTTGCCCTAACGTCATAGCCTGCATGAGGAGATTACTGTGGTGGAAAGAAAGACATCTGGTGGTTGGACAGTTTGATGGTCCAATCCATTGCAGAGATGCCAATGGGAAGATGTGAACCTGGAGGAAGCGGTGACATGGGTATGCAGATGAATCTTTGATTAACTCAAGTGCCCAGTTCTGTGTGAGACAAAGGGTGCAAGACTCAAAAAATGAATTTATTTACTTATTTATTTGCTTTATTTATATTCCGCTCTTCTCACCCTGAAGGGGACTCAGAGCGGATTACAGGTACACATACTTAGCAGACAATCCCTGCTGTTTCCACATACACATATATAGACGAACAGAGGCAAACTATGGCCACCAGGAGGAGCTGACGCGCTCCTCATCTCTCAGCGTTCCCAGCGTCCCTTGTTGTTCCTTCCGCATTCCTCAGCGTTCCTGGAGTTCTTTAATGGCCTCATAATTCAGTCAAAATTTGCCTCCCCACTTAATGTGGTACCTTTATCTCCTACTTGACAGATGCGGGCTGCAAAGGTCGACAGCAGGCTACACTTAAAGGTTGAGCACCCACCTCGACCCGGGCAGGCCTCAAACTCATGACCTACTGGTCAGAGAGATCTTTTGCAGCTGACACTTAGCCAGCTGCGCCACATTCCCGGTGCAAGGGTTTTTTTGTGTAGGGATCGACTTGAGAAACTGCAAGTCGCTTCTGGTGTGAGAAAATTGGCTGTCTGCAATGATGTTGCCCAGGGGACTCCTGGATGTTTTACCATCCTGTGGGAGGAGTCTCTCAAGTCTCCACATAAGAAGCTGGAGCTAACAATACAAGGGAGCTCACCCTGCTCCTTGGATTTGAACCGCAAACCTTTCGGTCAGTAGTCCTTTTGGCACAAGGTAGCTCCTCCAAGTTACATTTTGATACATTTAATACATTTAAGAATTGATACAATATTCAAATGTTACGAGTTACACGTAAAATATTACATTGATACATTTACTAAAGGGTTAGATTTGATAGAGTTTTAGGGTACAGCTGCTGCTAAGTTCATCCTGGAGTCTCTCGCGTTTTTGACATTGTGCAACTTTGGAGCAGCAGAAAAGGTTTTAAAAAGAAAGAGAAAGTCCTATCTTTTGCTTGAAGTCAAATGTCCACAAACCTTTGGCAAGGGGGGGGGGGGGGTGCTGTGGTTCAACCCCACTACTACCACAACATCAAATGTGGAGACCTTCTAGATGCCTTTGAGGTTCTTCTGTGAAACCGCACACATCCAGTCTCCCCATTGGACACCACCATGCTTGAATATTGTTCACATTATAGCCACTATGTGTCTTCACGCAGGCGGATACTTGTGGCATATCCAAGGATCAGACATGTGAATAATATTGCTTTTCTATAACCTGTGTGGTCTTCTAGTCATAAGCTCTTTATGCCACGAGGTGGCGGCAGAAGCTACATTAATGAACCCATCAACATAGGAAATATTACAGTTATCACAGTTATCACAGCCTATTTAGTTTATTGCTAGCAACATCCCTGCAACTTTTTTGTACTCTTTTAGTTAACTCAAAATTATATATATATAAATCTGAAAGTAGATATGTGCTCATAAAACAAAATATAATACACCGGGAATGTGGCGCAGCTGGCTAAGTGTCAGCTGCATAAGATCTCTCTGACGTCATGAGTTCGAGACCTGCCCGGATCGAGGTGGGTGCTTGACCTTTAAGTGTAACCTGCTGTCAACCTTTGCAGCCCGAAAGACAGTTGCATCTGTCAAGTAGGAGATTAAGGTACCACATTAAGTGGGGAGGCAAATTTTGACTGAATTATGAGGCCATTAAAGAACTCCAGGAACGCTGAGGAATGCGGAAGGAACAAGAAGGGACGCTGGGAACGCTGAGAGATGAGTGCGTCAGCTCCCCCTGGTGGCCAGAGTTTGCCTCTGTTAGTCTATATGTGTGTATGTGGAAACAGCAGGGATTGTCTGCTAAGTAAGTATGTGTACCTATAATCCGCTCTGAGTCCCCTTCGGGGTGAGAAGAGAGGAATATAAATAAAGTAAATAAATAACTTCCTCACCCTAACAGGCTAACAGATCTGCTTGCAGCAATAAACAAAATTGGAGGCCTGGTGGCACAATGGGTTAAACCCTTGTACCTGCAGGACTGAAGTCCAGCAGGTCACAGGTTCAAATCCAGGGAAAGCATGGATAAGCTCCCTCTGTCAGCTCCTGCTTCCCATGCAGGGACATGAGAGAAGCCTCCCACAAGGATGGTAAAAACATCAAAACATCTGGGCATCCCCTGGGTAACATCCTTGCAGACGGCCAATTCTCTCAAGCCAGAAGTGACTTGCAGTTTCTCAAGTGACTCCTGACATGAAAAAATTTGATAACACAACCTAATTGGGTGGGGGCGAGAATGACTGACCACTTTATTGCCATTTGTTCCAATGTTCATCAATGGCTGGTGTTACATCAAGAAAGGAAGGAAGGAAGGAAGGAAGGAAGGAAGGAAGGAAGGAAGGAAGGAAGGAAGGAAGGAAGGAAAGAAAGAAGAGGGAAGGGAAAGAGGAAATTAAAGAGGAGGGAAGGAAGTTTTGTTATGGTTAGAAATCCACATGCTCTTCGTTGTATGGTCACAAGGGGACACTGCAGCCTGCATGTTAGAGGGAAGATGAAAAGAAGATGTAAAGCCATAAGAAAAGAAGGTTGTACCACAGACAGTTCACCAGTTGGGGATGCAATAAGACAAGAAATTTTACATGTACTAAAACACAACAGACACAATTCAAGTAAGTGAATTAACTCGGAGTCCAATTCAAAAAAAGTCTGATTTCTTTCCAAATCTGCTAGATCTCCCCTCCGTTACACACTTCTCTAAGGATTCTGCCTTAGTTTTCCTCACATTGTAAATCCAATTAACATTTAAAAATACAAAAAAACAAACAAACAAGCAATGAGAATTTTTTTAAAAAAAGAAATGCATTTAATAAAGAACTAAATCTGAAGCAGTAATGGTACAACTGAAGACACATGCTATACTTGTTTGAGGAAAATCCCAGTCCAACATTCTCACCCCCTCCCATAGAAGACCAAAGGCAAGTATGTGACTGTAAGCATAGAAAGGCGACAGGACAGTATGTAATGTATGCAAGTGGCTGTAGATTTCAAGATCTCCAGATCAAAGGTACCAGCAAGTCTTTGAAAGGTCATTGCTCAAGAGTTGGTACAGTTTGTTTTCAGCTGCCGTAGAGGTTGAGACCAGTTTAGTGGTTTTAAGTTACATGAGGGTAGATTCCAATTGAAGATGAGAAAGAAATCCTTGATGAACCAGTTGCCTAGAGATGATGGATCCCCTTTTCTGGGTGTTTTCCAAAAAAGAGTAGACAGCTACCTGTTGGGGATGGACTCCATGTTCCTCGAGCCTCCTTCCAACTTGATGATTCTATGATACTAAGAATGTGTGCTATCTACTACGGATGCTATATTGTTCACTTCTGCATGGGAGTAAGCCCCGTTGAGAGCCACTGTTATGTAGTGGTTTACATGTTGGACTTGGAGACTTTCTGCTGTGCTTTCTGCAACCAAACTTGCCTATCTCAGATTGGCCTTTTTAGACATCAATGTGCTTGTAGAAAGCATGGGATGAGTCCTTCCTAAGAATCTTTGTTTGCGAAGTAATGCAGAGAGAGACATGTTGGACTAGGACTCCAAGGCTCAGGGTCCAAATCCCTGCTCAGTCATGGAAACCTAGTGCGTGACCTTCAGCTAGTCACTCTTTTGACCTCAGAGGAAGACAAATGCTAACCTCTTCTGAATAAATCATTCCATAAATCAGACACAGTTTGAATGTACACAACAGCAACAGTGACAACTCTTAAGCACAATCGCACTTAATTAGTATGGTCTGATTAATTCTTTTGAGCCAGGGAGACTTGGATATAAGAGACAAAAGGATACAAAAAGAGAACTTCCGACCCAAAATCCAGAAGTTTATTGCAGATTTAGAATAGGTATAGTGGTGGAGTATTTTAATGACATGTTTGAGGCCAACAACTGTTTTGAAACAGGATGTCTGGAACTCCCAATAATAGAAAACATACTGTATTTTCTTCAGGATATATACTCTATTTTCTCCAGGGTATCCCATACTATCTTACAGACATATGCACCCACATTGTGCTGCACTTCCATCTGGAACAGAATTTGATTTAGTTGGCACTATTATCACTTCATATATATGGGATTATCAACACTGTAAATATTTTTTTTACTGTGGACTTTATCAAAGTGTAGGAAAAAGAAAGGAGTGGCTGAAACCAACACATATAAATCCCATTTGAAGTTTGCAAAAAGGCATGAGGGAGCCACAGTTGAATATGTGGAGAAATGTTTTTTGATCTGATGAGACCCAAATTGGACTTTGTGACCTTCCTTCAAAATGCTATGACTAGCACAAAGGCCTCATTTACACTGCCATATAATGCCATTCAAAACTGCATTATATGGAAGTGTAGATGGGACTAAATTATAGAGTGGTCATCATCCTGTGAATATCATCCCCATGGCTGAACTACATTCTATGTGCCTAAACTGATTATATAATGCAGGCTCAAGCTGCATTATATGGCAGTGTAGATAGAGCCAAAGTCTAGAGTCCTCATTACTCTGAAAAGACCCTCCTTGAAGTGAAGCATGATGGTGGCAATATGGTGTTATGATGATGCTTTCCCTCAGTGAGGATTGGGAACCTGATCTGGATTGTGGACAGATTGATAGAGCTAAATACTGGACAATTTTGTGGCAGAGAAGTTCACCAAGCATAAAACATAAATAACACTGAAGTGCTCTTGAAGCAAGAACCTGAATGTTTTAGAATGGCCCATCAAATCCCAGACCAGGCCCGGATTTACACCTTCGGCCACACTTTGGAATTACGCCCCCTTTAAGCCAACCTCTATGCTCTCCCCCCCCCCACTCAGACCCACACTTGGCTGGCTTTCACCATGGTGCCTCCAGAGCAGAAGAGAAAGGTGAGTAGGAACCATCCTGCCATCTCCAAGGTCCCCATTCCCACCGGCTGGAAAGTTCCGCTGTGCTCTGAAGGTCTCCTCAGGAGGCTTGGAGAGAGCGCAGCAGGTGCAAACTCGCTCCAAAGGCACACACGAGAGAGAGAGAGAGAGAGAGAGAGAGAGAGAGAGAGAGAGAGAGAGAGAGAGAGAGAGAGAGAGAGAGAGAGATGTCCACTTGGCGTGCGTTCCCGCAGAGCAAGGGAGGATTCAGGTTGGGGTTTGTGCGACTTTTGTTTGGCTGCTGCCGAAGGCAGGAGAGCCAGACCCTGGCCTTGATCCTTCTCTCCCTCCCGCGGCTTCCTTTGGCCAAGCAGCCTGCCCCGGTTTGGTCCGAGAGCGCAGGAGCGATCCTGGGTTGATGTGGTCTCGTGCTGGGGACCTGGGAGAGGTCCACCCAAGCAACGCCCTTTATCTCCCCCCTCCCTACCTCCCTTCCTCCTAGTTGCCTCCTTCTCCCCTCCCTCCCACCGCCCTCTCCTGGACTCTGCCGCTCGGCTCTGGCTGCAGGAATTTACAGTCTGCCACCGGGGGAGCCGGGTGAGTCGCCATGGAGACTGCTTCCCCGGGAGCCAGGAGATCAGGCCATCCAGAGACCCACGGGCAAATCAATGGATCAATGTGAGGGCCCCGCCGCAGCCCAGAGAGCCAGAGGAGACGGAGCAGAGACTTTGCCGGGAGAAGGAGCGAGGAGGGGCATGAGAAAGGGGGAAAGAGGGGCATGGACTAGTTTTTTTGGTCCGTGATCTGCGCCCCCCTCAGCTTGCGCCCCTAGGCCATGGCCTAGGTTGGCCTTATGGGTAATCCGGCTATGTCCCAGACCTTAACCCAAAGAGAATCTGTGCAAGATTTGAAATTGCTGTTGACTACCTCTCCCTATCCAACAAAACTTGAGAAACTTTGCCAATAAAAATGGAAAAAGTAGCATCCTGACGTGCAAATGTTATAGAGACTTCTCAAGAAATACTTTTACAAGATATTGATCTAGGAGGAGTGTGACTATGTATGTCACCAACATGTGCCACCTTGTTCCAGAATAAAAATATTTTGTACCTTCTTATGCATATACTACTGTATCTTATGCTCATGGAGGCAGGAGCGTACTAAGGTAATTTAAAATGGTAAGCAAACATTATTTTGGCGCCCCCTTTGCTCTCCGGCCTCATGAAGGTTGCACATGCGCACCAGGGTGCATGAGCAGAGGCAGCTAGTTCCGTGCATGTGCATTCACAGAACCAGATGGCTTCGCGCATGCGTGCATGGCGCATACGCGCACTCTCTTTGAGGCCGGAGACTCAGGAGGAGGGTTTTGCAGCCGAGGCGGAGCCTCCCACCTTCGGCTGCAAAACATTTCCCCTTTTCGGCCTCATGGAGTGTGATTCGCAACTTCGACCACCTGGAGTCATGCCACAGCAATGATGCATGCGCGGAACCTGGCGCCCAGATGCGCCCCTGACCACGTGGCACCCTAAGCGGCTGCTTACTTTGCATACCATTAAATCCGCCCCTGTCCACAGGTTAAGAACCACTGCTCCAACAGGATACATTCTTCTGCAAAGCATTGCTTGCACAGTGATAAGGCAAGATTTGGAGGCAGACGTTAAAAGGAAAAGTTTGATGACTATTGTTGCTAAACACATGGGGAAGTCTAATTCTTTGCATATCAGAAAAAATTAGAAAGGGTTTATGCTTTGGATGCAAGATTTAATCAACAGCATCTGAGTCAGAAACCTGGCATCAAAGCTAATGCAGTAAAGAAATGAAGCAGTTGCGAAGCGAGCCCTAGCCCGGTTTGGCAAGCTTTTTTTTGGCAGTCTGCAGGTGCCAGGGAAAGTAGCTCCAATTGCTTCAGAGAAAATTGACTACTTACAACCCATGAACAGAATGGAACCATTAACCGTTGTGGAGCAACATTTGTTATTTCAACTGCCACCCTCTTTCAAACACGATTATTTGCGTGATGGTTCCTTTTCATCCTGCTAGAGTGTACTGTGTCCAAGGAAATGCTTAGAAAAGTGACTTTTTGGAATACAACTCTGAGAATTCCCTATGTTGTAGAAAAAAGTCACTTTTTCAAACTATGCAATACATCCTTAATGAGAGCCATGGAGTTGCTGCACACATTTGGAAATGAATGCATTACTTATAACTCTTCTAATCCAGTACCACTTCAGACCAAACATACATGTAATAGGGAGGCTGTTGCACATTTGAAATAATTTTGGACATAAAAACTGTGCCCATTAAAGAGTAGGCAGCATTGGAATTCTTCTTGCTTATAACGCTAGCTTTCCACTGATAGGGAGTCTATTCAGGTGAGAATGGAAGAAGCTGCATATTTACATAAAATTTGAATTTAACACATTTTAACAATAGGTTTACATACAAAAACTGAAACCCCAAATAAATACACAGTGATCTGTTTTATGTAAGCACAGAATAAGGAAAGCAGACCTGGACAAAGGTTAATAGCTGCAATGCACTGAACCTTAGTAGCCAATTATTTATTAATTCTTGTTGAAGTGAGCCAGCATGGTGCAGTGATTTGGGTGTTCGACTCAAATACCAGGTGCTGTTTTCATAGGAAGGAATTGGCGAAACTACCTTTGAGTATTGTTGCCGAAGAAAAACCTATGAAATTAATGGGGTCACCATAAGTGGTCAGGTGACTTGAAGGCACGTATACGCATTGGCTGTTGGGAATCACCCTGTGTTTGTGTTTCAGGATCATGATGCTTCTGATGTGGGAAATGATGAGGGAAGTGATGGTGCCGAGGCTGAGGTGCAAGATTGAGATGGTTTGGTCAATGATTTTCATGTAGACAATGACAGAGAGGCCCCAGTGCAAAGAGCAGTTTCTCGTGAGATTATTCCTGCTGGGCAGAGACATGATGGTTTACTCCCTCTCTCTGTGAGCTCTCAAGATTTGGCTCTGGACAACAATCTGACACTGGGGAATTTTAATGAGTAGCCAGATAAGGAGTTGAAAAATAGGCAACTGGAGTTTAGCCAGGATCGGCAGTAAACTCAAGGTTTACGTTGCTCTGAAAGACTTCGTCAGATAAGAGCCAAGAGTGAGGGAAAACAAAACCAGTTTCTGGGTTTTGTGATATAAGGTTTGCTTGAAGGAAAAACCTGTTAGATCAGGCATAATTTGGAAATCAAGTTCATGTACCATGGAAATCCTGTTTGAGGGGTCTTGTTCCTGTGGATATTTTTAGCCTTTTGGTGTTGACCAGCATCACCTGGATTGTCTTTGTATCCTGTTGATTCCTGTCTGGATTAATACTGCTTTGGAATGCTTTTATATTTTTTGTGGACATTGCTTTGTGTTACTGCATTTTTACTGACTTAATACTTTGGAACTTTCTTACTTTCTTACAAGCATCTATTTCTACTGGCTATTTTAATAAGCTTCAATAAAAAGGATTGGATTTTTCACTCAAGGCATGGTGTGTTTTAAGTCAAAGGGCTTTTCCTGTCCCGGAGTGCAACATTGGCGCATTGCCTTTATCTCCCCCAACAAGTAGAGGGAATTGCTTGTTAGATGGATGCATGGCAAGCAATACCTGCAGAGATCCCTTCTTCTACACAGCCATTAAAGGTATAGGAACTGTCTCTAGATGTTACTCTGGCAACCCTAGAAATGTATTGTTGAAGGCTTTCATGGCCGGAATCACTGGGTTGTTGTGAGTTTTCCAGGCTGAGGTCTCACAACCTCTGAGGATGCCTGCCATAGATGCAGGCGAAACGTCAGGAGAGAATGCTTCTGGAACATGGCCATACAGCCCAGAAAACTCACAACCACCTTGGAAATAATACGTGTTGGCACTCAATAGTGTTTGAGTGAATGGAACATGAGTAATTAAAATGGTCTATTGGTAGATAGATAGATACGAGTAGATAGATAGTTTATTTAATGCTTAGACCACAGGTCTTTCATATTTAGGACAGACAAATACATACATAAAAAACAGATTATATAAATCACTAGCTGAACCCGGCACGCGTTGCTGTGCCCTATTTAGGAGATGTGAGGAAGTGTGGGTATGTAAGGGTGGGAAATGATGTGACAATGTGTTTTGTGTGTGTATATATGTGTATGTGTGTGTAGGTATGTGTATGTTTGTGTGTCTGTGTCTGTGTTTGTGTGTATGTGTATGTGTATGTATGTATGTGTGTGTTTGTGTATGTATGTGTGTCTGTGGATGTTTGTGTGTGTATGTATGTGTATGCATGTGTATGTATATGTGTATGTATGTGTGTGTATGTATGTGTCTGTGTGTCTGTGTATGTATATGTGATTGTGTGTGTCTGTGTTTGTGTATGTGTATGTATATTTGTGTGTATTTATGGGTATGTATTTGTGTGTGTTTGTGTATTGATGTGTGTGTGTATGTTTGTGTGTGTGTGTCTGTGTATATTTGTGTGTGTATGTGTGTGTGTGTGTGTATGTATATGTGTTTGTGTATGTATGTGTATGTATTTGTGTGTGTATGTGTATGGATGTGTGTGTATGTTTGTGTGTGTGTGTGTGTGTGTATGTGTCTGTGTCTGTACGCTTCCGTTCCCTCTCCCCCTGTCTGTCTGGTTTCCCCCCTTCTCTCTCCCCCCCACCTCTCTTTCTCTGTCACACTCTCCCCTCTCTCTCCCCCCTCTCTCTCTGTCTGATTCCCCCCTTCTCTCCCCCCCGCTCTTTCTCTTCCAGTAAGGGGCAGGCCACGTAGGATGCTGAAGCCAGGGGGGAGGCAGGCGGGGGAGCGATTACCCTCCGCCCTGTTCAGGTTCTAGGCCGCTGAAGCAAGGTAAGCTCGGGAGGTTACCTTCTTTCAGGTGTGGCCGCTGGAACCGCTGGGGACACGGCGGAGGGCGGATCGGCGATCTCCGGGTCTGCCTCCCGCCCTGGCGCGCATGTCCAGCGTCCTACGCGTCCCGCCCCTTTTTGGCTGTGCTGGGTGGCGTCAGGGCCCTTTTGGGAAGTCCCGCCTTTCGGACTACACTTCCCAGAAGGCCCCGCATGGCCACTTCCGGTGTATGCGGAGGTTTCTGGGAAGTGTAGTGCGGCATCCTAGAGCTGTTCTGGGACCGGGGTCGTGCGGGCACGGGCGAGGATGGCGAGGAGGCGGTTAGGGCGCTGGTGGTGTGGCTGTGAAGGTTCAGGGTGAGTGGGGAGAGAGGGTGACGGGATGGGTTGGTGGGTGGGGGGTTCGGAGTGCGCCTGCGCGATTGCTCTCCCTCTCTTCAGCGCTCGCGGCCAGCGCAGAACGGGAGGCAATGGGCGGTTTTGGGGGGCTGTTTTTGGGGGGGGTTGCAAGGTAGGGAGGTGGGTTTTTTGGGGCTATGTTTGTACCTCGTGGTCTGGGGGAATGAGTGTCATTGGATTTGTGTTTATGGGGGTTATAGTTTGGCCGTGCATAACGGCCATCGCACGACCACTCTCTTTATATATATATAGATTAGAATAACTAAAATGCTACATAAATCGATGGTGAGATGCATCCTTAAAATACTGCATAAAATACTGTATGAATTGGTACTTCCATAGGTAAAAACCAAGTAGAATTCAGTATTATTAATTATTAATGTTATTATTAAGTATTATTAATTTAAAATATTATTATTAAGTATTATTAATTAAAAATTGTCTATTGGCACCACTGCTGCTAATATTAGATATGATTCCCAGCAGTGGTGTAAAGATCCCAGAGAAACATGTAGATCGATTAAATATTAGGTATATATGTTGAATATATATGTTGAATATGATAATGGTTTCCTAAACTCCTTAGTAAAGGCCACCTTCCATTGGAATCTCACTATAGCTCACTATGTGTCATTCTCAAGTAAGCCAAATCAAGTACATTTACAAAAAAGATAGTGTGTGTATGCCTGTGCGAAAGGCAGGAGGGCCTCCTTGGAGGACTTCCAAGGAACTTTACCCTCCATTTCAGGCTTTTAAGAAAGAGGAGGAAGAAGGACAGCAGGAGTCCTTGAAAACACAAGTTCCTCTTCAAAGCTGGGCAGGGTTGCTGTTTGCACACAGCTCACACAACTGGGTGTGTTTGGCAGACTGCCACTATTGAGCCCTGAGGGCGAAAAGCTGTGTGGGTGGGAAGAATATTCTCTCCCTGTCCTTGCCAAGCCTTGCGGAAATCAGCAAAGTACTCAACCAAGGTGGCAGGTTGCAGCAGGCAATCCTTTTGTTTCTGCATCGTCAGGGAAATGCTCAAAGCCAGCAAAGGCAAAAGAGCCTGGAATGAGCACCTTCTGAAAAGACTAAAAGCCCCCTGGAAACTCTGTTATTCTTTGCTAACAAACAAATACTGACCTACAGTGATCTTATGAATGATAGATTTCCATAAGCTGTGGTCATCAACAGCTCAGTTATTTCAAACTCAGACTCATGGTTTTCTTTTGAGTCTATCTATCTGAAATTCAGCCTTCCTCTTTTCATGCGGCCTTCCAATTTAACCAGTATGATCATATTTTACAACACATCATGTCACCTCACGCAATGTTCAAAATATGGTAGCCTCAGTGTTGTTCCTAGTCAGGGCCGGACTAAGGTAATTTAAAATGGTAAGCGAACGTTATTTTGGCGCCCCCTCGCTCTCCAGCCTTGTGGAGGGTGTGTGTGTGCGCTGGAGTGCGCGTGTGTGGAGCCAGCTAGTTTCATGCATGCGCTGTTGCCATGGGGCGGGCCCAGCTGCCCACGGTCAGTGGTTGCCCTATGCGGGGGTGAGGGGGAGGAGTGTTAGGTGGCCGGAGATGGGGCGCCTCCGGCTGCGGGGCGCTCCTCCTTTTCGGCCTCGTGGTGGGGGATGGTTGGCGGCTCTGGGCAGCTGGACTCGCCTTGCGGCGATGGTGTATTCGTGAAATTTCCGCGCATGTGCCATTGCCGCAGGCCGGGCCCGGCTGTCCAGAGCCGCTGATCGCCCTACACGGGGCCGAAAGGGAGGAGCGTTTTGGAGGCAGCTAGAGGCGGAGCGCCTCCGGCTGTGGAACTCTTCTCTTTTTAGGCCTCATGGTGTGGGGCGGTTGGCGGCTCTGGGAGGCTAGGCTCGCCCTGCGGCGATGGCGCATATGTGAAACTTCCATGCATGCGCCATTGCCACGGGGCGGGCTTGGCTGTCTGGAGCAGCTGATCACCCTGCACCACGGGTCCAGGAGGGAGGAGCGTTTTGCAGCCGGGGGGGCTCCACAGTGCTCCTTCTTTTTGGCCTGGTGTGGGACGATGGGGACAACGTAAAATGCTCCCCTGAATATTGGCAAGTGAGTGCAAGATCCGGCTCTCTTCCTAGTGGGACTTAAAACTTGATTTGGTCTTAGATTGATTGGTGATCCATTTGTCCTTTCAGCAGACCATGGCATCGATAGAATTTTTTTATTCTGCTGCTTTTTCCGGACTGTTTATCTAGAAAAGTCAACAAAACTGGACAAATGAGGAGACCACGAGGAACAAAATGGCATGCACTGTTTTTAGAGTACATCAGCTGCCTCAGGTGAATAACAGCAGTCTACTGATTCCACTGTGGATTGTGCAGGCAATTCTCTGTTGGGACTTTCCTGTGCAATGCACCCAGCTATTTATCTAGTTGGCCAGAGTGGGCTCGAAAATGTGAACTGGTTTTTACAAATAGTGCCTCACACTGGCACTCCCAACAGCCCATTTTGATTCTGCAGCAGGACAGTGTATTGCAAGGTATTCTGGAATCACATGTCTGTATGGATACAATGCCATCAGGAATGAAGAGGCCAATGCCGTTATCGTGTGTTATCTCAGACTGAAAAACAGAGAAAGAAAAATGAGATACACCGCAGAATTATAACTCCTTAAGGTGGGCAAAGTTTCCCGAAGATGAAGAATCAAACAGTAGGTTAGATATGATGAGATCCTCTCTATGGTGATGCTTAAGGCTAAATTATGCTGAGAACTGGTACAAATGAGGTCCAGAAAAGAAAAAAAAGACAAGTCCAGGTTATATTTTGACTGCAATCATGCATTTGCTTACCACACTATGAGAAAAAGAAGCAATAGAGCCTAAGGACGTCATCACATGGAGGTCCTTGATGCGAGGGACAGCAGGAGGACCCATAGGGTAGTGGGGCAAATCCGTTGCCCAGTATCCTATATTGCCCGCACCACCTGCTTGCCCATCACACACCAGAAACTGTACCTTTTCGGCATGCTTCCGCCTGCCTCCATGATTTTCAACCTGATCATGGGTAGTCTCCCATGTTTAGATTTTCCCTTCTTAGAACACTTTGATGATGCAACTGGCACAGAATCCCGCTGGAAGTAGATGTGCATCATGTGATGTGGTCTGTCAGGCTCCATGCTGGCTGAGTGGGCAAAGTGTTCTAGGACAGGTAAATTTACTAATGTGATGAGGTCTTGATAATGGTTGTGTCATAAGCTCACTAAGGCAGGAAACTCTTGTGTTGGCTGAACCATTTCAGAATGAGGGAAAAGCTCACTTGCAACCTCCTT
Source organism: Anolis apletophallus (assembly GCA_030556195.1). Lineage (NCBI taxonomy): Eukaryota > Metazoa > Chordata > Lepidosauria > Squamata > Anolidae > Anolis > Anolis apletophallus. The sequence continues at coordinate 108,568,130 of JARBWK010000008.1, read as the reverse complement.
CCTATAAAAATAAGGATATACAGTATGCCCACCCCCTGATATTGAAAGGGAATACATTACTAGTCTTACTATGGAAGTGGAAAACTATTGAAATGAACCATGTGGTCTACGCATATAATAGAACAGGGGTGGGCAATTACCGGCCCTCCAGGTGTTTTGGACTTCAACTCCCAGAAATCCTAGCCAGTTTACCAGCTGTTAGAATTTCTGGGAGTTGAAGTCCAAAACACCTGGAGGGCCGGTAATTGCCCACCCCTGCAATAGAATCATGTTGGAGGACCTAGAAAACGTCCAGAAAGAACATATTTTGGGGCGACGTGGGTAGATGAAACTGCAGATAACCATTATGTGGATGCAGGGGTTGTACTGTAAATCCATGCATGTAGCATGTTCAATGAGAAAGGTTTTAGCCCAGATTTCTTCCTGGTCTGCTGTTTTTCCATGCAGGTCTCATATGCATTCATGCATATCCATGCAAACAGACATGGATATACCACCAGCTCTGTGGCAAAACCAGAGTTGCAATGCAATCCTGCAGTGACCATCTAGCCATCTTCCTCATCAGTGCAGAAGGTCACTTTGCTGAACAAGGGCAACACATTTTAGCTGATGGTAGATTCTCCTCTGAACAGGCCATCTCTAGTTTTAGCTGATGTTTCTGTTTTTGTGACACACACCCAGCTTAGTCACTGATTAATGGGAAGAGCTGGGTTCTCTCGCTCTGTCTCTCGACAGGATTCTGGAGCCCTGCCCAGGGCGTTCCTTTTCTTTCAGGTCTTGCCAAAGTGGTTAGGCAGGTAGAAAGGTATGTTTGTATAACCTGGGCCGCCTGCTCCACCCTACCAGGGAACAGGCAATGCTTTTTCACCATATAAGGAAGCAAAATGAAAGCATGTCTGCTACAGCTGGTATGGTAAATGGCTATCCAGGCTCATACAGTGACCATCTAAGTCAGTGGTTCCCAAACATTTTTAGCCTACCGCCCACTGTCCAGAAAAAAATTAACTCACCGCCCCACTAGAAATTATTTTTTAAATTTTTTTAATAGCAATCAAACAGAAAGATATATGTATTAATACAGTGGTTCTCAACCTTTCTAATGCCATGACCCCTAAATAAGGTTCCTCATGTTGTGGTGACCCCCAACAATATTTTCGTTGCTACTTCATAAATAATTTTGCTACTCTTACGAATTCTAATGCAAATATCTAATATGCAGGTCAAAGCAAAGTGGGCGGGGCCAAAGAAGAGGGCCGCACGACCCCCTTAATGAGGTTCACCGCCCCCCAAATTCCCCTGAGCTTCCCACCGACGCCTTGGATCACCTCACCGCCCACCAGGGGGCAGTACTGCCCACTTTGAGAATCAATGATCTAACTTAATCAGTGTTATAATATGCATGTGTGTGGTGGGCAATAAGTCCTAAGGTCTGGGATAGCTAAATGATTCCCATTGTTAGCTCCAGGTTTGAGAGTGGCCTGACAAGATGGCTCCATGTTTGAGAAGAGCCCCCAGTTGCAAGCTTTCCTGGCACCTGCAACATAGTCTGAGAAAATGTCCACTGTCTAGTTTTACTCAATGCTTCAGAGGAAAGTTGCATTGGGTGCTCTGAAACACTGTGAGAAATTAAAAACAGTGGTGATGGTGGTGAGGCTAGTCTGTTCTTCTGCAACCTCAGTTGGCTTTCCAAAAAACGATGCAAGAAATCATAGAATCATAGAGTTGGAAGAGACCTCATGGGCCATCCAGCCTCTGTTTAAAAGCCTCCAAAGAAGGAGCCTCCACTCTGGGGCAGAGAGTTCCACTGCTGAACAGCTCTCACAGTCAGGAAGTTCTTCCTAATGTTCAGATGGAATGTTCACACCAAGCAGTTATTTTAGAGGGAAAGTTGCTCTTAGGTAACTCACTACTGTCTACACCAGGAATGGCCAACTGTGCCTTATTGGATATTTTTGGCTTGATGATCTAACATAACCAAAGATGAAGTAAAAAATAGAAGTTGCTGTCCAAAAACACCTGGGGGGCCACAGTTGCCCACCCTGATTTATACTAGTCAGCAGCGACTTTCCATGGTTTCAAGTACAGGTCTTTCCCGACTTTACCTGGCAATGCTGGGGAACCTAGGACAAAGGGAGGTACTCTAACTGTGGCCTACCATGGAAAAAGTGGTCAACCAAGTAACCTTGCCATGTCTCTCATTTGAGTTGGTATCCGTTTGGATAGGCATTGGAAAGGCTGCTCATTCATGTCCTAGTCAAAGATGAAGAAGCATAAGAAGGAAGGGTAAGAAGGATCCTTGACATTAGCACACAGCGCACAGACAGGCAGACAAAGCAGACCCTTCAGTCCCCTACTTATTCTTGCTCTGGTCAGTAAGGTAGATCATTATTTTTCTATTTGCCTGAATCTAGAAACCAGTTGCTGGCATGTTCTTTTGACATATAGGAAAGTATCTGCTGGAAAAGGTGAAGGGAAAACACTTTCACATGTCTGATCGTGAGTTTTAGCTCCACAAAGGACAAAGAATAAGGGAGCTCCCATAGATTTGCTGCCAGGTTCTCAGATTCATTATGTGAGTCACACAAAAGCTTTGAAAACGTTTGGCATTGTGGCTCAGCAAAAGGCTTGGCAATAAGGCCGGTGAAGCTAAGCTCAATTTCCCCATAACAAGGGACTCTTGTTAATCATTTACAGCACTTGATAGGGGTTTAGACTAGTTCATTTCCCTTTCAAATCCCATTTTCCAACACACAGTTTCTGGACACCTCTGTTCTTAGGTAGAACAGAATTTAGTTGGATGATATCTCTTAGTACTTCAGATAATTTCCTCATGGGTACTACATTTGTTCTAGTTTTCCTGTGGCTTTTCAAGAAAGGACTGTAAGATCAAATGGGAATTGAGTATTCGGGGGGTTATGCTTGGTGTGCCCCCCCCCCCAGCAAACAGGTTTAAGTAGTGACAGTATGGACGGATTAAGATGTACTAAGATATATCATGCGACTTTTTTCTGTTGGTAGTGGAGTTGAAATTTTATTGCCTGGATTCTACTGCTCTTCACCTCCCAGAGCTCATGTGGCCATAGGAATATTGGGGTGTCTGCTTGGATTGATGTCCCTCCAGACTTCTTTGACAACAAGAACAACATATTGACAAAATGTAGGCCTATAACTCTAACATCATCATTTCCCGTATAATATTTTGCACCTTTGCCAGTGGAGATACAAAAGTTTGTATGATATTTTTCATGCATTTTGGTTGGCCCACTAAAAGCATCACTCTTCTGTGGATTTTGGATGTCATGTTTAAAAGCCCCCCTAACATTTCCAAACCTGTGTTCAAGTGTACTATTTAGAGGTTGCTCATAATCTAAAGTCCTAAACTGTAACTTTCTTAGCTTGTAACTCTAGTTCTGGTCATTGTAATGGGCTTGGCCGACTGACCGGCTGAGCGGGTTGTGGGGCGGGGTTGCCCTCACCGGCATCTTGTGTTGAGATGTATGGCATTTCTCCTTCCCAGAAGCCCCTGGGTTAGCGGGAGGTTCCCGCCACCAATGCCAGCCAACCAATGATGGGGCTGGCCTCGCCCCGCCCCCTCTTGTGGAAGTATCCAGGCTGTTGCCATTGCCTCTGTGGGCTGGAATTGGTGGTTGCCGCTCACCAGTGTAAGCTACTGCCATTGCCCCTGTGGACGGGGTGAAGTTTATAGGCATCACGCAACTGCGATCTGAGCAGTGGACATGGCTACACCTCCCTGAGTTCGGCACGTTGTACCGGGGTGGCTGCCAGTCGCCAGTTCTGGTTGTTGAGGATAGGAATTTAGGTTGGCGGAAAAGAGGGGTGGGATGTAAGGGGGCCTCCTTACCCCTCCCCATTTTTGTGGCGTGTGGCATGGCCCCTGGATCAGGCTGGCTTATGGCCCCTTGGTGGTTAGGGGGATAACGCCCAGGCCCCTGGGGTGCCTAGTTTCCGTGGACAGGCATTGGGCCGCTCGCACCCCAGGCTTGCATACGCCTTTGGACATTCGTGGGGGCTGTACGACCCTGATCCAGGACCCATGCGTGTATGCCAACCCTTTGTTCCTGTTTTCAATAAAGGAGTTGTGGCCATTTTCATCCAACCACTTGTGTCTGTGTTATTGTTCTTGGTGTGAGGTGTGTCACCCTTGCACACACGATTGCCATGGAGTAGAAAGCAAAAGTGCAAAGGTTTGCAGATTGATGTTTTCACCCAAAGACACAGAAATATCTGAAAGCTGGGGCACATAAATAGATGATGAAATGATAATAGTGCCAAACCGCCATTACAGATTCAATGGGATGTCCCACCACTAATGGAGAGGAGTAATTTTGCAATATGCTGGCAACCTTTTTCAAAAAGCAAGGGTCACTGGGTTGCTGTGAGTTTTCTGGGCAGTATGGCCACGTTCCAGAAGCATTCTCTCCTGACATTTCACACACATCTATGGCAGGTATCCGTAGGAGAGAATGCTTCTGGAACATGGCCGTACAGACCAGAGAATTCACAGCAACCCAGTGATTCTGGCCATGAAAGCCTTCAACAACACAAAGGGTCGCTTTTTCTCAATGTTAACCTATCGGGGGACGGGACGGGACGGGGATGGACATGCTGGCAATACCAGGACCAAAGTCAAAGGTTAAAAGTGCTAGAGGCAACTGCAGGTACGCTCACCTGCTCTTTCTTTTTCTGCCCCCTTTTTCTTTGCCTCTTTCTTCCAACCCTGTTAGTAAATTGCTGGGAAGGAAACAGTTCTGAGTGATCTCAGCTGACCCATTCAGAGACTAGAGACCATCCTATGATAGTATTGTCACATAGTTTGGTTTTTGTATCCCTTTTATACTGGCCAGAAAAGCTTTTTTAATTCAAAGTATTCCAAGAATATTAGTGACATGTCAAAATCAGGTGATAAAGTGGTGCAAACTTACACTTGGATAGCCTCTTCCATGTCAACATATTGCTTTCTATTTGGACAGGCAGACCTCAGATGAAAAATAGCAGCTGGCATGCCCAGCTTGGGAACTTGGAAAACAGGATGCTGTGCATATCCTTCAACGTTACACTGCTGAAATCTGGGATGCCTCTGACCAAGCAACATCAGAGTGCGGTCAATAGGGCAAAAGTTATTAATGAAGAAAAACACCTAGCTTAGGAGATGTTGCAGCAGTTCGCTTTTACCTGAGCCTTTTGGGGAGGGAAATATTTCCCCTCTTCTTCTCCCCCTGTTGAGTCAAGTGACAACAAGACACTTTTGCACTTTGAATTCAGTTTGTAGTAATTTACACGTAATTACATTAAGGAAAAAGGGAGAAAGTGGCAGGTATAGAAAAAAAAAACCTAGAATATTTTAGAGGAGGTGGAAAAACAGAACAACAGAGAATTAAGACTTTACCTGCCATGTCAGGACAGTTGGAGAGTAAAGTGGTGAGGCTTATGGCTTATCAATTGGATTCCCATATCTTAGGGTAGTGTTTCCCAACCAGTGTGCCATGAGCAATCTTCAGGAGTGCCGTGGGAAATTGGAACCTCCAATACCTTTTCTTCCCCCTCCTGCCGAACACTTTTTCTTCTCCACTCGGGCTCCCTTCTTCCCAGCCTCACTCTGTTTGCTTTGCCTCGCTTTGCTCTGGGGCAAGTCTGCGCAGTTGCGCCCGCACGGGTCATGTCTTCCTCCCCCCCCCCCCTGAACATGCTCATGCTGCCCCCTTGGATCAAAATGGTGGCAGAAGCGGCAGTGTTTAAGAAAAAGTAAGTGTTCAGCAGGAAGGGGAAGAAAGGGTGTGAAGGAGAAGGGGGAGGAAGAGGTCTCTGTCGAAAGCTGGCATGGGCAAACTTGGACCTTCCAGGTGTTTTGGACTCCAACTCCCACCATTCCTAGCAGCCTCAGGCTCTTTCCCCCCCCCCATGTCATTTAAGTAGGAAAGGGCCCCAGGCTGTTAGGAATGGTGGGAGTTAAAGCTTAAAGCACCCAGAGGGCCGAAGTTTTCCCATGCCCGTTTTAGGGACCTTAAAGTGGCGAGCCTCCTTCCAACATTGTGATTCTGGATAGAAAACAAACAACAACATAAGGGAACCATGGGAACACAATGGTGTTGGCACATTTGTCTCCCATGAACATATATGTTCCAAACTCAGTTCCCAAATAGGTGTTGAAAGCAACCAAACACTCATGAAGCAAGGATGGCCTTTCTGAGAAACCGTCTTGCCCTGGGTGCGGCATCTGGTGGGAAGGAATGCAGAGGCCTCAAAATCCTTTCCCATCCTGTAATTAAGTTTCCTGCAAGTCTCAGCAAGGCTGAACCAAGCCCATCCCTAGCCACGGGTGAAATACAGAGCAAGGTAGTTCAGGTAAACAGAAGAACCATGTATTTCTTATGTAAATCGAACTAATGAGGGGGGAAAGCCATATTCGACTGACCCACGGGTCCATCTGGAAAAGGTGAATACAATAGAACAAATAATTATGGAGGAATTCATTTGTCATTTCAAAATCATGAGTATAGCATATGTCCTGTGTAACTAGTGTTAATGTTTCTGTTTTCCTAACCCTCAGAACAGCTTGAATTTTGTTTCTTCCTGGCTGTACGAAACCCTTTCCAGACTGAAACTATCCACTGATGGGCCAAGAAAAAGTATGCTCCAAGCAACTAGATTACGGCAAAAGGATGCCAGTTTCTGTCCCTCACCAAACCAGTTCACACGGACAACACATTTTTCCTATATCTGAAACCACCTTCTTCTCTTCTTCAAATCCCTCATCATAAATTCTCAGCAAGTTGTAAAGCTTGTTTTCCTATATGCCCTGAAGCATTGCCATCCGAATGCTTCCTTCTGCATTTCTGCTTTCCTTTGACCCCATTTTCAATGCTTTTAGGAGGAAAAGACTACTGACTTTAAGCTTTTGATCTGCTTAAGCAAGATGTCATAACCAAAAGAAATTAGGGACAGTTACATTTCCAAGGCCCCTGACTGTCCATAATATACCTACCATCATTGCTAGCATATTTTTTTAAAGCAGTGCACCATTCAAAAGTAACAAAATAGTTATTTGGGTTTCTTAAAAATTAGCTACAAAGTGCTGTGTGAGTACAAAACACCGGGAATGTGGCGCAGCTGGCTGGGAGTCAGCTGCATAAGATCTCTACTGACCAGAAGGTCATGAGTTCGAGGCCTGCCCGGGTCGGCGTGAGCTCTCGACCAAATTGTGTAGCTTGTTGTCGACCTTTGCAACCCGAAAGACAGTTGCATCTGTCAAGTAGGAAATTTAGGTACCACTTTGTGGGGAGGCTAATGTATCTGATTTACAAGGCCATAAAATCTCCAGGAAGTATGCAAAAGAATGAAGGAATGCGACAGCTCCCCCTGGTGGCCAGAAGCTGGAATGTTAAATTGCCTCTGAGTGTCTGTCTATATATGTTGTATGTCTATGACATTGAATGTTTGCCTGTATATGTGCATTGTGATCCGCCCTGAGTCCCCTGCGGGGTGAGAAGGGTGGAATATAAATGATGTCAATAAATAAATAAATAAATAAATGACCACCACGACCCCCTTACAATATTGTAAAAGTAAAATTACAGCTGCACAAAAATAGAAGTGAAGTTATCACTTACTATATTACAGTTTTTCTAAAAGTCAGCATCTGGAATACATGTGTAATATGAAGGCTGGATAGACACTGCCAAATAATGCAGTTTTAATTGCATTGAATTGCATTATATGGATCTGCACTGGCCATAAAATGCAGTTCATATTGCATTATATGGCAGTGTAGATCCAGTTACAGTTAGTGTGATGAACATGACCTAATTTTGGTTTATCCCAGTTTCTCATTTTCCAATCCCCTTTCCCCCAATCCACTCCATTTCTACTCTTGTTTGCAATTTGCTTTCTAAGGTTCAGATGGAAATTCATGTGGATACCTGCACTAATCCCTACTAATATACACAATTTTGTACACAACTTGCTTGATGTATGCACTTTTTTTGAAAATAACTTTTACCAAAATGGTTTTTACTTTATCACTCACTAGCCGTCCCCTGCCACGCATTGCTGTGGCCCAATCTGTGTATATGTGTTTTGTGTGTGTATATTTCTGTACATGCATATGTATATGTATATGTGTGTGTGGTTTTGTGCACGTGGTGTAATGTATTTTTGGGTGTTTTTTTGAGTTTTTAAGTCTCTTCTGCTGTGTTTTTCAGTGCTTTTATGTGTGATGGTCACTTATTGGCCAGTGGTTTTAGAGTTATGTTAATCCCACAAATGAACACACACACACACACACACACATATATAATATCTTTGATTAATATATGTATTTCTGCACACCACTGACACATGCATTTCTGAATCTTTTCTGTTTCCAGTGAGCTGGATCAGAATGTCTGGAGAAGTTTTAATACCATAAAACAACCATGTTCCAGCTTGCATATTGGCTCAGGAAATTCCTATGTGGCCATTCAAGCATCTTGCTTGTGGAACTCTGAATTAGGAGGTGGAAGGGAGAGGAAAGACTTCTGTGTGTCTAAATGTGACATGGAGCAGCAGAGTTTGCCATTATGCCCATATATACTCAGTCTTTAAGCAGTTGGATGCAAAGTCTTAGAAAATAAATGTAATTCAACAGCATATTTCATCATCATCATCATTGGCGGTCACTTCCAAGTGTAGTGTCTTGGCGGTGGGTCCATAGGTGATTGTGGAGACCTATTCTTGACACATGTTCTTCCACAGTAAGGAAATCCATTTCCAGAAGGAAAGCGCCTTCCACTTGACACATTTCTCCCTTTCGCACTCTATTTGTGCCTCTTTGAATTCCGCAGCACTGTTGGTCACAGCTGATGTCCAGTTAGAGTACTCAAGGGCCTGAGCTTTCCAGTTATCAGTGTCTATGTTACAGTTGTTAAAATTGGCGTTAAGCCCATCTTTAAATCTCTTTTCCTGCCCACCAACCTTCCATTTTCCATTCTGCACTTGGGAGTAGAGGAAGTGCTTTGGGAGACGGTGATTGGGCATTCAGTCAACGTGCATATAAACACAAGGAGTCCAAAATCGTGTATCATCAATTCATTGTATTCTTATGATAATCAATAAATTCAATAGTAATGTAATAGTCTTATATGGATCAATGCAACGGATATTTGTAATCCAATTACGTCAAGTATAATTCTGAATCCAAATTCAAAAACGAAAGGTCCCAGAGTTGAAGTCAATAATTATTCTCAATCGAAAGTAATTCAAAAGTATTGTAATCCACAAAATGAGGTTGAGTTTTCAAACTCTGTTATGGTCGACAGACAAAAGATGTCTTGCCGCTGATCCATTTCACCCCTCTGGGCTCCCTCGGGACCGTGGACGTATCCGTTTTCAATGATAGAGTCCAGTTGCATAAGGTCCGGGATTTCCCTGAAATATTTACATAATATCTATCATATACATCATAGAAATAGATACAGAAATCAGACCCTTATATATAGGACATTCAAACATTCAGTCAACATGGCCAGTCCAATGGAGTTGATGGCGTTGGAGCATCACTTCAGTGCTGGTGGTCTTTGCTTCTTCTAGCATGCTGATGTTTGTCCAACTGTCTTCCCAAAAGATTTGCAGGACTTTTCAGAGGCAATGCTGATGGAGTCGTTCCAAAAGTTGAGTGTGATGTCTGTAGATGGTCCATGTTTTGCAGGCATATAATAGAGTTGAGAGGACAATATATATAAATAAAAATGTCTCCATGGCCCCGGCCCCCTCAATTTCTACTTGAGCCAAGTGCGAATGTTGCAGTTGTCCACCTGGATTACCTTTGAATAGCCTAGCACCTTAAAAGTAGAAGCCAGGCTAGTAAATAATAATAATAATAATATTTATTTATACCCCGCCACCATCTCCCCAATGGGGACTCAGGATGGCTAACATGAGGCCAAGACCTTCTAAAATAAAATACAACACAGTAACATACAAAATACGAAACAAAATACATCAGAAATAATAATAATAATTTTAAAAAATAAAACAATAATAATAAAGCCTGGTTTCTACTAGCCAGCAGGAAACATTCAGTGGGAGGAGTTCCCTAGTCCAGACTGTTTCATGTCTGGAAATCTTCTGTTTTCTGAGGGCCACAGCAACGCGTGGCCAGGTACATCTAGTAGCTTTATAAACAAGTATCCTGGTCTGTCTATGAGTGTCTCGATCCCCAAACACTCTTGCTTCATTCGGAAGAATGCTACACTCACAGAGTTCCGGGTGTGTTGTTTTTCAGTGTCAATTTTGATTTTTGTGGAGAGGTGGCTGCCAAGATAGCAGAAATAATAATAATACACTTTATTTATATTCCGCTCTTCTCACCCCAAAGGGGACTCAGAGAGGATTGCAGATACACATACTTAGCTACAATCCCTGCTGTTTCCACATGCAGAACATATAGACGAACAGAGGCAAGCTCTGGCCACCAGGGGGAGCTGACACACTCCTCATGGCTCAGCGTTTCCAGCGTCCCTTGTTGTTCCTTCCGCATTTCTCAGCGTTCCTGGAGTTCTTTAATGGCCTCATAATTCAGTCAAAATGTTCAATATTTTCTAATGTTACACCATTGAGCTGCATTTCTGGCATTGCAGAGGAATTGGATGGTACCTGCTGAAAGAGCACTTTAAGTTTTCTCAATGTTCAGTGAGAGGCCAAGCTTTCCGTATGCTTCTGCAAAGGCATTTAGAGTGGGCACAATGCTTAGAAAGCATTCATCAGGTATAATCTCTTGCTATTGCTTTAAAATACAAGGATGAGCGCCCAACACCTCCTTTATGAACAAACCTTGTCTGCTTTGTATGGGCTACAAAACAGCAGTTTGGCGCCACCTGTGGGTAGATATTGAAGTTACAACATGTCCAATATTCTGAATCCATACAGTCTCTTATAAACTACAACAGAAAGCAGAGTGAAAGCATGTTCCAAGGAAGTCATTATGAAACACATGGGAAGATGACAAGAGAGATAAACTGCGTGAACTCTGGGAAAGCCTGACTGTTCAGATTAATAAATTTAAGGACAGAGTCCTATTAAATCTCCATGTCAGATATCCCAAGTTATCCCCTGGATCTTTTTCCATACCATACAGATAAAGGAGTGTGAAGAATAGGAGAGAGAGAGAGAAAATACTTTTTGGATTTAAACTTCCAGATCATCTACTGCAGGGGTGCTCACACGTTTTCAGCATACGAGCTACTTATAAAACAACCAAGTCAAAATGATCTACCTACCCATATATTGATAGAAGAAATAAGTGACATTTACGGGAATTTTAGCAAAAATAAGGGACACTTCATAAAATGCATCCAGACAAGAGTTCTTTCTCCCACCCTGACATCATTCCACAGAGATAAACAGGCAGAATGAAAGCAGACAGACCTTTAAGCTGCAAGGCCATTCAATGCTGATCAAAGCTGCTGTGCAGATGAACTCCTCGCAGTTGCAGATCTTAGGCTTTGGCAGAAAATGGCTGCCAAAGCCTCCTTGTTGTTTATTTATTTTTCTTTTATAACCATTGCGTGTGCATCCCCAATATTGGCCTTGATGACCTCTGTGAAAGGCTTCTTGATTCCCTTCCGGAGCTCGTTCTTGCTCTCCCCGGCCTCGAGGACGATGGGCCCGTGGACGGCGTACTCCACGACCTTGACCTGCGGGTTCATGGTCTCCAAGGTGAGGATCTTGGGGCGGCTGGGCGGTGGCTGCTTCTCTTTCTCTTCCACAGCCGCTGCCGAGGCCTGGGCGCTGGCGCTCTTCCACTGTGGCAGGCCCTGGCAGACCCACCTCCCTGCCGGCTCTGGCTTCTCCTTCTTCTCCAACAGGGAAGACACCCACCGGGTCCCCGCATCCTTACCCTGGGACACAGCAGCTGGCAAGCTGCTCCTCCTTTGTGGCTCCAAATGTGCATGTGCGGACCGGGCGCCTGTCCCCTCTTTCCCTCTGCTGTCCTCCTTCTTCTCCCTCCCTCCTCCTCAGGCCATACTGCGATGGCAGCAGAAGGCTCTGAGGATGGAGGCGGGGGAGTTGCATCAGGGGCAACCTGAGGAAGCCTGGAGGAGGATGCACGCCGTGCGTGGGGTCGAAGCGCCCCTCTGAAATCTGGTTGCGATTGACTAGTTCTGGGTCCGCGATCGACTGGTCGATCGCGATCGACGTTGTGAGCAGCCCTGGTCTACTGAGTATGGTGATTCTGGGTAGAGTTGCCAGGTGCATAACATTCCAGGCGATTCAATTTCAAGGCCAAAATCTGAGATTTATGATTGTGCCTTGATGTTGTCACAGGAATGGGATGCAATTATGTATTTAAGCATTATGAAGTATGCATTGACCACAGCTGGAAAGAGTGTATTAGGCCCCTTCCTTTTTTCACCTCAGCCATTTAAGCGGCTGAGGGGGAAAAGGAAAAGGCCTGAGGCAGTTAGGAATGGTGAGAGTTGAAATCCAAAACACCTGGAGGAAAGGCCCAAGTTTTCCAGAGAAGCACTTCTGAAGCATGGCTCCCCACAAAATGCCAATGTGGGGCAGGCAAGCCTATGGGGTCACACCCTGCAGGGTCCGTCAGGGAAGAAGACAGGCAGCGGAAGGTTGCAGGCAATGAGGGCAGCGGGCAGGTCCTGCAGTGACATCGCCGTCTCCATGTCGGGAAAGGTCCCGTCCAGAGGCTCCTCCTCAGCCTTGGCCTCTCCCGCCAACTCCTGGCCTCTTCTTGACACCATTGCTGGTGCCACTCCTTCTTCGTCTTCCTCCCTCTCGCGCTGCCCCCAGAGCCTTGGCTTTTTAACCCTATCCTATCGATGCCGAGGCAGGAAAGGAGGTCGCAGGCTCTTGGGCCGAGTCAATCACGTTGCTCGATGGGCCCTTCAACAAGTGACCCAAATGGAAGGGGCCCGACACCACTTCCTCCTCCTCTCCCTGCCATAACCCCTTCACTAAATCACTATGCTTTAATTATGTTCAATTTGTAACAAGCAAGATGGGATGGAGCCGCTCGCACTTCCCTCGGAGGCAGGGGGCGGGTCCTGCGGGGAGCCTGTCACCTGGCTCATGCCACCGCCCCCTTACAAAGGTTCAGCGCCCCCAAATTCTCCTGAGCCTCCCAGCGCCTCCCCTGGATCTCCCCACCGCCCACCAGGGGGTAGTACCGCCCACTTTGGGAACTACTGCTTTAAAGTAATGCCAATCAAAATGTCTGTCTGTGGACATATGCCAGTCCATTACCCATGGACTGCCAGCTTTTAGGAAATATCCAAGAAAGAACGTTGTAGTCATTAGGCATTGGTTCTTGGCACATTGGGAGGGGAGGGGGGATGCCAGTTCATGACATTTGATAACCAAAGAAGCATTGCTATAGAACAGGGCTGTCCAACTGCTGGCCCTGCAGGTGTTTTGGACTTCAACTCCCAGAAATCCTAGCCAGTTTACCAGCTGTTAGGATTTCTGGGATTTGAAGTCCAAAACACCTGCAGGGCCGGCAGTTGGACAGCCCTGCTATAGAACACTCAGCCCTTATTTTATGTATCTGTTCATTTATTGTACCCGCCCCCCAATCCTCCCAACAGCAAGAATTCTCTTAACAGAATGGTTGTGCTTTCAAGTCCCCTGTCACCATTAAGTTTGTAGGGTTTTCATAGGCATGGAATAATCTGAGATGGTTTTGCCAGTACTTTCCACTGAAATATAGCCTATAGCACCTGGTATTCATTGGCAGTCTCCCATTCAAATACAAACCTGGGCTGACCCTGCTTAAATTACAGGACCAGAAGCGATCTGGTGCTATAATGAAAAGAATAAACTGCAAAGCAGTCAAATGCAATACATGAAAATACACTGAGATTCTATATGGGACATTATATATAGTGTATAAGATCATACCTACCTATACTGTTTCCCAATCTAACACCTTCCAACCCAGCTTAAAAGCCAAGCAGTAGGGTGAAGAAGTTCTGCCTAACCCTGGTCAGCATTGCCTGGCAGGACTTCTCCTAGTTTTCTTTACCAGCTCTGCTTGGAAATAGAACATGCAGAGTTCAATCTTGCGGACTTAAGACCTTTTATGTCGGAAGCACAGCCGCCATTCCTGAGCTACATCCCTCATCGTAAAGAAACAAAATAATTAATAATTTCCACCGAAACTGGTACATAAAGTCAGGGTAGTTTCAACCAGTTGGTCTCAAAGTCTACCAAGAAAATGGACTAAGAGAACGACAACCCTTTTTGTTGTTTTGTGCTTTCGGGTCATTTCTGACATATAGCAATCATATGGTGAAGCTATCATGAAGTTTTCTGGGGTTGAGAGTGTGTGACTAACATACTTAATATCTAAAAATACAGGGACTCCAATAAAGGAAACAGACTGAACAAAAGTATCGGAATATTTAAAACTAAAAAATATAAACCTAGATACCTAGAAAGAAAGTTTGAAAAGCAAGAACGAAGAGAAGAAGAAATAAAGAAGAATGTTTTGAAGATTTAATAACAGAAAAGGAGACACCCAACTGATGATACTCAGGAAGTCAAAAAATCTTATTTACTGTATTTGTTTTTTATTTATTTTATTTATTTATGTATGTGTCTATTTTCGTTGTGGGTGTCTGTCTAATCTGGCTACGGTCGTCCACGCTCTGGTCACATCCCGAATTGATTACTGCAACACACTCTTCGTGGGGCTGCCTTTGAAGACAGTTCGGAAATTGCAGCTAGTCGAACATGCGGCAGCCAGATTATTAACCGGAGCTACATACAGGGAGCATACCACCCCCCTGTTGTGTCAGCTCCACTGGCTGCCTGTCCACTTCTGAGCTCAATTCAGAGTGCTGGTTTTGACCTTTAAAACTCTATACGATTCTGGCCCAGCTTACTTGTCCAAACTCATCTGCCGCTACGCCCACCTCGTAATTTAAGATCAGCTGGGAGGCCCTGCTCTCGCTCCCACCAACTTCTCAAATGCGGTTGGTGGGGACAAGAGAGAGGGCCTTCTCGGTGGTGGCTCCCCGTCTGTGGAATGCGCTTCCAAGTGACATACGATCAACCCCATCCCTCCTGGCATTCAGGAAAAAAAGTGAAATCGTGGCTCTGGGACCAGGCTTTTGCACATTAGCACAATACAGCACTTTGGATCGGAATTGTAATTGGTAAATTGATGGTTATGGCTCAATGCTTATGTGGTGGACGGAACTTTGTTTTTAACTTAAGTGCATGTGCATTATGTGATAATGTTAATTGTATTTTAATCCTGAATGTTTATGGTTTTATATTGTATTTATATTGT